>QVTF01022009.1:1800000-2282560 GCA_003573665.1 Oxygymnocypris stewartii
TGCTACTGAGGTATGGTGTTCTTCAATGCAATGGCTAAAATTGCTGATTTTTCACCCTTAAGTCACAGGTCTGGTGTTTCGATGATTCAAATAAAATTGAAGTTGAAAAGTTATGTAAAAAAAAAAGTATTGTATGTTTGAATTCCTAGGCTTATTTTTGTACTTTAAAAATGATTCCATCAGTGGTCTACTGATGACGCCCTCCTCTGTTCTTTCTGCTCTCTTGTACTTTGTGCTGTCTTGTACCAGGTCTTGTACGTTCAGTTCCTCACTCACATCCCTATACCAATCACCAGGCTCGTTTTAGTTCCTCTGAGAAAACTCAGTGGGAAAGTCTTTTTCTCTGATGGAATGTTTTTTTCTTCAAAGGTGTAAATCAAGAACAAGCTCAGGGAGGGAGAGAAAAGTTAACTGTTGCTCTCTTGAATTTTTTGATAAAAAGTAAAAGACCTTAGAATTGTGTTTTTTTCATGTTGCCTATCTAGTAGCCTACTACTTTGCACTGTCCTATTTATTTAGCTTATTGGGTTATTTGTTGGTAAATATTTATAGCTTATTGCTGTCTGGCTGTGATTGAGTTAGCTGTGTGATTTCAAGTTTGGGGTCCGTAAGATTTTGTATTAATGTTTTTGAAAGAAGTCTCCTATGCTCTCCAAAACTACAATTATTTGATTAAAAATACTGTTAAAACAGTAATATTTTGAATAGTGGTGGGCCGTTATCGGCGTTAACGCGAGACTCTTATCGGGCGATAAAAAAAATATCGCCGTTAATCTATTCTCAAAGTTGAGTTGGGAGCTGGGTCTATACTACGCAAGCTATGATGACTTTCACCCTGATATTTTAAGCGCGGATGTATACCTAGCCGAATTGCAATGTAGGGGGCGAGAACGAGTCTTCGAACTAGAGGCTCGCAGTCCGTGATGGACAGATTGTTAACGGCTGGTCTATGTGGTAATACAATCGGGCAGGACATCAAACGCTCACCTATCATTCATCAACCTCAAACATGGCTTTTCATCTGAAAGATGTATGTAGTAGCAACTTTACATGGCCGCTCAATATGATGTTAACCTAGAGAAATGTGCGCTATTGAAGTGTTTGTGTGGAAGCGTGTTTGCTGCAGGACAGGCTCCGGTGCGCTCACTTGCTCTTAAAATCTCCGTCATTTTTGGTCATACAGATAAAAGTAGCCTAATACATCTTTCGAATCTGTAAAGACTCTACGTTTATTTGTGTGCACTCAGAATAACAACGAAACGTTGCGCTTTTAAGCAAACAGGATGCGCTTTAGGTCTCATGTGAACTTGAGCAAGAAACTTCGAAAATCCGTCTTTGAAAAATATATCTATAGAGAGTGAAATGTCTAAAAAATTTAAATAGAAGACGTGTGTGTTAGCATGGATGATTTACATGTGCAACACTGTGCATAAGATGGCTTTCAGTTCAATATAATAACAAAAAACGACATTTTGGGTTTTTATTCAACTAATAAGGTGGGCACGCTGTGATCTGTACTATATTTTTACTGTAATTGACAGTTATCGGCAAAAAAAAAAAAAAAAACAACAACACGGGAGTGGGAGGGAATGGGAGTCATTCTTCCGGGAGTGGAACGGGATTTTCCTCCAGTTTTTTCGTGGGATTGGGACGGGAAGAGATTAAAGTTTGTGATGCATTTTGGAAACAGGAGATGAGCCCCTGGTCTAATGCGCCACCTGGCTTGAGAAACCCGTTCTCAAAGACTTACTTTTAGTCATTATTTGGGTAGCACACATATTCTGAATGCCTTCGGCAGAATTCAAATGAGCCATTTTAATCTAGATTAATCTAGATTAATTCCAAAATTAATCTAGATTAATCTAGATTAAAAAAAATAATCTATGCCCACCACTAATTTTGAAATACTATTACAATAAAAAAAATGTTTTTATGTTATTACATTTTAAAATGCAAGTTATTTATGGGCAGTAACCTAGTGATACATTTCTTGTTAAAAATACATTATGTCTTTGTGTACTAAAAATGTATATATTACAACATGGATATCGCTGATCCCCCCCCCCCACACACACACACACACACACATGGCAGCCTTTCTGTAGTATAACTCAGCTTTACAATAACCTGCTCTGCCTTATTTCTAAAGCTAGTGTGTCCATCTGTCAAATGTCTAGCTGTCCCGTCTTCACCTCTGGCTTATCTTCCCTTCACCTGACCTAAGCGAATCTCTCCATTTCCACATCCCCCCTCTTTAAAAAAAAGAATCCTGAGAGGTCCAAAGAGTCCTGCAAGAGAAGACCATCCCGTCAGCTGCCAACCCAACCCCCCCCCCCCCCCCCCATCACCTCTCACCACAGAGATGACAGCTCCTCTCTTCTCAAATGTGAAAGGCCAGGATTGTTTATCAGCCTGTTGATTAGATAAGCCATAGACAGGGCCATCAGCTTCCACTTTCCTCTCTTACTCTCCTCAGTATGAGCTTGCCGACATACACAGACCAGTGCCTGCATTAGTGTAAAGCAGGAACTGTACAGTACATCACATACAGTAAATTACATTAAATGCCTTGGGTGGCTTCTGGTAAACAGTCAGTTGAGATGATGCAAACGGGGCCTGAAAGGCTTTCTAGAGCTAAATAAGAGAGGAAAGAGAATAAGGCAATCACAGCATAATGTTGTTTCATTCTCAGCGAATCTGTGCCTTTACTGTAAAAAGCTCCAGGGAGGTCAACTTTGAACTGTAATTTGCACACTGATTCCTTATAAATATTCCAGAGGGTACAGTGCCAAGGAAATAGGATTTATGTGCAAATGTGAATTATGCAGCCAGAATAAAGGTGAAGTTTGCTCTCCTCAGGTGTTCAGTAAGATGGGCATCCCTCAGATCAGGAATCCAGAGCTTCCTGCGGCATACGAAATGCCAGAGAGCTTCCACACAAGGATCGCTCTCATTGGCTGCGGCCCTGCCAGCATCAGCTGCGCCTCCTTCCTGGCTCGGCTAGGCTACGATAACATCACCATCTTTGAGAAACAGAAATACATCGGTGGCCTCAGGTAAAGTAAATTATTTTTGAAACTCTTTCTGCAGTGATCCTCTTTACGTAAGCCTGAATAGACCATACTGGTCTTGCTGGTGGAGGACTGTCGTCATGTTGTTATCCAGAAAAACATTATCATCTTGTCAGTAGACATAGCTGACTAGTTTTTGTTGACAAAAATACTGTAGGTTGGTTAATTTTCAATCGAATAAACAAGCATTAAATTGTCATTTAATAGGCCTTTAAAAACAAGCAGGCTTATTTGATCAATATTAGCAAACATTTTGTTAGGATAACTAGTATGCTATTAGAATATAATTTATTTTATTAATAGTATATTAAGAATAGCCCAACTGATTTTAAATATAACACATATGTAATTAAATGTGACAGTTTATTATATTCATACTCATTTATTTATTCGTTATTATCATTCAATGACCTTTTACTAATTTTGTTTCTGAATATTAGGTATTGATACTGTTCAAAATTTAGGGTCAGAAAGTTCATACATTTATTCAACAATGATGCATTAAAACATTTTTATATTACATTTTATACAGTTATTTTTTACAGTTACAGTTATTTGTAATAATAGTTGTAATAATAGTTCACAATATTACTGTTTTACTGTATTCTTGATCAAATAAATCCAGCCTCTGTGACGTGTGCATAATAGTCGTCTTCTAAAAACATAAAAAAACTTTTTTTTTAAACATACTGAACCCAAACTTTTGAACAGAAGTGTATGTCAGAATACTGCTTGCTTGCTTGCTTATGTATTTATTTTTTTATTTGGTTTTGTGTTGGTAATATTAGATTCTCTGTGATATGTTCCTCCTGGATCTTTAATGAGCAGAACACGTACTTGAGTGCTAAGAGATCACATGTGCGATTTGAACAGGTGCCGTTTGCCACATAAGTTATTTACTGAAGAAGTCTGAATTACACCATCTTGTAATTCCCATTATTATTATTTGACTCACGCCCGATGGAGAATGAGATGTCGCCGATCTTGTCAAATGCACTACTGTATATCTTTCACATGCATCATGGGGTTGTTCACGATTTGTACAGCATCGATTTGTACAGCTTCAAAGCAGCTGGACGTCATTCATATTCAATGAGAGGTGGCACAAGCATGAGCTAGAGAGATACAGTTGAACAGACTGATCGGTCAGGGCATCTTGATCATGACTAATCAATATAATGCCACAAAGAAACAATAGCAAATATTAAAGTTGTGTTTGTGTGTCTCCTTGTCTTTGTTTGCAGCACTGCTGAAATTCCTCAGTTCCGTTTGCCCTATGAGGTGGTGCAGTTTGAGATTGATCTGATGAAGGATCTTGGCGTAAAGGTACCAGTGAAAGAGAGATGGGGGATGTCAGATCCTTCCAAACCATCAACAGCCAAATGTCACTGACATTAATAACCATGCAGGGAATAAAGCAAGCAAACAAAACACAATTAAAAGCCACATTAGTGAGGCAAGTGGCAAAGACATCCATCTGTCCATTGCCTGAGAGCTGTGATGGTGAGAAATGGCAATCGATAGTCCTCATCCAGATCACCTGACCATGATTAATTTGATTTTAGTCTTGAGAGAGCTGGAGAGAGACCAGAGGGGAGAAGGGGTGAGGGAAGGGGTTTCTCAAACTCAGTGGAGGTTGGTTAATGTTAAGTAAGGGGGGACACTGACTCCCATGAGCTGACATTTACATCAACACTTTATTCATTTGCAGCAAAGGAAATGTGTGCTGATGAGGATTCCAGCATATTCTGTGAACAAGAACACTTAATCTTACTCAAAATGTTTTTACTCAAAAACAAAAATGTATAAAAAATAAAAATCAAATAAAGTTATCTTGGTCCTAAATAGACTTAGAACTACATACAACTTTATAAATGTCATCTTTACAATCAAGCACCGAAATGTACAAAAATTTACATTAATTACATAGGCTTAACAATATGCTAAATTATTGTGTGTTTGATTTAGGGATACATGACAAATCATTACCACATAATTTTGTATTTATTTATGATTTCTATTAGATATAAACATTGGGTATTGACCAAAAGTACTGTATAATGTTAAAACAATATATATTTCTATTTCAAATTAATTGTTCTGTTGGTCTTTATATCAATGAATCGTGAAAAAATGTTACACAGTTATTTCCACAAAAATATTAAGTAGGATAACTGTTTTAAACATCGGTAATAATTAGATATATTTATAAAGCACCAAATCAAAATGATTTCTGAAGAATCATGTGACTTGAGTAATGGATGCTGAAAATTCAGCTTTGCCATCAAAGAGATACATAGCATTTAAAAATATGTTTCAATAGAAAAATTAATTTAACATTTTACTATTACTGTTATTGTTTATACTGCATTACTGATCAAATATATGTAGCCTTGGTGAACATAGCAAACTTCTGTAGTTTATATCGGCCATTGTTGTATATATAATTGTGCTGTTAATTTCCTCAGTTTTAACTATTTTTAAAACACTAATAATTTAATAACACTGTAAACTGTATTATTTAGCAAATCTCAAAATAAATATAAATATTTAATTCTGTACATTATAATGTTGTGTTTCAAAACAACTAATATTGTTTTTTTATATATTGGTACATGAAATTAACTTATGAGTATCAGTCAAAATTTCACTATCAGTCCATTCATTTTCCTTTACCTTGCAAAGGTTAATTTTTTTATTAATGTCACGTAAGCTCTCTATGTTGGCATCTGTCTAATTTAACTGGCTTCTGCCAGGTGACAAATCTATTGCTGCACAATATTGTACAGTCTGATTTATATCGTTAGACGTGCTTTATTATTTGCATTTGGCATTATTTTCCCCTGCGGCCCGCGACCCTTTAAGAATAGACCTGTGATCCACTGCTTGTGAACCACAGGTCTATTTTTTATTTGTACCCCAACACATAGCGGCACATGTGACCATAGAATCACTCTGTTTGGACTAATGTATCATAACTATACTCGTCTGTATACTGCCGTCACAAAGGTTGCGGGATGATTGATGTAATTATGTCCTGGAATTCACAGCAGTGTAGAATAATTGACGCTAACATCCTCTTTATGTGAATAATACAGACAGATGGAGGAAGCTGAGACAGATGCAGTATGGTTTTGTTTTTGTTCTTGACAGGTTGTCCTTGAGAAGGGACTGGGGCAGAATGGGATGACTCTGACCTCGCTGAAGGAAGAGGGCTTCCAAGTGGTCTTTGTTGGCATCGGTCAGTCTATTTTGTGCATGTCTTCTTTTCTTTATTTGAATAAAACTGTCACGTGATTGCTGACATCCTGTGCCTATAAACTAATTTGTCCCTGCATTAAAAAAAATCAGTGTTCTCCACTCTGTGAAGTTAAAGCTCTTTTTTTGCTCTCAAGGGAAACACATAACCCCTGTCCTCGTTTCACTTGATATCTAACTGGCCTGTCTGTGTAATGCTCCCTGTTTCATTGTCTCTTTTTTGTGTGTCTTCCTGCATATCTTGTATTCTGCCTTGCTCTCCATCACTCCATATATTCTGTGTCCTTCAATATGTCATTCCTTTTTGAACACACACTCTCACACACACACACACACACACACACACACACACACACACACACACACACACACACACACACACACACACACACACACACACACGCACACAAACTCACACACACACACATATATCTGCGCTCTTTGTTAAATGGCACATTCATTATTCTATCGAGACATGATGTCCATGTTTAACCTTAAAGAGATCACCTATAAATGAGAAAAGTGGTTCAGAGTTACCAATAAAGGAGAGTTCTGTTATTTTTTGTCACAAAAAAAAATTATAATATTACTTTTTCATCAATTGAACACATAAGGGAAATGTTTTTAATTAAATAGAAATGTACCCCGTCTATGTTCTTAATGTATGTTTACTGTGAACGATTAATCCATGCGTCTTTAATTGTATTTATTTATTTATATTTCATAACTCAATATTCCATTTAAATGACAGATCTCATTTCATGTAATAATTTAATCCACATCCCTTCCTTATAATCTACTGCCACCACCACAATATCATAAAAGGTCTTCATAATACGTCTCCATTTGAAGCTGTATTTGTGAGGAACAGAACAAAGTTGATTTTTTAAAAATAATCTTTATCTCTCTTTAAAGTTCTTGTGAGAAGTAGTGAAGTCTGATTCATAAGGAATTGTTCTTTTGAATCAGATCTTTTCAATGATCAATTGATCCAGTTCACAAACCACAGAGCAGCTCACTGGAGAGGAAGATTATCAATTAATAATGACTTAATTTTTGGTGCATGAGAAAGTGTGGACAACTTTCATTGTGCTTTTTATGGTCATTTTTTTAAGCATGAAAACTCCAATATTTATTCATTCTAATTTGAAAAAGATCGACGAGTACATTCTTCAAAGTATCTCTTTTTGTGTTCCACAGAAGAAAAAGGACACACTTTAGTATAGGGACCAATTCTCACTATTAACTAGTTGCTTATTAGCATGCCTGTTATTAAAATATTAATTGTTTATTAGTTCTTACAAAGCACATATTCTGCATGACCATATTCTACATCCCTAATCTGACCCAATTCCTAAATTTAACAACTACCTTACTAATTATTAATAAGCAGCATATTAGACGTTTATTGATGCAAAAAAATCATAGTTAATCGTTTGTTAATGGTGATGATTGGACCTTAAAATAAAGTGTGACCGAGAAAAGTCATATAAGTACAGTATATATGGACATGAGGACAAGTAAATGATGACCGAATTTCAAATTTTTCAACTAATCCTTTAATGCTTGGCCTTTTTGGTTTCTTTGAGCAGAAAGAAATGTGTCCGTTGAGTCATTTAGCCTTCTATTTTTATTAAAGTAAGGAAATATTGTGTGCATTGGTGTATTGATTTGATTTGAGAAATTCAAACATTCCTCGAGGGTGACTGTGTACTTTGTGCTTCTTTCTTCTCCTCATAATTAAAAGGAATACGTATCATTTATTATGTTTGAATAGCAATACTTTTTGGTAGCTAAGCTTCATTGTTATTGAGACGGGCGAGTCTCAGAACTGCTCTGGGATTTCTTTTTTCTCATAAAGCAACGGCAATAAGCTGGGAATCATAAAGGAAATGATTACATTTGCGCCTCTGTGATATTTTTCACCACTTCTCTCATGTTGTCTCTAATGTCAGTCTCTACAGTGATTGACATGCAAATGTGTACCTTTGACAGAGAGAGAAATGGTTGAAAAACAGAGATAAGGATGTTTCTTTGGGGCCTGTAAAAATAACCGATGTGTTCCACGCACACTCTTTTTAGTCATTTTATCATGTGATTGCCATGTGGTACGCTCCCAGGCTCAGTAATGGCTATCATCAAAATATACATTTTTGGACCGTTGCCTTGAAAATATTGTTTTCTGTGTACACCCACCACAAAATCGTTCACAATGGAGGCAATTAAGGCCGGAATGCTTTAAGGTTAGCAGTAGTCATGTGGGTTTATCTGAAGCATTGAAAAAGATGAATGCACCATAAATTACACCATATGGGTAGGCAGATTGTTTTAGATGTTCAGTTCTAATGAATATGACTCTGAGGAGGTCTTACTGAGGTCAGCGTGTATATCATAATGTTGCATTAGCTGAGTTTTCTACACAAAAGCCAGGAGTTGCCTGTAATATTCAATTTTCTTAGATTCAAAAAAATATTTTCTCAGTGTTGCTTTAACTTTAATTAAAAACTTAAAAATTTACTGCATTATGTAATGCTTACAAATAATTAGTTTTACAGCTAGAAATAAACATTTTAAATGCTATATTTAATGCTATATTTAGTTTTTTTGTATATTCTCCATTGACTTCCTGGAGTGCCTTAGGGGACTCCTGGGGGAAAACTCTGGATTTAATGCAATCACTGTCAGGGAAGGATAAAACTGTCTTTTTAACTGTTTTGCGTCATTTTACTGCATATGGCATTTAAGCTGTTAAAGAAAGCAGTCCAATAACTACTTTGTAACTGAAGTTGAACAGCAGATGGTATATTGGATATCAATATGTTGGGCTTTACATTTATATCAGAACTCCAAAAAAATTGAGCTGGTTACTTTTTATTGTAGTATATTACTTGGTTTTGCTGTTAGTCACACAAACTTCGATTAATGTCCTCGCTGTGGTGCTGATCCAAGAACAGTACAAACCAAAATCCATCGAAATTATTACTTAAAAACTAAAATTATGTAATTTTTCCCCATTGGTCATGCTGTAAATAGTTAGCCTAGAAGATCACAACAGGACACAGAACAGAAAACAAAGTGTTTTTCCTTATTACTCAAGTATAAAATATGGAAACAAATGTCTTGTTCCTAATGCAAAATCCTAATGTTTGTAACACTCGCCTCAGGGTAAAACAAGACAAAATTATCTCCTGTAAAATGTCTACCCTATAGAGATATACAGGGTTCTGAGACCTTACTTTTGTTTTAGAATTTTCAAAATCCTAACACTTTGTTTATTTTTTAGGTTTAAATTAAATTTAGAATCCCAGAAATATTTCATTTAAATATGTAAAAAAAGGAACAGTACAATGTAAAAACAAAAGAGGCAATATTTTAGGTTCTGCGCTATTTCATGGTCACTATAGTGAAAAATACATATACTAAAATGTATGTGAAATACATTTATTTTATGCAAAGTATACTACAAATACGTGTACGCATTTATGTACTTAATAAAAATACCCTGCAATTGTACTTTTGGTATACTAAACTGGTATACTTAAAATCTGCTAAATTTATGACACATAGTGTGTATAGACTGTCATGTTCTTGTTCTTTGGATCATCTCAAATCATGCTGGAGAACTTTAAAGTAGTTGCTATTTTTAAAACCAAATATGGTCTTTTTAAAACTGTTTTTAAATAGATAGAAGAGGAACACACAAAACACCTTCAGGGTTCCTCGTAAGATTTCATTTCTAAAACTACATCCACTTCTCTATAACTTTCCCATAAAACCATTACCAGTCTGTGAATCACAGTATTTTTCTTCAGCTTTTGCAGTTGCTTAATGCGTTATAGGCATACAGGGAAAAGACTAGTATTTAATTTGTGCATGGATTTGATCTGAGAAGTGTCAAATGGTGTTACGAAGCAACTGCTCTTAGTCTGTTCAAGGCAAAATTACATTTATAGACATCTCTCAGCTGCACAATTTTATGAATTTAACCGTTATCCTTATGTTGCCTCGTATGAAGCGCCTACACTGTTCAGAACAGACTTTAAATAGCCTATAATGATGGGAAAGAAGTACAGACAATATTTAGTTTGTACCTGGAGCATCTGTGAACTTCCAGTTAACCTCTGCATGTCGTACTTGTTAATCTGTTCTTTGCTGCTTCGGCGTACAAAGTTCTCGGCTGTTGCTTCAAGGCACACAATGGCTTTTCCCTCCCATCACACTCGAGGCCTTCGTGTTCATCACTCAAACAGTGATGGTGGGCATAATGAGATAGAGATTGATAGCCTCCATCATGCAGTACATCCTTGGGGTGCGTGCCAGCCATAATAGACAGATTTGAAGTGACACGGGGTTAAGTATCCCTTAGATCCATTTCTGTTTGCCCTTTGTCTTATCGACATACTTCTTAAGGAAGCCGCCTGCAATTGCTCTAGTTCATTATTATACGTTACATGTCTGCGGAGGACATAATTCCAAACAAACTATTAGATCATTGATTTATATTCAATTGCTGAAGTGTGTTTATGCTCTGTAGTTACTGTTAATGTTTGAAATCATAATATTATGATATAATATATCCAGCTAATATATCAGCTGCACAAATTATGACTTTGCTGGGGTTTTAACATGGGTCGTTTGCCCTACTACAATATGCCAGATGCTCTGTGAATATTAGTGTTCAGGGACGTCATGCACCTCATTTTATTTTGAGGGGGCACAAGTAACAGTTGCAACTCACTTTGTGGTTCTGTTTTTGTTAAGCATGTATAATATAATATAATATAATATAAATGTTTTGATATATTTATGGTAAGAACTTTAAAAAATATCTTCATGGAACACGATCTTTACTTAATGTCCTAATGATTTTTGGCAAAAAAAAAACCCGGTAATTTTGACTCATACAATGTATTTTTGGCTTTTGCTACAAATATATGCCAGCGACTTAAGACTGCTTGTGTGGTCCAGGGTCACATATAACAATTAACTTTAAGGTGTCGTCATTACATGTTACATGTGCTTACTATTACAATAACATAAATTATGCTTAATTGCATGCAAGTAACTAGTATAATATATTATAATAGTCTTGGATACTATACATGAACAGATGGATGCATTCATATAATTAATTAAATTATAGTTTATTTATTATTTAGTGTGCTAAATTGCCACTGAGCTTGACAGCATGTGATCACCATGCATTTTTATTTATTTGTATTTTTTGCTCTATTAACTCATTATACTTGAACTCATTTTCAAGTAGATAATAAATTCAATTTGAAACAAATGATGAACAGAAATGAAATTGAGACATGTTTAGAATAGGCAATTTAGACCATTATTTATGCTTAATCACTGTAAAAAATTGTAATTTTAAAGGAAAACACTGTAAAAATGCTACCTTAAAAACCTGTTAATTGGTTAACACTATGTTCCCTTATATACAGAGAAAAACTTGTATAGATATACTGGGATTTTTAATGTAATTTTATATTAAAATAATGTTATTTTAATTAAATAATTAAATGTTTAATATACTGTTTTGGAAGTAAAAAGAACCAGGCCTATAATTTACAATTATTTTTTTTTTATAAAATACAGTAAATCGACAAAGGTAAATTGCCTGTGTACCACTTAAGATTTGATGTTTTTTCATATAAATGTCTTCATACCGTAATTTTGTATTTTTATTATAAAAAAAAGTTGCATTCTGAATCCAGTTGGTTCACAAAATGAAAGGACACAATGTTTCCAATGTTGTTTTATGCACCTGGTCACGCATTGCCTCCAGGTGTATTTATCCTAATACACAATGTACATTATTACACACAATGTAATTATTATTTTTTTCATGCTGAACAGGTCTTCCACAAGCCAACAGGGACAAGATATTTGAGGGCTTGACCACAGAACAGGGATTCTACACATCAAAGGATTTCCTTCCCTTGGTTGCAAAGGCCAGTAAAATAGGTACTGAAAGAGATTCCAGTTTATATTCCTTTCAACACGGTATGACGTAAAAATGTTTAAAGATTTAGTGAGAATTTACAGTATACCTTTGGATACCAGCTGCTATCGTTTCACAGTCATTTTACTTTACTTATTTCCTGTTGTGTTCTCTTGTAACACTATTACACTGACTGTAAAAAATCTCAATACACTGAATTTTACTTACAATTTGTGTTATTTGTTGTGGGTTTTTTCTGTGGCACATGTCTTTTGCAGGCATGTGTAATTGCCGTTCGCAGCTGCCAAAGCTGCATGGGAATGTGATCGTCCTAGGCGCCGGAGACACAGCGTTTGACTGTGCCACCTCTGCTCTCCGCTGTGGAGCTCGACGAGTCTTTGTGGTCTTTAGAAAGGGCTTCACCAACATTCGCGCTGTTCCAGAAGAGGTAAAAAAAAAATCAGTTCAGCAGCACCTGCAGCCAGTGATACATTCCTATTGAAAGAACAGCTGTATACTCCACGTCCTTAAGGAGACATTTTCTCTTTTTGTCCTCTTAAATTACATTTTGTGTTAATTTTGACATGGAATTCTTTTATTATTTGTTTGTTTGTTAGAATTCTGGCAAACTCTAACTCTATCTCTGCTGCTCACTCAAATGACAAGTAGATAGACAGATTATGGTGTACCTCTACAAGCTCGTTTACTCAAAGAAGTATTCTGCGGTATTCTGCCTTGAGTTTCTCTTAATTTATTTTGCATAAATGAAGACAATTCCAAACATTTTTTTATCTCTTTATAGGTGAAGTACAGTATGTAACATTTGTTTTATATGTGTTTTTATTTATTTTTAGTCAGAATGGGTCAGCAGTAAAAAGAAATTGGCTTAACCACAGTGTTGTGGCCGAGCTTAATGTGTGTTTGCAGTGTTTGAAAGTGTATTATTGTTATTATTAATATCACTGTTATAATTATTTGCTCAGTTGCACAGAAATAAAACAGTTCACCTTTAAAATTATCTTCCCTGGCACCTGGCAGACTGTTGCATAAACCTCTAAAATAATGAAAATTATTCCCAAATTAACATAATGTACTCAAGGGAATGTAAAAAAAATAATAATAAAAGAAGTGAAGTTATATCCATTATCCACCTTTTCTCTAGAACCTGCTCAATTGAGAACGTAGCCTAGTTTCGAAAGCCATTGTCTCAGTTATTACTGATATTTTACAAAATTCTGTCTGTAATGTGGAATAGTTACATTAAATATTAATCGTTTCAAATGGAAATGTATCAAACTTAACATAGCTAGCCGTAGATTACAGAACAGACATTCAGAATAAAAGTGATAAAAGTCAGCTGAGAAAAACTGAATGGCTTACTTATTGGAGTAAGCTGACAGTAAAAACTGTTCTGAGTAAAATATCTATGATACATTATCTGAAATCTAGTGTAAGCTCTAGAGTGGAGTGAGCTTAAAAGTGGACCTTTCTCTGTGAATTGGACATCTGAGATAAAAAAAGTGAAACACTAAGGTTAAAAACAAATATATGTGAAAAAAGAAGGCTTATGTTTTTTTAAAACGATGAATTCTGCCTCTATTTCCTATACAATATTTTTTTCAATTACATACACATAAACATTATATACAATAGTTATACTTTAATACATAGAACTGAACGTACAGTATTGTTTATTATACATATTTTGAGACATATAAGACAATTTTATGTATTACACATATACAGTATTATGTAAATTTAGAAAATCTATAATGTAGTTAAAGGGACCCAAACATTTAAATACTGTCATCATTTACTCACCCTCAAGTGAGTAAATGTTCCAGGTAGTTCCAAACCTGTACGAATGTATTTGTTCTGCTGAACACAAAGGAAGATATTCTGAAGAATGTGGGAAACAGAGCAGTTCTGGGGCCTTCATAGTATTTTTTTCCTACTATAAAAGTCAACGGTGCCCCAAAACAGCCTGGTTACAAACTTGCTTCAAAATATCTTATTTTGTGTTCAGCAGAACAAAGAAATGCATACAGGTTTGAAACTACTTAAGGGTGAGTAAATGATGACAGAATTTGTATTTTTGGGTGAACTATACCTTTAAATGGTGATAGAATATATTTTTTTTTCAGGGGAAAGTTTATTAACCTTCACAGTACTGTATGTGTGTGCACTGTTAAGACTTCAACAGTGGTCAATCTGTCGATTCATCTGTGAAAATGTTTACATGTTAGCTATTTGGGAAGTTGTGGCCTAATGGTTAGAGATTTGGACTCATAATCAAAAGGTTGTGAGTTCGAGTCTCAGGCCGGCAGGGATTGTAGATGGGGGGAGTGAATATCCAGCGCTCTCTCCACCTCAAGACGAGGTACCTTTGAGCAAGGCACCGAACCCCCAACTGCTCCCCGGGTGCTGAAGCTTAAATGGCTGCCCACTGCTCTGTGTGTGCACTTTGGATGGGTAAATGCAGTGTACTAATTCCGAGTATGGGTCATACTTGGCCGTATGTCACTTCACTTTCACTTTATATTGTCTTCCACTTTATGCTTTGCAAAATTTATAAATAGCAATTTAATTCATTTCAATTGTACTTTTCCCATCTCAGAGAAAATAACCTTGGAGTAAAAGCAGTTGAAAAATAGTTTTTGCAGAAAGAAATTGAGAGAAGTTTCTGTAAAGGTGACCGTGTTGAGCTTTATATAATACAATTTATTTTTCTGTGGAGCTTTTTAACAAAGTAATTAAGACATATTCTTTTCTCAATGACAACTGTTGCAATGCTGCCATGGCAACAGTGACAAGAAAGTTAAACTTAGAAATGTGTAGCTACAGCAACTATTAGCTCTGCCTTTGCTCTGTGAATGTTCAAACAGGGGTGTGCTAAAGCACCATGGCCGTAAATTAAGCCTCTTCATAATGGAGAGATTTTTTCATGAAAGGTGTTAGTTTTATTTCTACTCTCAGTTCATGTACATTTAATGAATTTAGCAGACTCTTTTATCCAGAACGACTTACAAAAAGCTCTTTAGCTTGTCGCATGAGACCATTCTGATCAACAGATGGTAAGCAAACAGTCTAGCACATTAGCTAGGAAAATAAATTATTTGTGTACAAATACAAACAAGTGCTTGCTAGTACAAATAAAGCTGATGTATAATACAATAAAAAATAGTGCAAATAAACAAGACACTATTTGGTTTCTTTTTAAATAATATAATATATTTGAAACTTTATTTGCAATTTCAAATGTCAGTGTGTAATGTAGTAAATTGCTGAAGGGTGGAGATTTAGATCATGGCCAGTGTACGAATAAAACCTACAGCACTGTTCCCTGGTAAAGAAAGGGCTGACTCTGGATATTCAGCATGAGCAACCTGTGTGTCTTGACTGTGGTTAGTTTATGTGGTGCAAATGACAGGTTGTTGTCCAGTGTGGCATCAGGTTTCTTGGCTTTCTGTGTGGGTGAGGTGGTTGAGTTGTTTATTGAAATGGCAAGGTCTTGGCAAGGGTGGGTTTTAGATGGGATGCACAGAAGCTTGTTTTTTTGTGATGTATTTAGCTTCAGAAGACAGCTGTTCCTCTAGGTAGAATTGCTAGCTACACATGAGGTGATTTGTGAGAAACGTGGTTGTCAGATGGTTGGAAAGTGAGATTTAATTGATAATCAGCTCAATGAGAATGATAGATGAAGCCATGAGAGGTGTAAAGGAAGAACATAACTAGTGTGAGTACTGAACCCTGTGGAACTCCAGTAGGTTTGGAGATGAAGTGGGTCCTTTACATTATAACTAGTGGGTTCATTTCTCAAGGTATGATGAAAAAAAATATGAGTGCAGACCTTGCAATTCAATGGCTTTTATTAGGGCTGTTTTTGAGGAGTGTGCGTGCCATTTCGAAACAAATTTTCATCAATGAAAGTGTTCTTGTAGGTGTAGTCTGGGATACGGTTAAACACACCAAATTATGTGTGGTTCTACAATTGTCTTGCTTCACAATGGACATAAAATTGTATTTTATTTTAACCCTTCCGTCCATGATCCTATCAGAACAAACTTGTCACCCATTTTGGGGTCACCAGTTGAGAAATACTGCTCTTTACTGTTGAGAGAGGGCAATAAAGATTCCTATAACCTGTCAGATGTCCATGACTACAAACCAATGTGAAGAGGACCTGAAGTTATGAAGGTCAAGTGATGATGGGGGTGATGAAAAAGTACCTAAGATAGAGTAAAAAAGGGTTGAAGAGGAGGTCAAAAGTGCATGTGGAAGTGTTTTTGGACTCTTGTGCTTGTGAACCTGGTCAATTGGTTTATACTGGAGTGTTTTATTGGAGATTCTTAAGGGGAAAGAAGCAATGCACTGGAAAAGTTATCAGGAGATTCAGTGGAATGAGTAGGATAAGCTGGAGGGTTAATTAGAGAGTAGAATATACAAAAATGCTTTCTGGGATGTGAACATTTTTAGGAGATTTTCACTGGGATGATTTGGGTCTGCAAATAAATGGTACGGCTGATGCTGTCTGTAAGCAGGCTCAGGAAGGTGGTCAGGTGTTTGTGAAGTTTTCGAAGTATAGCCAATGCTTACATTTTAGTGTCATGACCACCTTCAAAAGATGAATGCAATAAGTTCCAATGTTAACAATTAGGATCACATGCTTCTTTTTTATTTCTGTTTTTAAGATGGAGGTGGCCAAAGAGGAAAAGTGTGAGTTCCTGCCCTTCCTGTTCCCTAGTGAAGTAATCAAGAAAGATGGACATGTCGTAGGCCTGCGTTTTTGCCGCACAGAGCAGCAGGATGATGGGACCTGGATTGTTGATGAAGAGCAAATTGTCCACCTGAAAGCCGACTTTATCATCAGTGCCTTTGGCTCCATGTTGAACGATCCAGAAGGTGAGGTCGGGGTTGAGTCTAGTGACTCAGAAAGGACACTAGCTATATCTAGTATTAATGAGCTTATATGGGTTTATTTTTATACATTCATACTCCTTTTTGAAGCTGCATATGTTGTATGTAGTGAGAATTAAATTGTTCATCATGCTCTAACTGTATTTGTTTCCTGGGCAATGTAGTTTTAAGGTAGTTTGAAGGTGCCCAAATGAATGATTGAATGATTCCAGTACGTATTGTTTTGTGTTGCACACTGGGCTAGTTCTAATGTAGTTTAAAGGAGCACATGTTGACATACCCATGGTCCATGTGAAAGATTTCCCCAGCGAGCCATCACAGAATCCAGACTGTTCTCTCGTCAATAAGCATTCAGCACAGCCCCACTTATCTTTCCTTAGCAGATTTTAGTAGCCACAGCGTGATAACCATCACTCTGAGGGAGAGGCAGGAGATGATAAGACCCTCACAACGAGTGCCTTGTTTCATTATGGGAATCCTTTATCAATCCACCATCACAAATACAACCTTATTTCAACAGATTAACCAAAAACATCAACCACACATTCACAGATTATGTCTGGATCATATAGTCTGTGCTCCTTCACTATATATATATATATATATATATATATATATATATATATTAACCAAGGTATTTTTGTTAAATCTTTATTTTTATATATTTTTATATTTATGTATTTATATATAATTTGTAAAAAAAATGGCTATTAAAAGCTTAAAACATGAACCATATCCTCAAATCATACAAACCAAATACCAAAAGTGAGATTTTAAAGACTCAAGACCAGTGTTTTTTATTGTTAACCAAACCTAAAACTATTGAAAAAATGTGTTTAAGTGAATATAAATAAATATTCAAATAAAATTTTATATTTGATGAAGAATGTAACTTTAACTAAATTTAACTCTAACAGTTTGAAAATGTCTTAGTATTTGTTTTTTATTTCTTAGTATTTGATTTGTATGATTTACTTTAATGATCAAAGAGATACAGTATTAAATATTTAATGTTCATTTGTTTTATATGTTTAGATCACAAAACTGTTTATTTCCAGGTTTAAATTAGATTTTAAATCCCAGATGTGGCCTCAGACTTTTGTACCTCGCTGCATTTCTTTGTCTTTTTGTCGGCACACATTCTCCCAGCAATTTTTCACCTCCTCATGATATTTTTTTCTTTACTTAGCGTTTTGTTGTCCCAGTGTTGTTGCTCTCTAGTGGACATGTCATCCATCCTAAACACTGTAATGTCTCTGAGCAGAGAGTCGTTTCATCACAGGCTTGAAGCTCAGAGATAGCAAGCTTATAAATGCCACTCACTCCCCACACCTTGCCCAAGATATGAATTACTTATCCACTCCATTGGCCAGCAGAGCCGACAGAAGAGGGTTGTGTTGCAGCGTTAGAGAAGAGAAAAGCTGAGATAGTGAGAAATTCTCCCCCTGCAATCTTGGGTGGGCAGGCTGGTCCGTGATTATATCACCACTGGCCAGCGGGATGAGCAGCTGACTAGCTACTTTTACCACTGTGGGGACCCTTTGCTGAACCCCATGAAGCATGAAGTTGTCTGTATTCAGGCCCCTAGGCATCAAAGCAGTGCAGACAGTTTTTTTGAGACAGTTAAATAAGTAGTCCACCAAAAATAAAAAATAGAAGTCATAATTTCTGATACATTTCTGATTTTGTTTTGTGAAAGATAAAAAGTGATATTTTAAAGAATCAAGACTAGTGTTTTATCTTTATATTTATATTTAAAATATTTTTAAAGGTGGGATATGTCATTTTTCAAAAACATTTTAGAAAACTGAGTCAGGGCCGAGTACCAAAACAAACTTGTAGCCAATCAGCTGTAAGGGGCGTGTCTACTCATGAGAGCGTTCAGTGCACAGGTGGGATATTAGCCGAGCCGAGAGACAGAAAGATAGAGATGGCGGATAAAAAACAAAAGAGGAAAGCATGTGTGGAACGATAAGGCAAGAAGTAGTACCCGTGTAAATATTGGATCAGCTTTCCAGCACTGAAGAGAACTCAAGGAGGAAGGCCTGCAATCAGACGCTGAGGTTGCTTTGGTTCTTCACGTTAGGTGAGTAACACCGTGTCTACACCGGACGTGGCGTGCCGCAACAGCTAAAGTCTGCCTACACTGGACGCGATAAAGCTGCCATTGAAAATAATTTGAAATTTGTGTCAGCACGTCATAAATAGAACACGGCAGTAGTTTACTGTCAGGGATTTTTAACATCCAGTGTAGACAGCATTACTGATTATAATGACTTCTATAGTATTTTGTCATGAGGCACCTCCATCAGGGGGGCATTTGAATTTCTAGGGAGGGCACAAATCATTTTGTGGGAAGCATGCAATCTGTGATCGCGTGCATTTCCTGAAGCGTGCAATCTATTTCTTATGTGCGCTGTTTTGTCGGTTTCACTTTGGCTTTCGAAATCGATTACGTTCAGCAAGGAGGGGAGAGTATGGACAGTTACTCGCAGCAACTCGTTTGGGGGGGCTTGGTCCGCGAATACCCCTCTTGTCACCAGTTAGTGGTGCTGCTCGCATCTGGTGTAGACACGGTGTAACATTGGTTTTGCTTTGTTTCACAGAACTAATCGTTGCCTGGGTTGCGTAGGGGCGAGCCCCTTTTGGGGTAGGGGCGTGTATTTTTTGGTGATTTCAAATATCAACATTGGCTTCCAGAAATCGCTTACCCCACCTTTAAGTGAATTGAAATAAATATATATTAAAATAAAATAAAAATATTTGATGAAGAATGTAAGTTTAAATAAATGCAACTCTAACAAAAATTAGAAATGTTGACTCTGCAACTAATATAAAAGTTTGAAGTATTAAAATGATGAAAATTTTTATTTAGATTTAGATTTGATATGACAGTTAAAAATATAAAAACTGTCATTTTCTGAAGCAGTGTGATGTTTTCACATTGCTCTTTCAGCATCATAACAATAAATTAAATCATATATATATATACATTTTCAGCGATGCATTCTCACTTTCATCCATCCAAAGTGGCTTTATCTCCTGTAAGCTGTTGTATTTCTACATGCCAGTGTCTTCATGCTTGTATTTCACACAGCGGTGTGCATTCCATCTTCTAATGGAGCTTGGCAATGAGCAGTTGTATGAGAAGTTACTCTGGAGACTACTACTGGATTTTGAGAGGAGGCCATTTCATTTAAGGGGAAGATCTCAGGAGTCCCTTAGATTTGTCACACTCCACAGCTCGTGCATGTGTGCAGAGAGAGAGGTGGAGGGAGGAGGGAAACAAACAGGACGGTGTGAGGATGTGTTTTTTTTTCTTTTGCTGAAAGTGATGAGGCCGGCAGTCTTCATGATCACTGGAGCATCAGGCGAGGAGAGCTGACAGAGGGACCAGGGGATTGGTCTAGAAAAAAAGGAAAGGCAAAATATACTCAACAATAACAGCCACAACAAAAGCATCAACAGGGCCGTCAGGGTTACAAATTCCTCTGCTTGTCTCAGGCAGGAATCCAGAGGGACTGTCATTTCTTCCTCCATCAAAGACATGTCTTCATTTTTCAGCTTAAACAACATCCAGCAGTCACTAAGTGAACATTTATGTGTCCTTAGTTGCACCAAAAAGTATTTGGACTTAAAGATCCTATAAAATCCAAATCTAAGTTTTGTTTACACTGGTTCACGTGACTTTTTTTTACTGACATGTGACTCAGATCGGATATTGTTGCACACGTGTAAACACAAAATCTGCTTTTTTTCATTCATTTTAAGATGCTTCAAAATGTGGTTTTAACCAGATACACACAGATACTATATCTAAATCTAAACACATAAATCCCATTCTTATTGGCAGGGCCGTTTCTAGCCAGTTTGACGCCCTAGGCGAAATCCCTATCCCCCCCTCCGTCTTTCGGATGAGACGTTAAACCGAGGTCCTGACTCTCTGTGGTCAATAAAAAATCCCATGGCATTTCTTGTAAAGAGTAGGGGTGTATCCCCGTCCTGGCAAAATTCCCACCACTGGCCCTTGTCAATCATGGCCTCCTAATAATCCCATCCACTTGATTGGCTCTATGACTCTCCCTCCTGGCGCCGGCAGGCCACTGGCGCCGTTGTCCTGTGGCAGCCGTCGCATCATCCAAGTGGATGCTGCACACTGGATGCTGCACACCCCCCCCCCCCCCCCCCACATGATTGTAAAGCACTTTGGGTGTACAGCAATAAACAATAAAACACTATATAAATGCATCCATTAATTAATTAATAAAAAAAGAATAAATAAAATGATATTATTATTATTATTATTGTATTATTTTATTATTATTATTTTCAGACACCAGTTTCTTGTTACATTCAACTTGTTTTTCATAGTAACGACACTAATTTGTGGAGATTGAATTCCACAAATCTGAATGCATTATATGTAAATTGACATTTTGCGCAATTATTATCTGTAATATCATTGCAGATGCCTGTATAGCCCTATGTACCAATCCCTAAGTTGCTAAGACATTGCACATAAATCACACATAAATGTATTTTATTACATTTGGATTTGGATACATGTTTAGAATGGCAACTTTTTGTCTTCATCTGTTTTTTGGTCAATTATTTTGTTGTTGCTTGAAACATTGATTTAAAATGCCAGTTATTGCATTATCATTTCAGTCAAACCTATAAAACCCCTTTTGATTTCCCAAACTACATATAAAAGCCTGATCAGTGGCATAAAAGTATGTGTATGTGTGTGTATGACGCTGCTCGCAGTAAGTGCTGTGTTAGAAGTGAATGAATTGATTTAGCATTTGTAAGGATGCATTAAACTCAACAAAGCAGTTTAATAAAGGATGTATTGATCTCGTGAATTAGCGAATTTTACTATACCAATATTATTTTAATTGGCTGTTAAAGTTTATATGAGAATATTACCCGACACGCTGATTCTTTAACAATGCATTGGTGCAAAATCGCACACCTTTTGGACAAATCTCACAAAATGATTTACACAAATACTGCCTAAACAAAATACTTATTTTGTGCACTTTATTTAATGTACCAAAATTTTAAATTGGCCTTTGAACTTAGCTTTACTGCATGGCAAAAAAAAAAAAAAAGCGTTAGCTTGCCAAAGCACTGACAGATCTAATGGCGTTGATGAGCGCTCCAAATGCAAGCATGAAACAATCAGGCAGCAATGACAGCGCTCTGATCCAATGGCATACAGGCATCGTCAGATTGACAGCACTCTGATCCAATGGCATACAGGCATCATCAGATTGACAGTGCTCTGATCCAATGGCATAAAGGCATCGTCAGATTGACAGCGCTCTGATCCAATGGCATACAGGCATCGTCAGATTGACAGTACTCTAGCCCAATGATGTTGGGGATCCAGTGGGGCGGCAGTCATATTTCAGGGTGACCGTGCCACACTTGTTTACAACCCTGTTAAAATGTAGTGCCAGTACGTGCGCTCATTGGTTCCCCTTCAGCTGGTGGTGCCCTAGGCCACCACCTAGCTCGCCTATGCCTAAAAACTAGGTACGGGCACAGGTACTGCTTATTGGAATTCCAAGTCATCAAGATGTAGCTAAAATAACCAATGAAAATACATTTATTTTACCCGTTCAGTAAAATGTTGCACTGCAGACATCAGTGACAGCTTTAACTTGTCCATGGTGGCAAATGATCATGGTAGGCTATAAGCAGCAGAGCCATCTGACAAATTATATTAATTATTTGTATATATGGCTGTTCAAAACACAATGGTCAACCATGCCATTAAAAGTGATCACAGTGGAATTATTCTAGTATGGATTTATAAACTCAGTATAACAGTAAAGTCAGATATCGGATTCGAGTCGTGTCTAAAGTGTAATGTAAACAGGTTATACAAAAATTTAAATGTTGCCAAAAGATCAGATCTGTGCATTAAGCCTTTCAGTGTAAACTAATACAGCTTCAGATTTGAAGATATGTAAGTGCTAGTGTATATAATTGTAAAAATTTGATTTCTTATTTACAGATATTTGTCCAATCAAAGTCTCAATAGAAGGAGAATGTACATCAACGGACAAAAGAAGCTTTACGAATGCCATTGCATTTGATGACAAAAACAAGTAGCATTTATTTGAAAGACAACAGCCACATTTTCCTAGCAAGGCATTTAACAAAAAAAATGTTTTAGTTGGTTTGTCGACCATAACTTAGTGGAACATGTTCACAGTGAATGGTTACTCTGCCAGGACACCTGTGTGAACGTGAAGGGAAATAACTACATACATTCATTAAAAAGTCCTTGGATGTGTCTGAAAGCTGAAAAAAAATCTGTATGTATAGGTTAGAAAGCATTAAGACAAGTCTGAATTCAGTGTTTGTGCAACATCCTGTCTACTAAAGTGCCGTCATCTGCTTGACTTTTAAAGGCAGCACAGAGCTGCCCATGATATCCCACAATACTGTGCAAGTGGTTTGGTAGTTTGTGAATGAATAAATAGAGCGAATGTATTTATAAATGTCTATAAATGTATTTTTTTCCCCCTCTCCAATTCTAGGAAATTATATTGTAAAGATTAAATATTTGCTTGTTTAAGTCTAAAGGTCACTTGAAATCATTCAGTTTCTTTAAGAACTACCCTTTTACGAGAACACTGCCTACGAAAACACGAGTCAGTAGCCTCCGGATTTGGTAACAGAAAAAAAATGTGTTCAATTTATTTAGAATTATCTTGATATGTTATCTTGAAATCACCCTAGTTAAAAATAAATGTATTTGAAATACATTACATGTTAAGTATATTATAAATACATTTACATATTTATGTACTTAATAAAAAATACCCTGCCATTGTACTTTTAGTTTACTAAACTGGTGCTAAATTGGAACAACTAATTTTGTACTTAATGCACTTTAATTGTGCAGATGTAGTGCTAGAGTCCAACTAAAGATATAATGAAGTATATTTGATTGTGCTAAAGTGGAGCTATTGAAAGTATGTTTCAGGTATACTTTAAATATCTTGGATTTTTTTAATGCCCAATGTCTTGACAAAGTTGTACACAACGTTGTTTTAGTCTAGCTTTGGTACACTCTAACCACTCCAATCTCTTTAATATTATGTGTTGGAACAGTGAAGAAGGCCCTGGAACCAGTAAAGCTGAACGGATGGGGGACACCTGAGGTGAACAGCGAAACCACGCAGACCAGTGAACCCTGGGTGTTTGCCGGCGGAGACATCGCCGGCTTGGCCAACACCACCGTAGAGTCTGTCAACGATGGCAAACAAGCTT
Organism: Oxygymnocypris stewartii; assembly: GCA_003573665.1. Lineage (NCBI taxonomy): Eukaryota > Metazoa > Chordata > Actinopteri > Cypriniformes > Cyprinidae > Oxygymnocypris > Oxygymnocypris stewartii. The sequence goes on from QVTF01022009.1 coordinate 1,824,487, forward strand.
CCTGGCACATCCACAAGTACATCCAGGTGGGCTCTCCACTCAATATGCCAATCCATCTCATTGTGCATTTGGACGTCTTAAACAACATACTTAGTGTTTGGCCACAGTTGTGTAGCTCTGAGAGCCTGCTTCACATTATGTGTCAGTGCCAGCAATTTTCAGCATTAGTGTAGCACTCAAAGTTTTACGCTCACAGTTTTTATAGCGAGGGCATTATTCCACCGGGACTTTTTTTTCTCAGGGTGACATCTTGAGTGCTTTTTGGCTTCGACACTCAAACAGTAGAAGTTTCTTCCTAGGTTTTCCTAGCAGAAGACTATTTTCTGTGATTTCGCACACAGATCTAAGCGGCAGCATAAAGGGAAGGTTCATGCAGAGGTTAATCGCTAATGTAACTGTGGCCAGGGGAAGTCACGCTGAAGTGTTTGTTCGGCAAATCCATTTACCCCAAAAAAATAAATTCTGTAATTTTGGACTACAGAGAAAGAGCTGTACAAATATTTGCTAATGGGTTCAGCGGTTCAAGATCACATAAATGATTGGAAGATAAGATCACATTTGGTTGTGAGTGTTCTGTTTACATTTTGGTTATTGGGCTTTGTGTATGGATTTTCAGCATTTTTCTTCCTATTTTAGCTTGCAAAAAAATGGTTTTGGAGACAGTTTTAACACAATACATTTCCTCAGTCACAAACAGTGATGACACTTACTCAGCACATGTTCAGTACAGTCTCCCTCTCTGCCTGAGAAAAATAAGTGCCATCATTTCAAAGTCTGAGAAATTGTCAACAAAATGTTTTGTTGTGTTGAGTTTTTTTTGTGTAGTTTTTTGGATGTACAAAATTATTCTTTTGCTAAATTTATTTTATCTAATGTGTAAAAATTAAACTGTGTAAGCAAATTTGATAACTTTAACTCAGTGTAGCTTCAGAGTAGGGGATGTTCTTTAAGGGTCATGTGTACCAAATTATGAAAAATATATTATTTGAATGTAATAATATATAAATCATATTTTTATATATAATTGTATGTGCATGTATAATACATGTTTGTTCATTAAATAGCTTTAGTATATAAAAGATGATACATTCACTGGCCACTTTATTATGTGCACTTTGCTAGTACTGGGTTTGGCTCTCTTTTGCCTTTAGACCTGACTGAATATTTCATATAATATATTCAACAAGGTGCTGGAAACATTTCACAGAGATTTTGGCCCTTATTGACACGATAGCATCATACAGTTGCTGCAGATTTGTCAGCTGTACTTCCGTGATACAAATCTCTCATATTCCAAATGTGCTCTATTTGATTGGGATCTGGTGAGTGTGGAGTCTATTTGAGTAAAGTGAACTCATTGTCATGTTCAAGAAACAAGCTTGAGGTGATTTAAGCTTTGTGACATGGCATGTTATCCTGCTTGAAGTAGCCACTGTGGTCATAAAGGATTGGACATGGTCGGCAACAACACTCAGGTAGGCTGAGGTGATTAAACAATGCTTAGCTGGTACTAGGGGCCCAAAGTGTGCCAATAAATATCCCCCACACCATTACACCACCAGCCTGAACCATTGATACAAGGCAGGATGGATCCATGCCTTCATGTTGTTTACGTCAGATTCTGGCTACATCATCTAAATGTTGCAGGAGAAGTTGAGAGTAATCAGACCAGACAAGGTTTTACAATCTTCTATTGTTCAGTTTGGTGAGCCTGTGCGATTGTAGGCTTGGTTTTGCTGTTGTTAGCTGACAGGAGTGTTCTTTCTTAACCCATTCTGATGCTAAGTTTGAACTTTAGCAGATTGCTTTGACCATGTTAACATGCCTAAATGCCATGTGATTGGCTGATTAGATATTTGCGTTAATGAGCAGTTGAACAGGTGTATCTATCAATGTGACCTGTGAGTGTTTATAATGATAATTATCTATAATTATATAAAATAAATAACACATCTTAAACACATAATAATAATAATAATAATAATAAGCATTCTTTAATGAACATTATTGAGCTAAAGTAACTGTTTGAAGCCTGTTTTTCATTCATTGCAGGATATGTACAGTAGTAACTATGTAATATAAATATTTACAATAAAATATAACGTCTCAGGTTACGTATGTAACCATGGTTCCCCGAGTGGGGAACGAGACACTGCGTCCCCTAGGGGTCGCTACGGGGAACGCCCTCAGCGTGACTCGGTCTGAAGATACATATGTAAAAACACCACCTGTTGGCCGGCGACAGCCCATGACGTCACTACCGGCGAGCCACAATATAAGTGCCGCCGGGAGAATACATCATCAGCTTCTTCGTCTGAAGCTTGCGTCCGAAGCATGGCCCGAAGCCTAGGGGACGCAGTGTCTCGTTCCCCACTCGGGGAACCATGGTTACATACGTAACCTGAGACGTTCCCCTTCATGGGAACTCGAACTGCGTCCCCTAGGGGTCGCTACGGGGAACGTTATACCCACTTCACCATGCTGAGGGGAATGCAAGCCCATTTCTCAAAAAAGGCGAGCACTAAGCCAGCTCTACCCGGCTAAGGGAGTTGCCCCTGGGACGACTGATGGCTGTCAGTGATATTATCCCCTTCGGCCAAAGGCCCGAGCTGCATACCCTAGTACTTACCTGTTCTAGGTGCCGGGATTACCGGGCCTAGGGTAGAGCTCAAAGTCTTGGAATCAGAAAAAGATTCCTTTAAGGGGATATGGCCAGGCACCTGGCTCACTAGGTCCTGGCCGATCACTCAGGGGTTACCACTTGCTCTCAAGCTTACCGAGGGAACTGTCTCAACAGACCTCTTGGTAGCGTACACCCCTTTCTTTTCCCTTTTTTTTTTTTTTTTTTTTGGACCCAACATATATGGGACAGGGGAGCGGGGCCCAAGGCACAAGCCGGGGCTTTAACCAACTCAAAAAAGGGCACGAAGCTGTGCGCGTAACCCTACCCTTACGGGATTTTTAGAAAGAACGCAGAATCTTTGATGTGCGGACTTACCACTGAGTGGTTTTTAGAAAGTGCCCAAAGTCTCGCGTGTGCACTTATTAGAAGAACGTTCTATGCCCTGGAGCGGAGAACTACTCATTCCTCGGAGTGAGAGGGAACTCAGATGCTCAGAAGGGAGCGGCAAGCTCATAGATGACCCTCTGGTTGAGGGGAGCAATGCTGGCTCGACCAACAAGGCGAGCGACCTATCACAGAGCTCTGGGGGGCAGAGAAACTCGGACGCTCAGAAGGGAGCGGCATGCTCATAGGTGACCCTCTGGTTGAGAGGAGCAGTGCTAGCTCTACCGACGGCGAGCCCTGGAGAGCGGAGAACTCATTCCTCGGAATGAGAGGAACTCAGCTACCAATGAGGAGCTCTAGAGCGGAGAACTCACTCCTCAGAGTGAGACCTATAACGAGCTCTGGAGAGTGGAGAACTCATTCCTCAGAATGAGAAGGCACTCCGCCGCTCAGAAGGGAGCGGCAAGCCCAACCATGAGCTCTGGAGAGCGGGGAACTCATTCCTCAGAATGAGAGGGAACTCCCCACTCAGCAGGGAGCGGCATGCTCATAGATAACCCTCTATAGTGAGGGGAGCAATGCTAGCTCGACCAGCAAGAGAGATCACAGAGCTCGGAGGAGCGGAGAACTCATTCCTCAGAATGAGAGGGAAACTCAGACGCTCCGCAGGGAGCGGCATGCTCAAAGATGACCCTCTAATGAGGGGAGCAATGCTAGCTCTACCTATAACGAGCTCTGGAGAGCGGAGAACTCATTCCTCAGAATGAGAAGGAACTCAGACGCTCAGCAGGGAGCAGCATGCTCATAGATAACCCTCTATAGTGAGGGGAGCAATGCTAGCTCGACCAGCAAGGAGAGCGACCTATCACAGAGCTCTGAGGAGCGGAGAACTCATTCCTCAGAATGAGTGGGAACTCAGACGCTCCGCAGGGAGCGGCATGCTCAAAGGTGACCCTCTAACGAGGGGAGCAATGCTAGCTCTACCTATAACGAGCTCTGGAGAGTGGAGAACTCATTCCTCAGAATGAAAAGACACTCCGCCGCTCAGAAGGGAGCGGCATACTCATAGGTAACCCTCTATCGTGAGGGGAGTAATGCTGGCTCTACCCTTGCAGTGGTGACCAGAATGACTGAAGATCCAGGAGGATCCGCAGAAACCTCCGAGGGGACTCACGTCCAGACCATCAGTAAGGCAGTTCGAGAATACAGAACCTGCCTGAAATCATCATAGGTCCAGCCTGACTGCAGTTCTTAGTTGGGAACTCATTCCTCAGAATGAGAGCCTATAATGAGCTCTGGAGAGTGGAGAACTCATTCCTCAGAATGAGAAGGAACTCAGACGCTCAGGAGGGAGTGGCATGCTCAAAGGTGACCCTCTAATGAGGGGAGCAATGCTAGCTCTACCTATATCGAGCTCTGGAGAGCGGAGAACTCATTCCTCAGAATGAGAAGGAACTCAGACGCTCAGCAGGGAGCGGCATGCTCATAGATAACCCTCTATAGTGAGGGGAGCAATGCTAGCTCGACCAGCACGGAGAGCGACCTATCACAGAGCTCTGAGGAGCGGAGAACTCATTCCTCAGAATGAGAGGGAACTCCGCCGCTCACAAGGGAGCGCCTCTAGGTGCTTGCCAGGAAACTTCCACCTAACCTCGGTTGGTGGAGTTTACGGTGGTTACAGGGGAATTAGAGAGGAATGAGAGGGCTTGCCTCTCTCTGACCCGCGCCTCTCTCTCACCCTAGCCGCAGGAGGGGGAGGGGCATGAGTCGCGAGACTAGCCTTCTAAGCCCATCTCTGATCCTCAGACCGAGATGGGCTAGGACCCCTGGTTGTTCGGGCTTATCCAGGACTTTCAGCAGGTCAGTCTGGTACGCCTTCGTGTGCAACGAAGCGACGGTCTGACCTGCTGCTGCATATGCCCTGCCATTTAAGCGAGATTCAGGGGCTTAGATGGCCAGGAGGGAGCCTTGAGAGAGGATGTCTCGCCACAGAGAGATAAGCTGGTTATCATCTCTTGCACAGGGGGCATGCCCTCATAGCCATTTTCACGCATCCCCTCAGTGTCAGCATAACTAGTATGCTGAAACCTATGAATACGAGAAAAAATAGCTTTTCCCACTCCTTCTCAACCTCCACATCGAGATTTATGACGAAAGGAAGGCTCACTCGAGCTGGGGGTTATTTTAGATTTATTTTTATGATCCATAACCTCCAAAAACTCGTTCATATGCAGCGGAGCACTAGCTGCTGCATCTGATGATGTCAGAAAGATCGCATCGTCACAATCCAGCAGCTCACTCTCGTTCTCGGCCGACGCGCGAAAAGGGGCGGTCCCTTTCCAGCTCATCGGCCACATCCAACTGCGAACCCCACGATTTCATTCGCCTCCGTGCCTCGGCAACGGTGGGTCTTGAATCGCGGGAAGCAGACGGCTGCCCCTCTTTCCTCGAAAAGAGGGACAGGCGAGAGCTGAGCTTCCTCATAGAGAGCCGCTCACAATGCACGCAAACCGCCCCCTCAAGGACATCGCGTGCGTGCTCCATGCCCAAACAAAAGACGCAACAGTCGTGTGTGTCATCGGGTGTCAAATAACGAGGACACGGATCCACACACTTCCTAAACGCCTTGCTAGTGCTCGCCATAGTAGAGTTAGAAAACTGTACTCTTACCAGATTCACTCTGCACGCTTCAAACAAACCAGTCAGTGAAGACGAAAAAGCTGATGATGTATTCTCCCGGCGGCACTTATATTGTGGCACGCCGGTAGTGACGTCATGGGCTGTCGCCGGCCAACAGGTGGTGTTTTTACATATGTATCTTCAGACCGAGTCACGCTGAGGGCGTTCCCCGTAGCGACCCCTAGGGGACGCAGTTCAAGTTCCCATGAAGGGGAATTGTAATTTAGGTTCAACCTAGACCATTCCTTTAAACACTCCTCTCCATAAAAAACAAATCAATGGGAAAACAATTCAGCATTATTATTTCTTTGAGATGTATTTTATATAATTTTTTTGGTGTGTATTCATTTATTTTTATTTGTGATGTCAATGCAGGCACAAGAGGTAATTGTTTATACGTGTGTGTTGTCTCTGCAGTCCCTTCATGGTAACACAGTAAGCACCACTCCCAAACTGCCCCTGTTCCACTGCACCATCGATACAGTGGACATCAGCGTGGAGATGTGCGGGATTAAGTTTCCTAACCCGTTTGGGCTGGCCAGCGCTCCACCCACAACCAGCGCAGCCATGATCCGCAGAGCCTTCGAGCAGGGCTGGGGCTTTGCCCTCACCAAGACCTTTGGCCTGGACAAGGTATATATATACAGAACACAGAAAAAAATCAACATGCAGTACGCCATAGGCTCTACATGCACTCGTGCTTGGATTTGGATGGTGTGTTCGTGTGGGAAGTGCACTGCATTGCAAAGTATCAGCAGAGCAAAGTCTTTTGTACAACATCACAGAAACTGAAACCTTGGCAAAAATCCCTGAAAGGTCATAAGCATATGAAAGCACCAGCACTGGGCACTGCTAACAATAATGCAAGCCTTTCCAGCTTGTAAAACAGCTCACAGACACACACTCATACACACATATGCACACACTAACACCAGCATAATGAGCCACATTCTGGTGGCTTTCTTAAAAAAAAAAATTCTAAACCAACAACCCTCCCATTAGGCAGCCATGCATCTGCCTTGTTAGCAATGTAACATTTGTTCTTGACAGGAGGTAAAAAAAATAAAATAAAAAAGAAACAGACATGAGTTGTTTATTGCACTCCAGCAGAAAATCTTTTTTGTTTTAATTTACTTTCTAATTCAAGTGATGGGAAAATTAATCTGTAACATCTGTTTGTTCTGGGCTTACTGGCAGTCCTTGATTAGTGGAGCTAGAAATGGAAATAGAATTAAAAAAAGAAAGGAGAAGAGAGGCAAAGCGCAGGGTTTGAGTCGTATCAGACGTCGCCACGACAACGGCAGGAGGCATCTGCGCAGCTCTTCGATCAGAGAGTCAATTTCACAAAGAATTTAAGAAAGCGTTTAAGGGACTTCAAAGGAAAAAAGTAGTGGTAGTGGAAAAAAGTTGTGGAAAAAAGAATACAAGAGCAAATATTTTCAAAGAGTACAGTTTCATAGGAGAAGCCTAAATAGTTGTATCAAGTCTGAAGAAAGGAGAACAATATTTAGTAAAAAAATTATTAGTCTGGGTTGAATGCAGTAAAGATATTAATGAATTAATATCTAATTATTTTATGTCCACCGTTTGCATTCTGTGTCTTTGCTGTTTACTTTTTTCTCAAGACTCAGCAATCAAATAGCAATAAAAGCATAGGCGGAGTACTAAATCATTTGATATTGTTCAAAATTCACCCACTATTGGCTGGTATATCAAAAGTACCAACCACCCAAACCCAAATTTTGGCAACTCTACTCTAAAGCTGAAACTCTTTCTAGTCTGTTTTAAAGCAGTCATGAACTGAGAAATTATAATTCCCTTGATCTTTTGCTATATAATAGGTCATTGTGCTATAAAAAACTTTATATAAGTTTTAAAACTTAAAACTTGTTAGTCTAAAAACAAATTATATTTAAGTCAATCTGCCAAAATGACAGGATGTGGAATGTGCCACTTTATGATGTAATAATGTGGCTAAACACCACCTTTGCAGAAGAAGATCAATGCCTGCTTCTACACCGCTGGCTGTTTAGTCCCGCCTACCGATTCGTGCATGTAGTGTAATTACCAAGAGACGCAAATGCGGGTCTATGCAGAAACCAAAAGATCAGCTTTTTTTTTATTAACTTTATTTTTAATGAATGCCAGACCACTTTGTTCACTTAATTTTACTGCGTATTCATTTACAAAAAAGGCACAATTCGACGAAGGATTTTCAGAGCGATTGAAATTAAAAGATGTTGCGCTGACTATATTGGTGTGAGTAACAGTTTGCATTATGTGGTCACTATTGCTTTGTCTGTTATTATAAATCGTTTGATATTTACTGAGTGTGTATGTGTTTTTAACCTAAAACATAGCAGTGTCCATCTAGGAAGGATGTAGGCTGTCAAACATACACAACTATTAGCCAATCATAGAAGTGGGCGTTTACTTCTGAGTCTAAAATCCGCCACACCTATTCAAAAAGAGCGTTCAGATGAGGGGACAGAAAATAGTCTATTACTTCTAAATTAGGATGTCTTTTGATGTTAAAAATCTTGATAACATTATAAGTGGACCTCAGTTCATGACCAATATTAACAACAAACCCCAGCTAATAATTCTTCAAATCTTACGCTGCAGTGGCGATATGAAGACATAGTCTAGAAAGACTGCACTGAAGTACTCTGTTCCTTTCATTTTCTCTTGCAGACAGGATAAAGAAAACCCCTCAGTGTCAACATGTTCTCTGTGTCTCCGCACAGTGCTGTCATTAGAACATAGGGGACTTCATTTAATATCCTGTTCTCCTGAGCTGTGCTAAGATGTGTCGTCCATCGAGGCCGCACTGCATCAATAGCATTCGGAAAGCCCTGCAATTGTTATGCTTGATATGAAAATAGCCGCCTGTGTATATGTGCACCGAATAGCTAATTTACCTAGTACTAACAGGGGCACCCAGCAAGCAGGCGACACTTTCATTAATTATAATTAATGAGATGCATTGCATATGTAAATGTTTTATTTTCCCTTCTGTCTCAAGATGCGAGTCCCTCAGGAATTGGAACCACAATGGCTTAAAACGGGCTCCGGGAATGGTTTTGCTTGACAGTTAGTGGCACTTCTCTGTTATTTCTCGCCTCTGATGATCTAAGAGTCCATTGGTCTTCAGATCCACATGAGAAGGTCATGTGGTCAGATCTTAGCCATCAAACAGTAACTTGTAGAGCTGATGGGTGCTGATATTTCAGATGGACCAGAACCTCCAGGCCCAATTAGCCTTTTAAGTCGTCTCTGTGTGAGAGACTTCGCACAGTGTCGCGCTTTTCCTCAGTGGTACAGTCGCAGGCATGCAGCCAGGAAGTGGCATGTCAGAGCGCCGGAGGGCTAAGGGGCCATAACTCAGTCAGCGCTGTGCTAATTGTACATGAGAATGAATGATGGCTGCTATTGTTCTTTTATGCGAGGTTGATTGCCTATTACTCGTGTTCTTGAGCTCACACTAGCGCTATCCTGAGCCGACGGATCAGCTGGTTGGAGATGATGTTAATGCCGGCTGATTTTTGATGGAGTTCATTATGCCCCTGCAGAGTCATGATGAATTTTAAAGTTAGCGAGAAAGGAGGTGAGCCAGATTTTCGGGTGCGGAAAAATATATCTCCCTCTCGCTGACACATTCATCATAACATTGTCTGGGGCTCTCCTGACAAAGCTCCGCAGCTATACCCACTTTCCCCTCTACTGATTTAGCCGGTTGGTTATGAATCGGAGTGCAGTGCAGAGACAGAACTCGCTCGCTTCCTGCATGAGAAATAAGCCCATCCCCTGCTGTTTAAAACACATTCAATCATTGTCATAGCTCAGACATGAGCTTATCATACCTAATCTTTAAAACACACCACTTCAGGCTATGAGACTTAATATCTTCAGTATAAAACTGCAATGGAAGAGAAGAGGATAATCACATCTCCAAATTAGCCTGTAATTGCACAGTGCTTTGTCCAATTAAGTTAGTATTTATAATGGTGGGTGTGCACATTGTGTTCTTTCTAGTCCACTCTCAAAGCTATTTGACTCATTGATCTAATCTACTTGACAGATATTGACATGCAAAGTTTCATAAAACATGTAATTCAGTGGCTACACTATATTCATACAAGCAGTATTTGAGACTGACAACTGCATTTATTAACATGTTTGACTCTAAAAAAATTGAATATGTTCATTCATTGATGGACAACTCTCAAAAGCTGCGTTCACACAGTCAGTGTTTGGGATTGACAACCATATTTACTAATAGGCTTTACTCTCAAAAACTGTGTTCACAGTGTTTAGATTGACAATTTTATTTATTAGCAGGTTGCACTCTAAAATTCTGTATTCAGTCAGTATTTGGTATTGAAAACCATATTTACTAATAGGTTTCGCTCTCAAAAGCTGCATTTACTCAGTGTTTAGAATTGAAAATATTATTTAATAACAGGTTTCACTCTCAAAAGTTGCATTCACACAGTGTTTGGGTTTGAAAAACATATTTACTAACAGGTTTCACTTTCAAGAGCTGTGTTCACACAGTGTTCTGAATTGACAATCTTATTTATTTAGAGGTTCCACTCTCAAATGCTATGTTCATAGTCAGTATTTTGGATTGAAAACTGTATTTAATAACAGGTTTCACTATCAAGAGCTGTATTCACACAGTGTTTGGGACTGACAACAGTTTTTAATTTTACTCTTAAATTTAGCTTCCCCACAGTATTTGAGATTGACAGTCATATTTATTAACAGATTTTACTCTCAGTTGCTGCATTCCCATAGTGTTTGGGATTAACATCTGTATTTGTTAACAGATTTTACTCTTAAAAGCTGTGTTCACAGTCAATATTTGGGATTGAGAACTTTATTTACTAAACCCTAAAAAATTATGAATATCATCTGTAGGAGCGAATAACTAAAGTAAACATGCACTTCTATTTTCATTATAGTTGTGAATAACAACTGTAACCACCGTGAGTAAATACTAAAGATGGCGACTGATGAAATCAGAAGGACTAAGTACAATTCACACTTAATTTAATAGTTTATGATTTCCATAATTTCTCCTGAATCATGGAACACTAAACCCAGCAAAGCATACCAGGCTGGCCAGGCCAGGAGACCACCGAGGACCTGCATTTTAAGACTAGTTAAAAAAAAATTCAACAGGGCAACCACACAATACAACACGTTCTCACTCCCAACTCGTCACATATTGAAGCTTGGTCAGGACCACTTGGCGTTACTTTTTGATGCTCAAGTTACCCCTTTAGCTAAATTTTTCGACTTTAAATAAGAAATTGTTGACGTCATAATGACGACGTGAAAGGTACTGGCAATTTTATCTTCATGATTAAATTATATATTGGGTAATAATATTGCCATTATTGCATATATGTTGGGGTGTGATTTTTCAATCTAAACAGTCACAACAGTTTTATTTATATTACAATATTTACACATTTATGAGCATGTAACCCAACCCCTGCCCCTAAACCTACCATTTGTCAATAAAACACAAGATATAACAGGCAGATACAACTACCATCATAATTTACTCAAAAAGTATTAATATTCCAAGTCTCCCGAGGCAAAACGATTGATTTGTGAGAGGAATAGACACAATCACCATCTCTGTCCACCTTAAAGCTCTTCCTGTGTACAGTCTCTGTGTGCGAATTAAAAAAGTGAATTAAAGAAGCCTTATGTCAGCCTTGGTTGTGAAATGCTATTCTTGTGTGTCTCGTGAACGATTACCTCATGCCACGGGACGGGAGTGCTTTTAAATGAGATATAAGTAAAGTGTGGGATCATTTCCAGCGATTAAAACCTTATGTTTTAGTCTCTTCTTCCCATCAAGACATCGTATGGCTTCAGAATACTTGGAATGCAAAATGACATGTTTGTAATGCTTTTATACTGCTTGTTTATGGTCACTTTTAGCAATAAATACTTGTAACTGCACATTTATTTGCCTGTTACATGTATTATATTGTTCAGAAGTGGGTAGGTTTAGGGTTGGCGGTGGGGTTAGGCGCTCCAATGAAAGTATACATTTATATAAGATTATTTCTATTTTTTACAAATGCATACAAACCATTAAATTAAGACAAACAACTGAAAACAACGGAGGACCCTGCAAGTCAAAAATGACGCTAAAGGGGTACCAAAAAGTGATGCCAAGTGGTCCTGACTAAGCTTCAATATGTGACGAGTTGGGAGTGAGAAATTGCTGATACAATACGTCTGTCTTCTGGCATTTTCATAACCTGAGAGTATTTGACAGCCCTAACAGTAGTTACTGACAGGAAAGAGCAAACCACAACTCATGCCGTACCTATATGTCAATAACATCACCGGCACCTAGTTGTCCACTGCGGTTCCATTTATACAACAAATATATAATTTAATCTAAAAATTCAGGCAATATTTTAAAGACTGTCAATTTGGTTATAGAATGCCGTTATCAGTCTCTTTCATAGCCAGACGTTGTGTGAGCATAACCATATTTAGCACTCCAACCAGGACTGACAACCATGGTCTGTTGCTGTGTGAACATAGCCATTATGGCATACACTTGTCTGACATATGGCCATTATTGAGGTCAGGTACTGACATTGCTTGATGGGGTGATGGTGCCTGGAATGCTGTTCCAATTTATCTCAAAGGTGTTTAGTAGGGTTCAGCTGTGGATGTGCTTTGAGCAGGTTTGTCAAGATTATTTTTCTTTTCTACACCAGAGTCAATAAAATATTTATGTATGGCACTGCTGCAACCAAATTGAAAGCACACATTTCTCTAGAATTGTATGCTGCAGGATTAAGACTAGTTTTCCCTGGAACATACAAACCAGTTTTGATTTAGTTAGTAGTATAGTTAAAGCTACAGTATGTCTGTATTGCCAATCCATAGAAAATGTTATTGACAGGCTGTAACCCCAATAGGTGCACCAGGTATTGTTGCATAGTTAGATAGGACACCTGTTCCACTTCCGCTCTGCTAAGGCCCTTAAAAAAACAGGCAGCCTACTCAGTCCCTCATGGTCATGTGGGCCAGCCGGTGCAGGCAGGAAATCAATGGTGGCTGGGGACTGACGGCTGCCGTCACGCAATTAATGCCAATTTGTTATGTGCACGTATCTCTGCAGGGAGACATGGTGTGGGCGGAACTTTCCCGCACTGATTCAGCCACCTTGAGTACACAACTCTAGAGAGAGTGCTAGATAAAGAGTCTATTCCCTGAGGTGAATTTAGATGGCTTTAAATTCATCGATGTTTGCAGGAATATGAATGATTGCAATGAATTATTCAGATGTCTTGGCATGTTTTGTGACTCTGTACTGTTATTAACATACACTGTATTCAATGGATTGTAAGTCACTGCCACTGAGCTATAAGGGTTTCTTTGTACAGGGATTATAAATCTTGGCGACGGTCTACATTTAACTAAGTGGCATTTTCATAATCGGATGATGGAAATGTTTAAAATGTAAAGGTTTTGTTATTTCATTTCATGCAGTACATGAGAACTGAACACATGATGTTGCTGTTGCTAGGCCATGACACACTACCATTCAAAAGTGTGGTTTAAGTAAGATAAAAAAAAATATATATATATATATATACATATATAATACTTTATTCAGAAAGGGTGCATTACGTTGATTAAAAGTGAACCTTCTGTTCATCAAAGAATCCTGACAAATATATATATATTACAATTTCCACAAAAATATTAAGCAGCATAACACCATTAGTGATAATTGAGCACCAATAATAACTGACAAACCAATCAGCATATTTTAATGGTTTCTGATGGATCATGTGACACTGAGGGATTTATTGTATTTTTAATCAAAAATGCAGCTTTGGTGAGAATAAGAGACTTCTTTCAAAAGCACAAACATTTTTAATTATTCCAAACTTTTGACTGCTAGTTTATATTAAATTAGCACATTAAACATCAACAAAACAACTCCATTTGGAGATGTGCGCATGCTCCTACATGTTTTAAGCTCAAACTGAGTTTGTTTCATTTTTTGTTCCCATCCCCCCATTTTACCCACTGTTTCCTGTCTTTTCTTTGATCGTCACTATCTAAAGGCAAAAGGCAAAAATCCTTCACACTAGACTGTGAAATTTGTACATGTAGAAAAAAAAGACATGACATAAAACAAAAGGGAGAAGGTATCTAGAGGGATTTTTTCGTTCGTTAATGCAGTACATGTATATCAATATGCACTATCCTCCTCTACATTCTGCCGAAGTGTCCTTGAGTGTGCTTTTTAATTCATTATTGCCTAAGGCATGCTATATGATAGGCAACCCTTCAGCCTATAACATGTGTATCAGATGCTGGAACAGCATTCGGCGGCACTGATTGGGTGTAACAGTGCCAAGGCACTCATTAAAGAATACATAGCATGGAAAGTAAAAGATTCACACTGAGATGGCAGAGGTGCGTGCGAGGAACAGTTTGGTGCAAGAGTGAAACCTGCGTGGGGATGTTAGCATGTGACAGTTAATTTTATGTTTGTTAAATGCAGGTGTTGTGTGTGGGAAGTTTGAGTTTCATGACAGAAGAGAAAGCTTTGTAGTGACTTTTTAATCAGTCTAAGTGACGAGTGGGAGTTTTAAGCCTAACTTTTAATTCCTTACTTTGTTGCAAAGATATTTTTATGAGATGTAAATCACGTTCACTCAATTAAGAGAGTTCATTTTACAATTATTAACAGATGAAAATAAGCACCAATTTTTTTTTTTTAAACGATACATAAAAAGAACGTTTTAAATCTGTTTATTTGTAAAAAATAAACAATTTGAAGCTCAAAATATTTTTTCCTTGATTTCTTAAAGGAAAAATGTGAAAATTCTATCACGCTTTCTCACACTAATGTCATTTCTAACGTCTGTGAGTTTCTTTCTTCCGTGTAACACAACCGTTTTGAATGATAGTTTTATTTGAGGAATAAGGTGAGAATTTTACCTTAAACCCTTCCTTGACAGCTGTAGTCTCCATTCAGGGCTAAACAATGAGGCTGACAATGAGCTTGCAAATTTTAATTATTGATTAACTTAAATTTTTTATGACAAGTAAATGTATTTAAGTGAAAAACTATGATAATGCATAATATTTTTAAATCAAGGTTCAAGGTTTTATTTGTCACATAGTAAATTATACAGAATATAATCAGTAGTGAAATGTAAATCAGGTCAGGTCCGCTCAGTGGACAGTGCAAAATATATAACACAACTCAAAAAAATATACATCAATATAGGTGAAAAAAATACTATAAAAAATAAGGAAGAATAAGATGTGCAATAAAATACTATGTGCTGGAAAGTATACTGTGGACTTAATAAATAATAATATAAGCAGGGATGTGCAAGAGTTATGTATAGCAAGCAATGATGGAGAATAGTGGGTATCTTACTGTTTGTTAAATTGAGACATTTTGATGTTATAAGTTTGTGTTAAGGAGCCTGATGGCCTGAGGGAAGAAGCTCCTCCTAAGTCTCTCAGTTTTTGCCATTATCCCCCGGAAGCGCTTGCCAGATGGCAGTAAAAAGAAAAGAAGGTTACCAGGGTGGTTTGGGTCCTTGATGATTTTGGCAGCTCTGCTTTTGCAGCGTTTGAGGTAGATATCCTGCAGAGAGGGGAGAGCAGACCCTGAGATGCGCTGAGCTAAGCGCATGACTCGCTGCAGAGCTTTGCAGTCCTGACTGGAGGTGTTTCCATACCACACTGAGATGCAATAATTTTAAAATACAAAATACTGTTGTTGTATGGAACAAAGCAGCTTGGACATTCAGCTAAATAACTCCAAATAGGTTTTTCCTGAAAGAAAGAGACATTTCTGGGTTTCCAAAAACAGTGAGGGTGCGTAAAAGAAGAATTTCATTTTTCGTTGAAGTATTCCTCTAATATGGGTAATAGCACAAATATTTAGATGTCCTTAATTAAATCAATAACTACTTTAATAAGAGTACACAAAACATCTTTACACCGTTTTTCTCTGCTAAATATTGATTTTATACAGGCCTTGGAAAATGCCTCATACAAGCAGCATTCATCTTTTTCTTAAAGGCTTTTAATGACAGATCTTTCCTTTTTGTTGTACGTTCTCATCATTGTGTCCTTAGTGCTGTTCAGTGACTTCCTACATTAATGACACTCGGTTATACCATTGAAATCTGCTCTGAAATGTGTAATGAGTGTATATCTTTTCATTAGTGATTTGTGACATGACATCTGTGATGTTCAGATACTGTACTACTTTCAAAAAGCAATTCATATTTGTGTGTGATTTTCTGGTAGTACATGAATCAAAAACAATGTAACGGTTCTTGTAAGAAACTCATATGCACAATATAACATATGACAGCACCTAAGATGAGTATCTGATTATATAGTCAGTATATGTCAGTATGAGTGTGGCCATGTATGTTTTTCAGCTATTGAAAAAGCTCCTCAGAAAGCTTGATCTATACAGTATTTGCTGATGTAAAATTACAAAGGGACATTTATCCTCACTAAACTCAAATTCCCTTCACTTTACAGAACCAAAAGCCCAGACAGCTGCTCTCAGTGAAAAGCAGAGAGGAACTGCTTTGTAAAATGTGAATATATCAATTAGTAAAGTGGCCATGACTGCTGAAAGTTTTGAAAGATGGTGATTTAAGGCCACAGCCAGTATACTAGAATTATAGACGTTTTCAATAATAAAAAAAGGACTTTGAAAGTAAAGTCATATTTTAGACTTTCTGGAACATCCATGCAACATGAATGGATCGATTTATAAAAGCATAACCACAAAAAGTAAATAACATAGACAAACATAAGCTGTACAAGCAGATGGAAAGGCAGTTACGCACATCATTGCCATCAAGGCCATTTTGCTGTTTGCCATGCCAGATCCTGAGGTAAATCAGGTTGCTTTAGTTATACATCTAATCTGCTGTCAACAACCGCGATCTCCAACTTGTACTTCCAAGAATTTGCTTACATAAACCAGCAGCCAGCGGTTGTGTAAGGTGTAATTGTTTTGCATTCTCCAGTCACGTTCACGCGTCCCTTGGTCTGCGGCGGACCTGAGCTCAAACGCAAGGACACAGCAAAAATAATAGCTGCAGGAATCGGACTCCCTCACAGGAGTGTCAACATAATGACGGCTATGGCAGTAGAGATAATTGTGGCCGAATGCTTTCCTGTGTCAGCTTAAAAAATATCTGGACTGTTTAAATGGCAGGCAGACTAATATTTAACCAGAGATTTTCTCTGAGGAGATCGAGAAAGTGGAAGCGGGGGTTGGCAGCTCGTCGGGACGGCCTCCAGGCTGGCCTATCAGAGGGCTTCCTCAGACGCTCGAGTGTGGTCAATGGCATGACATTTGATCACACTTTTATCATGTGCGTTCCTTTTGGGGGAGGTGCTGGCTTAAGGGGGGGGGGGGGGGGGGGTTACTGGGCTGCGCTGGTCTGATGACCCCCACAGTTTGTCTAACGCCATACACGTGGCCACGGCTAACCACTGACCTCATCTCTGACTAGAACATCTAGTGTGAATTCAACCCAGGCTAATGTTTGACAGGTTAACGCATGCTAATGGGCTCAGAGAACCAGAGATTATTTACTTACCACTGGATATCCTTCACACGCATTACCTTAAAGAGGGTACTCATGCTGAAAGTGTAAATGTAGGTGGAGATGTGGATAATATAAGTATATGTACTTGGTAATCGTAGCGTTTTCTACTCTATTATTACCTCCATACATCTCAAACACCTCCAGACAATTTGTCCACACGTCTCCTTTATCAGCAATGCAGCTATGCTTAGTTTCTAACTTAAGCAATGTATATAATTCCCGTGAAGACACTCGGGGTATTAGCTTTGAAGGCAGATGTTGTGTTGAAATGGAAGCTACAAACCACAGGCAACAAAATCACTGGTAGGTTTAACGCTCTCAGGTTTGGAGGCGTTTCACGTAGGCGTTTGTGATCGGAAGATGCTCCAGTTTCACTGTCACATGTGTTTCATTGTAATAAAGATGATTTTCTCTTCCTATGCTTCAAAAGGAAACCTACAGTAGGTACGGTAACAGATTGTACTGTAGTTATTTTCAGAAGCTCACATGCGGCTACAGATTTTTTTTATTAAGGTTCTAGTTTGGAGGCAGAAAATATATTTGTATAAATCATTGGGACAGATATAAATTTACAATCAATCAGTCACAGGGGTCCACAAAATATTTACAGAGAAAAATAATTACACAATGCATTTTCTAGGGCTGTCATAGTTAACTTGATATATTAATTAAATATGGTTAAGAGAATAATAAAAAAAAATATACAAAATTTCATATTAATACTTAGTCATTCTGCAATTAGAATATATATATATATATATATATATATATATATATACACACATATATATAAACAGTGGGTCTTTATACATGACATTATATAGCTGCCTTTATATTTTTCTGTTTTTGTAAAGTGCCTTTTACAACCTTTAAAGATACTACAGTATATATATAAAAAAAAAATTATAATCATATTTGAGGGTCCAGAGTATTGAAATGTTTGAAAACGCCTGTACTTGTCTATACTATCTGACCCTAATGTAAAGCAAAATGATGTTTTGTTTGGTCAAGTGTTATCTTGCCACTGGTCCCCCATATAAAATGTTGCACGTGTCAGCTCTGGTTATCTTAATTGTTTAAAATTGTGTGGCTCCTAATTAATACATGTAAATTAATCCTAATTGCTCTTATTAATGGGCCCTGCTCTTATCAATTCATTTATCATAGTTTTCTCTTAATTATGAAAAAAAGCTGAAATGTGCTTGATTGATGCTTATATCATGAACATATAGCAAGAATTTGTGGAATTTGACATTTTAATAAAGAAAGTACAGATGTGTGTGTAAAGGTTCCAAAGAAAAAAATGCATTCAGGCTCCAAGTTTGATCACTTTCAGCCTAGTGAATGCCGTTTGTGTGCTCTCTCGGTACTAATTGCAGTTTAGCGAACAGTGACAAAGTTTCTCTCTCCTGCAGGATTTGGTGACCAATGTGTCACCGCGAATCGTGCGTGGGACTACCTCAGGTCACATTTTCGGTCCTGGCCAGGGCTCGTTCCTCAACATTGAGCTCATTAGTGAAAAAACAGCTGCCTACTGGTGCAAGAGCGTGGCCGAACTCAAAGCCGACTTCCCAAAAAATGTGAGTTGACTTTCAGTTTGTCTTTATCGCATCTCTATTTCTCCCTCTCTTTTACTCTTATTCCTACAGAAGTTTTCTCATATTCATTACTTTGTTTCTCACTTTTTGTGGCTGGGGACTGGAGCCTGTCAGTGTTTTATCAACAGCCATAATTCTCCATAATAGAGGTGCCATCTTTTTCCCTCGTTTTCTGTCCCTCAGTAATTTGAGTCGCTTTTGCTCTGTGCATGTTAACTGCTTCACAAGTAATTGTGTAATAGAATCTCACTAATAGGAGATTTTCCAAGGCCTTCATTCTCTTCTCCTGCCTCCTCTCAGTCGCTCTGGAGGCAGATGACAATAGCTTTTTGTAGTGTTCTTTTCATCGCAATCAGCCATCTCTTTTCTCTCTAATCATTTGCAATGAGACAGCCCGTTTGAGCACAAAATAACTTCCTCAACTTTTGTTGTCTGCCTGCTTCACTCAAGGGTGAGATTAATTTTGAATTACAGGGTGTAATTATGAAGCACAACGCCACTTTTCACACTAACCCCTTGAATCCCTCCTTCACACAGATGTGTCTCTGGGTTTATTTTTTTCCAGACTGGCATTTACCTCAGTGTCTACATAGGCAGCTATATTCTTAGGCAACACCCAAACCTAAATTGAACGTCATAATGCCGTATTTAGGTAGTAACTCTGCATGCCACACAAATTAGCTTATTTAAATTTTTTTGAAGTTAGAGATTGAAGTTAGCATGTTGTTAGATTACAGTGGAATAAAGTAAAAAAAAAATACATATCACAAATATTTTTGTTCAAATAGTTAATTTTAATTACATGCTTTTCAGTACTGAATGAAATATCCAAAGTAACCTATGTGACTGATTTATTTCAGTAGAATATATTTACAGTCATGCAGTAACAATACAAATGTTGGCAGCTTCAGCAGTAAAATGTTTATGTTTAATCATTTCTATTGTTGACTTTTGTTAATGTTAATGCAAGATTAATCTGAAAATAGATGAAACTCATACAATACCGTTTAGGTATTGCTATCTAGCACTAGTTGTATAACTAACATCTAATGTCGCATTAAATAGCTTTAAATGTTTATAAATAAGGCATTTGCATAACGTGTAAAGTCCAAAGACAGCTCCAACTATGACAAGGCATGAACGCACTATTTGACATTAGCATGTTGCTAAGCTAACAACATGTTTACTTTGACAAACATTACAATATATAGCACTCACAAATAGTGCACAGCATAGCTTTTACCTTAAAGAGACAGTTCACCCAAAAATGTTAATTATTTCATTAATTACTCCCCCTCATGTCACTCCAAACCTGTAAGACCTTTGTTTATCTTTGGAAAACAAATTAAGATATTTTTATGAAATCCAAGAGATTTCTGACCATGCATAGACAGCAATGCTCAGCAATGTTCAAGGCCCACAAAGGTAGTAAGGACATCGTTAAAATGTGTCATAAACGGTTCAACCAAAATGTTATGAAGATACTACACTGCTATCTATAAAGGGTTAGAAAGCTCTCAGATTTCATTCAAAATATCTTAATTTGTGTTTCGAAGATGAACAAAGGTCTTATGAGTTTGGGACGACATGAAGGTGAGTAATTAATAACAGCATTTTCATTTTTGGGTGAACTATCCCTTTAAGGAGTTAATTTTACTTCATCTAACCCTAAATATTTTTGTTGGTTTAAGTCAGTGAATTTGATTCAGTCTTATTAAATCTTATTAAATTTTGTCAAACCAGTTAATTTAGAAATAGCCGCATGAAGCATTCTTTTTACTGTGTGCATAAATTAATTATTTTTTTTTACACTGAACTACTTTGTGAATGAAATAAGTTTATTTATGGTCAACACTTCTCTCACTTCACCTCGTCCATCATCTTGGATTTGTGTTTTTCCATTCTCTCTGCAGTGCATCCCAGAAAAGCCTTCTCCAAAGAGAATATATTATCTCATGAGGAATCATAATTAAAATGCCAACATTTAGCTATGCTCCCTTAAAATATTTCCTCTGTAGACAGCGCACTCAGTTTTGTAATAGAACATGATTCATATATCCAGTGAGATAAACATAATCTACACACCGAATAGTTCAGTAAGAGTCTCATTGATAATGCTCATCGATTTTGCGCAGGTTTCAACTATTCAACACACCCATTATCTCCATTTACTATTTACAATTTCCATTTTTCCCCAATGCTCCTCGTCAGCATGTCATGACCCACGCAGTCCACACTCCAGGGAACGTTGAAGTGTGTGTTTGTCGGAGCTCATCACAGCGTGTGACTGGTTCGTGGTCAAGGGTGATGGGCGCACACCACTAGATGAAATGAATACTCACAGAAGCATAATGAATAACAAAACCACCGCAATAATGTCAAATTATACCGGCTCACACATTTCAGCCCCACAAACACACTCTCTGCGAGGCTCACGAGAGGAACAAGTCTGCGACTGAAGAATAAACGTGGCGCATAGAAGAACCTTGCGACCCCGCCCCCTTTTCTTTTTTTAATTTCCTCATATCACCGCATGATTGACAGTTTCCACAGCAATGGGGGTCCCTAGAGGGCCAGTGTTGCTAGTGTTGGCTCGGTTACCTCAGCACTGCGTTATTAAAGCGATAACAGGGTGATTCCTGCTTCTTAGAGACGCCGCCTGTCTCTCTCACTACCTTTTTTCTGTCTGATTAAACAAGGGAAAGCAATGCCATGCATGCACATTCACAGACTTATTTCATCTCAAACTTGTGTTTCTGGATAGCTAAAAGAACTGACTTAATGTTACAGTATATAACAGATAGGCATGTGTAGACCGAGATCCGGCCCTCAAATGTCCTCTTGACACCAATATAACATCAACGCTTTTCTAGCCATGCATTTGTGGAATCTGATGTTATGATAATGTGTTTGTAAAGGTTTCAAAGGAAAAATCCATTCATGCTTCACGTTTTATCAGCAAAAAGAGCTGACTTGCTCTTACAGTATATTACAGATATACATGTATATACAGAGACCCGATTCTCAGTTATTTTCCTGACACCAATAAAACATTGACGCCGCTTTCAGTATGTGTGGTTGACCGGAGCTCCCAGGGGTGAGCGGATGAGAGGAGGTGGGGTTAGAGGCACTGCAGGTCCCCCAGGTCCCGGCGAGATCCAGGATAAATGGACTCATAAACTTCAACACATGCTTTGGCCGCCAAGCATTTCTCCCAGTGCCCTCCGTGCCGATTTGTTTCCCTTAAAAGCGCCCAGTGAGGAGGAGACACGTGGCATATATCTCTCCGCTTTATGGTGCGATTATAGTGTCTCCGCATACAGTGAGAGTAATACAGCTAAATCCTGCCTTGCCACAGAGGAGCTGAATAATGCCGTCAGCGTGATGTTTTTATTGTTTTAATAATACGTGCATGCCACCGGGCGTCTACAAACGCACTGAATTATAAAGCAGCACAGTTTAAGGTGGGGTAATAGCTTTTGCTGGGAGCCGGGCTGTTACAAAAATTAAATAAAAGCGGATTGAAAAAGTGGTGGGTTTAGTGCAAGCGCATCAGGTGAAATCACACTTCATCAGTCATTTTCATTCCCCCTAAGGTTTTTTCTATTCCTCAGACTCTTTTCTTCTTTGTCTAGATTATCATTGCCAGTATTATGTGCGGGTACAACCAAGCTGACTGGACTGTGCTGGCAAAGATGGCTGAGGTAAGCTGCCATTCCTTGTGTGTGTTTGTGTTTGGCAAGTTTGCTCTGTTTGCTCCTTACATATCTCCCAACTTCAGAGATTAATCAGGCTTATTGGAAGCATGAAAAGTAAATGAAACATGAATCCATGAAATGAGTTAATATTCTGAAGATCTTGTTCTTCAAGATATCCATTTCATTTACATGTTTGAAAGTCTGTTAATGTGAAAAACAAATTCTCTGCATATCACAAAAAGAAGCATTCGTTTATCACATGCATTCTCAACACAGTGACAAACATAGTCACATCCATATTCATAGTGTAAAGCCTCATTGGTTCTGTGGAAAGAGGCTTTTACATTAAATTTGAATTAGATACTGTATCATTGGATTTCAGCATTTCGGGTGACAGAAGCCAACTGTGCTCACAAACTGTGAATGAGAAGTTGTAAAACTTGATATAATGAATGTTTGCCATAGCCGGAACCTCTATCATAACCAGACTGACCATGACTGACTAAGTGTGCTTTTCTTTGTCAAATGGCCAAACAAAGGCTTGATAATTCAGCCAAATATGAAAATTGTTTATCAAGTACCAATTTCATATTGGTGTTTCTTGCTTCTGTGAAACACAAAAGGAAAAATGTTGAAGAATGTACTTGCCACTCTTTTCCACACATGAAAGTAAATGAGAATCCAGGCTTTGAAAATTGACCATAATATAATTTCTGTCATGTCATCTCTTGGAGAGTTTATGGCAGTATACATGAAAATGTTAATGTGTTTGGTCTTGGTGGAATAGATCTGCTACGCTGCTGCGGCAGAGCAAGTACAGAGACTTTCTATTGCCAATACATCCAGAGACATGCTGCTATGAGCTAGTAGGAAATACTGCTGCTGCACATATAACACGAAATAACCCTCAAATATACCATACATTACATTACCCCATAGTACATCTATACAGGTGGTGCAAGGGAAGGAGGAGGGTTTCTGAAGATGTGAATAATGATGTGACTATATCAGATTGTGTTAGAATTTATCAACCTGTGCCATCTAGAGTTTCATGACAGAACTCTGTATATAATATACCAGTTACGATTTTTAATGTTGAATTTTCACTCTTCAAGGTCACTTAATTCGTTAGAAATCCTTATGTTAAAAACATTTTCTTATTGTTGTTGTGGAAACTATGATACACTGTTTTATTGCCCATTTTTGATCAACTTAATGCATCCTTGTTCAATAAAATCATTAATTTCTTCCAAAAATGTAATACAAATTTTGAATACAAATAAAATCAAACAGAATAGAATAGAACATACAATATGTATGTCTTTCTTCACCTTTAACTTAATAGACCTACAGTCTGCACCTCCCATTTAAAACCACTTGTATTAACTACTTTTATTATACTTTATAGTACGTTTTGCCCTAAATATCAATGAAGACGAATGAAGAGAAACCATACAGGTTTCAAATAGGATGAGTAAATGACAAGGTAAGACTGAAGCACCTCTTCCTAAAATTAACAAATGCAGGCGAGCTGCTTGTTTAATGTATACTTGAGGGTTTCTGCAGACTGACGTTATTGCATTCGACGTAAGTGTGTGTGTGTTCTCTGAGGTGTTATAATTCCCACTGGAGCTGTTTCGTTCTGTATGTAAACAACCGGTGCTGATTTAGACAGGACGTACGTATGTAAATGCGGACAGGACCCTGCCATCAGTAACACTTACTGCTGCTGGTGCTCTAATTGAGATGTTGTACGCTCTCGTACCTTCAAGTTTATCTCCTCGACACCCTCACACTCACACACACAAATGTGTTTAGCAAACTCACACACATGTACGTTTACATTGAGAAAACCCAAGAGAAGATTTGGCTCTTGCAGCGAGGAGGCTGGTGTGACAGTAAGCTTCAAGACCAATGAAGAAGACATGTTTTTGAGGGAGTTTAGTGGGAAGTTTCGTGTACAATCATGTCAAGTCCTTCTACTCTAGAATCGTTATAACAATCTTCTTCCTCCTCAACATGCCTGTGATATAATACACATTACAAAACAACCCACACTATGGCCTTGTTTACATAGGATATTAAGGGCTGTCTATTGAATAATGTATAATGATATAATAATAATACAGTGTTCCATAAAATAATGATACTAAATGTCTTTCTTTTTAAAGTACTTATCAAATAAAAGACTGTTATGAATCGATTATTTTTAACGAATCAAGAGTATACAGTAGAATTCGATTACCAAAAAGAATGTATCTTATGAACTGATTCTTTTTAGTGAGTCAAACACATACGGTTCAGTGAAAACAGTATAGTGAAACAAGTGAATAAACATGTGAAACAGATCTTTGAATGAAAAGTCCATGGCTTGAATCAGTCTGAAACACCGATCTGTATGAATGTAGCATCTCTGATTTTATGACCATATGCATTACCATTTAAAAAATATTTTTTATTATTATTTTGTTCATTTTTATCAAGGATGCACTACATTGATAAAAAATAACAGTAAATATTTACACTGTTAAAAATATTCAATGTCAAATACATGCTGTTTGAAATTTCTATTCATCAAAGAATTCTGGGGAAAAAAATAGTTTCCACAAAAATATTAAGTAGCATAATGGCTTTCAACATGATTAATAATAAAATATGTTTTGAGCAGAAAATCGGGATATTTGAATGATTTCTGAAAAATCAAGTGATACTGATGACTGCAGGCAAGCTGAAAAATAAATAAATGTTATTTTGAGATTTAATATAATTTTCAGAATATTACTGCTTTTACTAAAATAAAAAATGCAAAAACATTACAAATCTCACCAACCCCCTTTTTTGATATTGTATGTCACTTTCTACATCAGTGTATTACTCCATGAGCATGAGCACTGACCGCTTGCAACCACTTGAAACTGATCTTAATACCAGGAGTAAATTGGGTATTTTACTCTGATTTTCAATGGACTCATGCTTTTAGGCATTTGAATTAGAATTTTGATGTGTCATGCTCACTTTTCAAAACATGCTTTGCTTTTATGAATCTTTCAAAGACACAGAAAATATGAGAGTAGCCTTTCTGTGGCGAGGAAGCCTCGTATATTCTTGCTTTTGCTGAGAGAAGGGTCCGAGAAATGTCTTAATACCATTAATTAATTCATTAAAGAAGTGCACAGTGTTAAAGGGCCCAACAGAATTGTCTATCAAAGGTGCCTTGATGTAGCTATGAGCTGGATTAAGCTGGGCAGCGCGGCTTTGATCACACTGGAGTGGTTAGTTCTTGTCAAAGTTAGTGTCAGGTCTGATCAGTGTTTGTGTTGAGGCCTCTGGCTGTCTAATGGAGCGTATCCAAACATCTTCAACTCACTCTGTCTCACTCACACACACACACACAAACATAATTTAAGTCACCGCTCAAAGCCTGGGCCATATGTGAAGACCGAAATTATCTAGGCTTACAAATGGAAATATACTATACATGCAAGTACTTATCTTTGTGTCGACGAGCGCAACAGTTGGCTTTTGTTTCCTGTTAAAGTGGGGAGCTTTGATGTGATGCACTTTTTACTATTTCTGGATAAGAGTTCATCAGCTTTGAAGTTTTCTGTTGTATGAGGTACATGAAAGCTCTTTCTTATAACACACAGGTGATGCTCTTGTTTTCGTTTCACCATTGTTAGGATTCACAAATAGAATTACTTAAATTCTGTCCAATATTTCCATAAGTCACAGGTGGAAAACACAGAAAGGGGCTGGATGTTAAGGTGCATTGTGTGTAAATATCATCTTTCCTTTGTTGTGACCATGTAGCTGCATACAAATCTAAGATCACCACTGAGCAATGGCAAGCATCAGCTGGAGTGGTGAAGAGCTCGTCACTATCGGGCTCAGGAGTGGTGGAAATACATTCTCTGATTAATCACTCACTCTTCACCATCTGGCAGTCTGACAAACGGATCTTGGACTGACATGAGAATTTGAATCTGACAGAGAGGGCTACCCACATTCCCAAACTTCCACGCATGCATATTGCCAGCTATAAAGTTTGATGGAGGTGGAATAAGAATAGTGTAGAGCTGTTATTTTCACGGTCATGTTAGTTCCTTTTCGATATTTCACTCGTACTGTAAGTATGGGAAAATCCCTTTTTTCCCCTTCACTGAAGCCTTTTTCAATCACGCAGTTATAACTGCACGTGATTGGTTCGTGTAAGGTGAAAGAAACGAGACAGCGTCTGGCTATATAACTTGCCGCCTGCCACCGCATCTCAGATTTCTTCTCTTTAGCGACGAAGACCCTTCTGACTCTTCGCTGACGGCGAAATCTACCGTTGAAACGCCTCAGCAGCTGAATTAGGACCAGCTTTCAGACTCGGTCATCCCCTACGGCTATACAGTAAGATCTAAGAAAGCCTTACTAGAAGAGCAAATTTCAGAGCAGCGTCCTATGATGACACTCACGCTGAGTATGTGTCACGTTTGGGGAAATCCCACGCTGACGCTGCGCTCAGCGGGGCTGATTGCTCGAACTGCGAGCGTTTCAGTCTTGCCTCTCTGCGCTCGCGGTCAGCTTTCTTTTCAGAGAGCGACTCCGCCCCTCGTGCCATCCCGTTTTCTTTCTCCCAGGGATCTATGAGAAAAAACAGTGGGCAGAGGATTTTAGCGGCCGGTGACAAGCGAGCTCACGTCGGCTCAATGCCCGCATGCCTCACCGTCACCGCAGAGAGAGAGGGACGTGGAGGTGTGTTCGGGCTCTGTGACTGACCCCGCCCTCTTAACGTCGTCCTCTTCACGTAACGCCAGACTACAGCTCATGGAGCTCAGCCCAGGAGCTCATCTGCATCGTGACAAAGGCTGTCAATGAGCTCGGGCTCGAATGGTCTCCGCTGAGGAGCCATCTCGCAGCAGGCTGGACGAGTGTTTTCTCACAGGGCGCTATCAAAGCCCCCCACCAACACTTGTCCCCCTTCTTCCCCTAGTTCATACGAGCTCACGATATTATGGCACGCCCCCCACTCATCTCGCATCCGTCCTTCTGCTTCAGTTGCTCTCACATCCATTGACGGCGCTGAATAAAAAGGATACGAGCACCTGCCTCCTCTGGATGAGTCTGTGGCCGCACATCTCTGCCCGCCCAGAGATACCGAATGGAAGGCGAGGGCGAGCCATCTGTCCAAACTGTGCAGCCACATCTGCACTCGCTGGACATGCCTACACGGCGGCTGGACAAGCGGCTTCAGCGCTTCACTTGATGGCTGTGCTCCAGGTCTTCCAGGCCAAGATGCTCGCCAATGAGGAAGCCAGTCTGGATTCAGCCTCTCTCAGGGACTTGAGGAGCGCAACATACCTTGCTCTAAGCGCCACCAAAGAAACCACCCAAGCCATCGGGCGTTCGATGTCCAGCCTTACAGTGTTGGAGCGCCACCTCTGGCTCACAATGACGGAGATGAAAGAAGCGGACAAATTTCCCTTCCTCGACGCTCCAATCTCGTCAGGCAGCCTGTTTGGACCAGCTATGGAGGGCTTTGCTGAACGCTTCATGGAGGCTCAGAAGTCGTCTCAGGCGATGCGACACTTCCTCCCTAAACGCACAAGCTCTTCTTCTGCTTCCAGGTGCCCCAGACCTGCGCCAACTCAGCAGACAGCTAAACAAATGCCAACCGCCCCGGAGCCCCGACCTCCGGAGGATTGGCAAGATAGAGGGCGCTCATGCTCAGCACAACGCTACCCTTTCCCAAAGCGCCAAGGACCCCGGTCGAAGATCGCCTTGGATCCGGCGCCTCAGAAATCCTCCCGAACAGCCAGGCAGAAAGGAGGGGCCCAAGTCTCGCTACCGTTGGACCACCCCGCAAGTAGCTTCTATTGTGTCTCTCGTCACCCCCGCTTAGCGCTGGATGCAGAGGAAAGTGTGTTAATGGATCCTCACGGGCCCCCTATAGAGCCCAGGTGTCCGACCGCTGTGATAGCGGACAAAATAAAACGCATACATTTTCAAAAAGCGAGCAAAAATCTTTTTCTGCCTACCATAAACGTCCTGCCCTTATGCAACCAGTCTGCACAACCGTTTCAACCCCTTGTGTCAACGTCGGTAATGACTACAGTAAGACGAGGTTATACACTCCAATTCATTCGAAGACCACCATGCTTCCACAGTGCGCAGCTAGAACGCTCAGGTCCTCCACGCAGAGGTGATGAATCTGCTGGAAAAAGGAGCCATAAAAATAGTTTCTCCAGCCCAGAGCGAGTCAGGATTTTACAGCTGCTACTTCCTCACAGACGATTCTTGAGATTCGCATTGGAAGGGGTGGCATATCAATACAAGGTCCTGCCGTTTGGGCTATCCCTGGCTCCCCGCACTTTTACGCGATGCATGGATGCGGCTCTTTCCCCTCTGCAACAGATGGGAATCCGCATACTCAACTACCTTGAGGACTGGCTCATTCTGGCCCAGTTGCAGGCGGTTTTAACATCACACAAGACCCTCCTCCTCAGCCACTTAGATTGCCTGGGGCTCTGGATCAACTTTGCCAAGAGCATACTGTCACCCAGCCAATGGGTTTCGTTCCTGGGTACAGTTATCTGTCTCAGCGGAGCGAGCCATGACAATTCAGCGCCACGCGGCCTCCTTCAAGGACGGTACCGCCCGTCCACTCAAAGCTTTCCAGAGAATGCTGGGCCTTATGGCAGTGGCTTCGCCGGTTCTTCAGTTGAGTCTGCTTCACATGTGACCCATCCAGTTCTGGCTGAAGCAGAGGGTTCCATCGGCGGCCTGGCATCACGGACGCCAACGCGTAAAGGTGACTCGGGCCTGTGTATCAGCCCTGGTCTGTTGGAGGGACCCCTTCTGGCTAAAGCAAGGCGTGATCTTAGACACAGACCTTAGCGCACAGAAGGAAGGTTGTCATGACAGACGCTTAGAACAAGGGTTGGGGAGCGCTGTGCGAGGGCAAACCGACCTTCGGCCTATGGTCCGAAGAGGAGTCGGGCCTGCACATCAACTACCTAGAAATGCAAGCAGTGTGTCAGGCCGGTCAATTCTTCCTGCCGGACATTCGGGGACACCACATGCTAATACGGTCAGACAGCAGTGTCATACATAAATCACCAGGGCGGCCTTGTCTCGAAGCGACTCTGCACACTGGTGAACTACCTACTTGTGTGGGCTCAAAACAATCTGTGCTCACTAAAGGCGACGCATGTGCCGGGCAAAATGAACCAAGGAGCAGACATGTTGTCAAGAAAGAATATCTCTTCAGAGGAATGGACGCTCCACCCGCTCGCGGTTCAGAGAATTTGGGAAACCTTTGGCAAGGTTCGAGTAGACCTCTTTGCCTCCAAAGACGACTCTCACTGCCCAATCTTTTTTACAAGGAGCACGGATGCCCTGGCCCACGAATGGCCCAGCCTTCCGCTCTGTGCTTTCCCCCCAGTCACTTTGCTACCGCAGGTACTCAGGCGAGTCAGGGAACAACGGCCCAAGCTGATTCCAATAGAACCAACAGTGGGTTTCAGAGTTATTCCAGCTGCTGAAAGCAGCTCCATGGCCGATCCCCTTGAGATGGGGCCTCCTCTCTCAAGCAAACGGCATGATATGGCATCCATGACTCGAGTTATGGGCCCTGCATGTGTCGCCATTCTACGGGAGCCTTTCATCCTCCCAGAGCATGTCCTAAACACTATGGCAGAAGCTAGAGCCCCGTCTACCAGACGCTTCTATGCTCTGAAATGGGCCATTTTCTCAACTTGGTGTCAAGACCGTGACTTATACCCGGTCACCTCCAACGTGTCAGTGTTTTTTTCATTTCTGCAGGAGATGCTGGATAAACAACGTTCCTCATCCACCATCAAGGTTTACGCAGCAGCCATAGCAGATTTCCATGCCCCTATTGTTGGCCGATTGGTGGGCAGAGATAGAGCGGTAACTCAATTTTTACGAGGTGTCAGGAGAATGAATCCCCCGCGTCTTCGTACAGTTCCACCTTGGGACTTACCAACCGTACTAAGGGCCCTAAAAGGGCCCCCGTTTGAACCATTGCAATCCTCGAGCCTCAGAGTATTCTCGTTGAAAACCGCCCTGCTGTTAGCATTGGCGTCGGTCAAGCGAGACCTGCAGGCTCTTTCCATCAACCCTGTTTGCCTGGAATTCGGGTCCAACGACTCCAAGGTCATCCGGAAACCAAGGCTGGGTTATGTACCTAAGGTGCTCTCCACACCGTTCAAAGCCCAGGTTATGATGCTTTCCGCGTTTTCCCCCCCGACGGGCAGCCAAGGGTACCTGCTCTGCCCCGTCAGGGCCCTGAGAATATTCATTGAATGTTCTGCCTCATATAGAACGTCAGAACAGCTTTTTGTTGGCTTCGGTAACCACGCTAAAGGTGTTATGTTATGAAGCAGATAATTTCTAGGTGGTTTGTGGATGCTATCACTCCTCCTCGGGGTTGCAGTGCCCCATCGGAGTCAGAGCCCATTCCACCAGAGGCATCGCCTCGTCATGTTCCAGCGGGGTGTCCATTTCAGACTAATTAATAATATTATTAATTATTCAGATTTGTGAGGTGGCTGGCTGGTCCTGGCTGGTCCTTGACCAATATTGTTCAAGCCCCTCTTTGCTTGGTCTGTCCATAGCTGTATGGATGCCAGGTATCACTTTCGGGACGACACCCAGGCCACGGGTGACCCTCAAGGTTCACCCTGTGCTTGATGTACTCTATTGACTCCCCTGAGTCTAATCCCACGTGAGCCTTGGTTTCGAGTCCTTCCACATCATTGAACTGGTTCCTATACTTACAGTATGAGTGAAATATCGAAAGGGAACGTACTCGGTTACTTTCGTAACCTCGGTTACCTGAGATATGGGAACGAGTACTGTTCCTGGCCGTGCTGTGAACTGCACGCTCAGTTGCTTCCTTCAAAGAAATCTGAGATGCAGTGGCAGGCGGCGAGTTATATAGCCAGATGCTCCTCCCATTTTGGCGGGCTATGGCGGGCTGCAAAGCCATAGGCTCGCTCGCCATTGCCGTGGATTGGTTCGTTTATTTCACCTTACACGAACCAATCATGTGCAGTTATAACTGCGTGATTGAAAAAGGCTTCAGTGAAGGGGAAAAAAGCTTATTTATTCAGCTTTCAGATTATGTATAAATCTCAATTTAAAAAAATTACCCTTATGACTGGTTTTTATTATTCCTTACATATAAAATGTAAAATTGTGTAATTTTACAATATATAATTACATAAAAAAAATGGTTACAATTTATTTTGTGTACTTGATACAGTGTAATTATAAATTCAAATAACAAGTAATATTATTTAATTAAGGTTTGCTTAAAGGATTTTGCATGCAATAATGCATAATGTACTGTTATTACTATGGTAAGTACATGTAACGTGTAACATACTGTAAAATAAAGTGTTACATTTAATGGCCACAGATTAAATGTATACTTTTTTTTTTTCTTCATTCAAAATTCTTATCGCCCAACATCAGTTCTGACCCCAGTAATGCTCATGTGGATGCAGGATGGAAACAGCAACTGACAAATTCCAGCATTTACTGAAAACCCTTCCCAGAAGAGTGTGTTATTGCAGTACGGACCAACCTCCTATTATTCTCCATCATTTGTGGAGTGAAATGTTCACAAAGCAGATGTCCTCATATTTTGGGCATATAAAGTATTGTGCACCTTATACCAGCACACCTTGGAGTAGATTTGCACAGTTCTGTCTCCTGCCTGCCTTGTCTGTCATTTTGTGTCTCTCAAACCCAGCCAAATCACTCTCTCTCTCTCTCTCACTTACTATCCCTCTCTCCCTCTCTTTCTTTTTTTCTCTCCTCTCTAATGGCTGTCAGGCTTTAGGAAAGCCATAGCTGTGTGTCTGAAGCAGCAGGTTTGTAGGGTGTGTAGCGGAGAAATCGTTCTGGCTCTCCCCATTTCAGTGCGATTCAGAACGGCCGCCAGAGCGTAATTGCCTGTTGAATGCTTTCCCACTTCCAGCACCCGCGCTCACTCACCCGCTCCCCATCCACCTGTGCTGCCTTTTTTCTGCTTCCCTTTTATATAAGACGACTCTGTGGCAGTTTGACATGTCAAATAGTTCTTCTGGGTCTATTTTAAGAACACAATTTTATGCTTTTTGAATGCTGGGAAGTGCTCAGAGTGTTTTTTTCTTTGTTACAGATTTGACTTTTTTTGTGCAGCTTCTAGGAGGCTGTTTTACATACACTGGCCCCAAAAACTATTTATTTAATATTTAATATATTAAAGATCTATTTATTGCAGTGCAAAACAACAAACCAAGTGATATTAGTAAAAAAATATTGCCGTTTTTTTATTAATTGTTTTGCTCGATTACTTTTTACATCTTGATTTTAATTACATGTTTATATTTTTAGAGATACATTTTATAAATGTAAAATGTGAAATCGTTTATGACGTTAGTCGTTTATCACGACTGAATTGCCATTTGATTAGATGTGCATATTACATTTAAACTTGGCCACATAAATGCAAAATGTATATAAATGAATCTACTATTCCTGAGTTCTATAGAAATATGCAGCTATAATAAGAGCTCTCTTCACCTAATATGGTAATTTTGTTTGAGTTTTAGGATTTCTGCATCTGTGTCTCATCCATGATTGCATGATGCTTACATATTTGGCTGAATCTCATCTTGCATGCTTCTCAAACCACCTCCTGAGCTTGTTTGAGTGATCGGAGCATTATCAGTCTCAAATGCATCTTGTAGGGCAGTTCCACCTGGTCTTGCCATGGTCAAAAACCAATCCGATGTGTAAAAATGCATGGAGTGACCATGTCTCTTTTGTATTAGATATTTCGGTAACACTTTATTGTAAGGTGTCCATAATACAGAGTAATTACCTAGTTAAGTACTTAGTAGTAGCCGTTGTACTTACATGAAACAAAATGTACTTGCCATGTAACTAAGTTATGGAACAGCCTGTACTTACAGTTTATAATTATGTAGATGTAATAGGCAGATACTGTTACACATATGTAACAGACCGAGTCTGTAACACAGCTACTTATGTAACTAAAATATTGTTACATATGTGTTGCAGACTTTATACAAAGTAATTATACATTTTTTCAGTACACAGACATAAGCTACTTAAAATAAAGATAGTCAAGTAAAAGATAGTCAAGATTGTACTTAAGTGTACTTCATGTGTATATATCCTGTCCACCTTATCCAGCTGCACCTTCGTTTGATTTAACCCACCAGTACACAGCTTAAATAAATGTAATACATTTCTAATTACATTACAATTACAGAATATTACACAGGCATAAGATACTTAAAAATAAAGTGTATCAAGATTGTACTTAAGTGTACCTGTTACATATGTGTAACAGTAGCTGCCTATTACATCTACATAATTATAAACTGTAATCACAGGCTGTTCCATAACTTAGATACATGGTAAGTACATTTTGTTTCATGTAATACAACGGCTACTACTAAGTACTTAATTAGGTAATTACTCTGTATTATGGCTTAAAATAAATTGTCATCAATATTTCTGCTTTGGATTTGTTTGTCTGTAAATGTAATTTTGCAGCACAACTATTCTTGCACATATTTAATTACACAAGTGACTATATGTTGATGATGTTTTACCTCATCATTTTGCTTAACAGGACTCTAAAGCTGATGCTCTGGAGCTGAACCTGTCCTGTCCTCATGGCATGGGAGAGAGAGGTATGGGACTAGCCTGTGGACAGGTAAGACATCATTTAAAAAGCACTGCTAAAAAAACTCACTTCTGATTTCAAAAATCATAATTTGCAGACCCTTATGTTGTTTCAAACCCATGTGATTTTCTTTCCTCTGCAAAACACAAAACGAGAAAAATTGAAGCCTGTTTTTCATGCTTTTTCTATGCAAGTACCCTGAATGGGGACCAAAGCTTTTAAGCTTCAGTAAAGACCATGAAAGTGCGAAAAAGACAGAAATTCAAGTCATTATTCTCTAACTATCTTGACGCCTGTCCTAGATCTCCTTGGAGCGTTCATGAGAAATGTAGTAATGTCCTGTTTGTGAATGAACCCCTATTTTTACCTTTTTAAAAACTCAAAGCTGAAAGTTGATATTAGGGCTGCACAATAGGGATCATTATAATTGTTGTTGCAGCTGTTATTTATATTATTAAATAAAGATATAAAATAAGAAATATTGCCAATGTAATATTTCTGTAATGTTAAGTCCACCTATAGAGAGTCGAGTTGAGAACCCATATGCAATATATTGATCAAAATACAAAACAAACAAAACTAAAACATGACAAACTGGAGCGCTAGATTTTGACTATAAATAGGCTTTACAATATTCACCAACAGAAGGTTACAATAACAAAGCTAAGAGACTATAGAAACATGAGGGCTATATATAGATATTGCTGAAAATGGTCAAGATAATGAACAAAAACATGAACATAAATAAAACCTAGAACATACATGAGTTTCACTCAACATAAATAAATAAATACGTAAAATTTTTAATAATACTAATACTACTACTACTAATAATAAGAAGAATAATAGGAATATTAATTAATACAAAAAAATATTCTAACATTAATCATTATTAAAATTAAATAAATGATTATTTTTACAAGCTGCTTGCTTGTAAAAGAACACCGCGCCGGACTCTGAAACACGCAGAACATATTTATTTAATTGCAGGCTTATTGTGTTTTCTTTACTTTAATCATGCTGCCCCAGTTGATTTGGTTCACACAACTAGCCTGAATTATTTGTTCAAAATGATCTGGTTCTTAGTCTTTGGCCACAGTGGTTAAAGGTCAATGGAAGGTAAGATTGTCAGTTAATAACAACTTAAATTCACAAAAATAAAGTCACGTCACAAATGTTTATTTTGATACATTTTGCTTCAAAATCTTAGTTTACAGTTCATCATAACTATATAGACAAGAAAGAGCAGCATAGTCCTCAGAAGAATTTCACCTTTTGTATTCCAAGTAAGTAAGTAAGTCATATTTCAGAATACGGGACAGAAGGTGAATCTGCAAAGGGCATTAAGTTAGACTCAGACTCGGGTCACCTGCACATCACCCACCCCACCACAGCTCCGCTCTCAAGCCGTGTTTCTTTTCTGCCGGGAGATCCGATAAGCCTCACAAGACATTCTAATGCAGAATAAATGGACAGAGCAGGTCAGGAGGCATCTAATGGTATCCTATTCCTCTCCATCTCCCTTCAGCTTCGTTATGGTTGTTGTGAGGGAAGCGGGAGCTCTTTCCCCCCTCAAATAAGACACAAAGCCATTGTGCTCCTGCAGAGGCTCCAAATGAGCCCTGCGCTACCCCTCTCTCTCTTTCTCTCTCTCTCACACACACTTACACACACACACACACACACACACACACACACACACACATATGAAGCTAATCACAGCCTGCTGCCTCCTGGCAGCTAACCTCTGTGTGAACTAACGCAAGGCAATATCATTTAATCACACTGTTTGCCACACACTCTCTTGTGCTCTCTCTGTGGCTGGATTTCTCCGTCTGTCTGTCTCTGTCTGTCTTTGCTTCCTATTTATTTTTCAGTCTGGTTCCCCCCCTCCGCTCCCCCCATCTGTATGTTTCTGTCTCTTCCCCTTTGACTGTAGGGAACAGGGGGAGGTCTCATTGATTGTATGAGATTAAGTAGGAAATTGTGCACCGGTACAAAAATGTATGATTGCAGCCTCATACTGTTGGGTATTTAATCAGGGAACGTGGCCCTCTCTTTGAACCCTGGAGCGTTCGGCACACTGGGCTAATGCAGCTCTATCTGGACACAGCGCTGTCGGAGGGAAAACTCATTTACATTTTACAAAGACAGAAATCAACTCGCAAAGATGTAAATATGCTAATGTTAAACAGTTTCTTTCTCTGAGCGCCAATGCAAGAGAACTTCAGGAATCTTAAGCAAGGCATTGTTTCAGTTCAGACGTAGCTGGATTTCGCTTTTTTATCTGAACTACAAGATCAACTACAAGAAGTTTGAAACAACCAGGACTCTTCCTAGAGCTGGCCTCTTGGCCAAACTGAGCATTTGATGGAGAAGGGCTTTGGTTAGTGTGGTGACCAAGAACCTGATGGTCACTCTAGTTGAGCTCCATGATCATATATGCAGACCAGAGAAACTTACAGAAGGCCAAACATCACTGCAACACTAAACCGATCTGGGCTTTATGGCGGTGTGACCAAACTCAATCCTCTCCTCAGTGAAGACACATGAAACACACTTGGAATTAGCAGAAAAGCACCTAAAGGATCCTCAGACTGTGAGAAACAAGATTCTCTGGTCTGATGAACCTCAATTCTAAGCATCATGTTTGAAGGAAACCAGCTCTGCTCATCACCTGCAGAGTACCATCCCAAACGTAAAGTGTGCTGTCGCAACCTCATGCTGTGGGGCTGTTTTTCAGCGGCAAGGTCTGAGGAGCTCGTCAGAGTAGACAAAAAGCTCAATGCACCAAAATATTGAGATTAATGAAAACCCAGTCCAGAGCATTCAGAACTCCAGACTGGGCAGAATGTTTACCTTCCAACATGACAATTAACCTAAACACACAGCAAGAGTGACCTAAAGGCAACTCTGTGAATGTCTTTGAGTGGCCCAGCGGCCCCAGCCACAGTCTGGGATTAAACCCAGTCAAATATTTCTGGAGAAACCTGAAAATGTGCATCTGCCCCCATCCAACCTGTCAGAGCTTGACAGGTGAAGATGTGAGGAGAAGAATGGCAGACTAATTGCCAAATGCTGAAAAGCTTGTCGCATCAAACAAAAAAGACTTGAAGCTGTAAAGGTGCTTCAGCTAAATATTTAGTTAGGTATGAATACTTATGTTTTTTATGTTTGAATATTCAGTTTTTTTATTTTTAATACATTTACAAAGTTGTGACAATTCTGTTTTTGCTTTGTCAATATGGTGTATGGAGTGTAGATTGATGTGGGAAAAAAGTAATTTAAAGTGGTTTAACATAAGGCAGAAACATAACAAAATAGGAAAAAGATGATGGGGTATAAATACTTTCGCAAGGCACTGTATATAATATATATATATATATATACATACACACACACATATTCAGTATAACTGTGTTGACTTCATAAGATGTAAGTAGCTTATATTTCCTCTCATAATGATGATTATGATGAGAGAATGATGATGACACGTTTTTTTTACAAATTTGTTTTGGATTTTTGATGATTTTGCATTACTAGTAGCAACACCAGAAAAAACTAAATTGATACTGCAAAATATAATTATTTTGTCAATGACATAACATTTCTCAATCGTTGCAGTGATATAATAGATGGAGCTGAAAGGAAAGTAAAGGACAAAAACGGAAAAGGAAGGAAAGGAAGGAAAGGGGTAGGAAAAGCATTTATGAGTCCAAAATTATACATTGATACTCATACTTCTACTTTTTCAGTTCTGTAGCCTGTTTTGAATCAGTGACATGAAAATCACCACAGCATCCGGAGCTAAAGCAGCTGCTGTCCGTGGTTCTGAAAACAGACATCCGACAATCTGCAGGACAAAGTACTTTCCCTCCTAGCTTGATTTACATTTATAGATCCTCCTTATGTGTGATATTGTCTGCGGTGAATGAGATACTGCACCCAAGGCTTACTTTACACCGCCTGTGTTTCAGATGTGTTTGAGTCCTCAGCTTCATATATTACTGCCTTAGAAGTGTAACATATTCATTGATCTTCCACTGCGCCTTCATGTGTATAAGCCCTTGTTTTAGAGTCTGACCAGAGTGTGTGTGCGCAGTGAGCGATCTCATACTCGGACTCAATGCCCTCTACATGAGATTGATGCGTCTCATAAGTGTCCCGAGCCTCGCCGGAACCTGTTCTTCCCAGATTTCGAGGGAAAGGGTTTCAGACACATCTTGCCAGAGGTGCCTCTCTTCCTGCATTCCAAGCACCGGCGAAGCACGAGCCCTGAGCTCAGAGCCTTGAAAGCCAAGCTTACAAACACTTGTCAGCCAGAGGCCTTTAATAAGCTGTCATAGGCCTTCCCAGTGCCGCTGAGCTTCCCTCTGTGAGGACATTAAGTTCTTACAAGCAGCATCTGTTTCAGGGCCAGGCACCTGCCTCTGGCCCTAGCGCTCCGCTAATGCTTTTCTACCTTCTC
Source organism: Oxygymnocypris stewartii (assembly GCA_003573665.1). NCBI lineage: Eukaryota > Metazoa > Chordata > Actinopteri > Cypriniformes > Cyprinidae > Oxygymnocypris > Oxygymnocypris stewartii. The sequence continues at coordinate 1,863,316 of QVTF01022009.1, forward strand.
TTGACCACGCTCCCTGCTGTTAGCCACTATGTTTTAGCCTTGCCACCAATGACCTACGCACAGATGGACATGCACACACACACACTTGCGCTCGCAGACATCTGCTGGCCAGCCTCTATTATGCTCCTGGAAATCTTAATGTGCTCTCAATCTCTTCCGCGAGCCTACAGTTGGATTTTATTCTCTTCGCTCAAGCATTTCATTCCTGGGGGCGCCCGGGATCCCATCTCCAACGACAGCTTGCACAGTTTTCCCTCTGTCTTTTGGGTTTTTCTAGCTTCTCTCTGTAGACCGTAGAACATTCTGGTTGCTACCCTCTGACAAGATTTAGTGTGTGTGTGCATGCATGTGTGTGTGGTTTGCCAGACTTGTTATAAATGCTCGCTGCCCACATCCCTCCCACGGCCCATACTGGTGGCTATTTTCCTCCAATGCACCACATATCATCCCCTCATGTTCCTCAGCACAAAAGAAACTCGTTCAGACTGAAGATCTCCACCTTGAAAAGCACTGGAGTTGCTCGTGTTGTGTCAGCGTCCACCGGTTTTCTGTGTTTAGGCGGCAAAATCTCAAGACAGAAACAATAGCTTGAGAGTGAGATCCATGTAAAGTTTCTCGCACAGCGATTACAGAGCACGGCACAGAGGCTGCGTTTCAATCAAACGTGATGGGCTGCAACAAGTTAGACAATAGGGCTTTTCCTCAAAAGCGCCTCATTTCTATCTCTTTGTTTGCTGCTTTGTGCTCATCCCTTTCCTTTCATTCACTCTGACACTTTTACACTGAAAAAAGGAAAGAAAAAAATATAACAAAGAGATGTTTTATGGGCCCACACATGCTATGAACAAACACGCTCATATTCAGAGGAAAACAGAAATGCCCCGAAGCATCGCATTTCCAACAGATGTCTGAGGAGCCCAGAGCCTGGTACGACAGAGGCACATCACATTTCCATTTGGCACATCTCAGCCGTATCTCTGAGTTATGACAGTTTGCGCTACTCTCAAGATGTGCGCCATTCAAATCTCATTCATTATGAATGCCAGTAATTTGGAGAGCTGCCATCACGTTGCTCTCCAGAACCACAGCACCAACAGAGGAGATACAGCTTCACTATAAAACACACTTTATTCTGCTCCAGATGTTGCGAGAGATGGGTTCTTTTCCTTCGTTTAAAAGTTCCGAGGGACTCAAGCTGTATCCCATTCAATGTTTTATTTTTGTCTTTCTTGTGATTAAAATGCAGGATGTTTTGGGCAGATCTGACATGTTGCTCTCACATTGTTTGAATTACAAGGAGTTTAGAAGAGGCCAAGACTCCTTATTTTCAGCCATGACCTCTCTAGTTATCGCTACAATCAGGCTGAGAGGATGGCAACCCAACCATCCCTCGAAGTGTCAGGTCATCACCTCCATAATGTCAGATTGATATGGATTTAAAATAAATATTTCAAACAGTAAAAATAACTACAATGACAATAGCCAGATGCAGTGCTGTATATATGTGGAGTATAGTGTGGAGTAAAAACAGATCTTGTTTACCATAGTTACCCTTTTATTTAAATTGTGATATTGAAGGAACATATTAAATATATTAATTATCAATCAAAACTTTGGTGTCTGTAATTGTATTTATTTCCTTAAGTTTTATTCAGCAAGGAGTGAAAGAGAGAGACTCTATGTGAGTGAGGGAAAAAATAAGAGAGATTGAGAGAAAACGCATTTTGAACATTGCCTCTGTGCTCTGTGGCCAGTATTAGGTGAATATTCAGGCCAGCCTTGCTGTTTTAAAATGGACCTGAAGATGAATGTGAATGAATGAGAAATGCACCTCAAATGTCCCAGTTTTCACTCTTTGTCATTTCCGTTTGGCCTCTGAGAACCTGAATTAACCGCTTGAATTTCCAGGATGTCTGAAACAAATGTCAGAACAAGTCTTAAGCAGTTGTTTCTTTCTGTGATCCACAGAAGCATGTACTAAGTCTTAACTTACATCCCCCATTACTCTAGGACCCTGAGATGGTTAGGAACATCTGCCGCTGGGTCAGAAAGGCCACCACCATCCCCTTCTTTGCCAAGCTCACACCCAACGTCACCAACATCAGTTGACATCGCCAGTGCCGCATATGAGGGTATGAGCAGCCTCATCTACAAACAAACATAACAGTAGACAGTCATTCTGAGTGCATTTATGGGTGACGTGGATTTTTTTTTTTTATATGTACGTATGATGGGGAGGTCTTCTAAAACAGGAGTGCATGTATAAAAGTTTGGGGTCTGTAAGATGTTCTATTTATATCTTTGAAAAAGTCTCATGCTTACCAAGGCTATTTATTTAATCAAAAATAAAATTATAAATACAGTATATTACAAAAGAATACATACAAATGTAAAGTAGTTAGTGTACAGTTTGTATAACAGTGTAAATTTGCTGTCCCCTCAAAATAACTCAACACACAACCATTAATGTCTAAACCGCTGGCCACAAAAGTGAGTACACCCCTAAGTGAAAATGTCCAAATTGGGCCCAAAGTGTCAATATTTTGTGTGGCTTCCATTATTTTCCAGCATTGCCTTAACCATCTTGGGCATGGAGTTCACCAGAGCTTCAAAGGTTGCCACTAAAGTCCTCTTTCACTCCTCCATGACGACATCACCGAGCTGGTGGATGTTAGAGACCTTGCGCCTTCCGTTTGAAGATGCCCCACAGATGCTCAATAGGGTTAGGTTTCGAGACATGCTTGGCCAGTTCATCACCTTTACTCTCAGCTTCTTTTGCATGGCTGTGGTCATTATCATGTTGGAATACTGCCCAGCGGCCCAGTCTCCGAAGGGAGGGGATCATGCTCTGCTTCAGTATGTCACAGTACATGTTGGCATTCATGGTTCCCTCAATGAACTGTAGCTCCCCAGTGCCGGCAGCACTCATGCAGTCCCAGACCAAAACACTCCCACCACCATGCTTGACTGTAGGCAAGACACACTTGTCTTTGTACTCCTCACCTGGTTGCCGCCACACAAGCTTGACACCGTCTGAACCAAATACATTTATCTTGGTCTCATCAGACCACAGGACATGGTTCCAGTAATCCATGTCCTTAGTCTGCTTGTCTTCTGCAAACTGTTTGCGGGCTTTCTTGTGCATCATCTTTAGAAGAGGCTTCCTTCTGGGACGACAGCCATGCAGAACAATTTGATGAAGTGTACAGCGTATGGTCTGAGCACTGACAGGCTGACCTCCCACCCCTTCAACCTCTGCAGCAGTGCTGGAAGCACTCATTCGTCTATTTCGTCTAACACAACCTCTGGATATGATGCTGAGCATGTGCACTTAACTTCTTTGGTTGACCATTGTGAGGCCTGTTCTGAGTGGAAACTGTCCTGTTAAACCGCTGTATTGTCTTGGCCAACGTGCTGCAGCTCAGTTTCAGGGTCTTAGCAATCTTCTTATAGCCTACGCCAGGGGTTCCCAAACACAGTTCCTGGAGCCTCCCCAACACTGCACATTTTGCATGTCTTCTTTGTCTGACACAGCCCTTTCAGGTCTTGGAGTTGCTACTAATGAGCTGATGAGTTGAATCAGGTGTGATTGATAAAGTATACATGCAAAATGTGCAGTGTTGAGGGGGCTCCAGAAACGAGTTTGGGAACCCCTGGCCTATGCCCTCTTTATGTAGAGCAACAATCATTTTTTTCAGATATTCAGAGAGTTCTTAACCATGAGGTGCCATGTTAAACTTCCAGTGACCAGTATGAGAGAGTGAGAGCGATAACACCAAATTTAACACACCTGCTCCCCATTCACACCTGAGACCTTGTAACACTAACGAGTCACATGACACCAGGGAGAGAAAATGGCTAATTGGGCCCAATTTGGACATTTTCACTTAGGGGTGTACAACTGTGTGTTGAGTTATTTTGATATGTGTGTTGAAATATTCTGTACTTTACATTATAGTGTACTTTACACAAAGTGTCATTTCTTCAGTGTTGTCACATGAAAAGATATAACCAAATATTTACAAAAATGTGAGTGGTGTACTCACTACTGTATACTACCTATCTCTTAATATTTTTGTGGAAACCGTTATATCTTTTTTCAGTGCTTTTGGATGAATAGAATGTTCAAAATAACAGCATTTATTTGAAATAGAAATCTTTGAAATGTGCAAGAGTGCAAGGGTTAGATGGTCAAGGTTTTTTTTATAAATAAAAAGAAAACAAGTAGATAAAATAGAAATAGAATATAGAGCGCTAGTGTAAGAGGGTCAAGTGTGGGAATAGATGGAAGATATGTTTTTTTTAGCCATTTCAATGTAAAACTATTGTATATGCATCTACGTGGTAATCAGTATATTCTTCATGCTAATTTTTACCGACTTTCAGTTCTGCTCACTCATGCCATTCATTACACTGCACTTTAAGTCATTTAACCCCATAATTTATTCTCATTCGTGTTCTTTACAATAAAAGTCAAGAAGATGAAGGATAAATTGTACAATATAAGCCAGTAACCTTTTTTAAATACAAGATTTGCTGAGTATTGATTTATGTTATTTTGTTACAAGCCTCTTCCTGGCTCTAAATTTGTGTTTGATGTCTTAAATTACATTACATTACAACTACATCTTTTTTTATATCTGTACCCTCATGGACAGACACATATAGATATTAAAAAATTTATGTGAATACAAAGTTTATATTCTGACACATACTTTACATGCACACACATTGATCAAAACTACATTTTAAATAGCACATCTGAAGTATTATCATACAGTTGAACAGTTATTTGTTAATTTAGACATTTATTTCACACATGGATAGCTAAACATGATTTAAAAATGAAATTGTCACTTGGCATAAGAACATTTTCAAGTCACTTTGCACTTTTATAAATCTTGACTTGTTCCTACTTAACATAGGATCACCTCTATACAAATTAGCATCAACATGTACTTATTCATGCATTTTATAAATAAGGACCTGGTAAAGAAATTATCTTTTTGGCGTGGTAGGATTAACAGTAGCACTGTATTTATATGTTCTGATATTACTGGAACAGCATCTCAATGTAATTTCATGAACACAGTGTGGCTGGTTCAGGCTTTTGTAAGAACCTCTGTGGTTGTTTGTAGGCGGAGCAGATGGAGTCACAGCCACCAACACTGTATCTGGACTAATGGCTCTCAAAGCCGATGCCACACCCTGGCCTGGGATTGGTAGAGGCGCCAGAACTACATACGGCGGCGTTTCTGGTAAGAGAGGGAGTGTGTGTGGAGTGTGTGTGTGGTGTTGGCTGGCGCACTGGCTGCTGAGATGTCTGGGCTTGCACTGGTCAGGTCCTGCCTGCACAGACAGATGGACTAGATCAGGTGTGAAAGTACTGGGCATGCTCTATGCTCTCTAGAAATGGTGCTTCTGTGTGGCTTATAGTGAAAATACATTAATCCAGCTTGAAGTACACTGCAAAAATGATCTACAAAAATATATGTTTAGATTATTATCCAATAAAAATCAAGTATCCTTAAAGCAAGATACTTACTCAAGAAAAATAAATATATATTAAGACATAAATTAAATATTATTTTAATTAATAAGATTGTTATTTATACATTACTGGTAAATAGTTTTTTTCTTTCTTGTTTTAAGCATAATGTACATTTTTACATAAATGAGACTTACGCTTAAAGCAAGAAATAAATAAAATAAAACATGTAAATAAAATGAATGTCATTGTTTTATTATTTAAATTAACTTGAATTCAAGATTCAAATTATTATCTTACTTCAAAACATATTTTTATTGTAAGTTAGTAGTTTTTTATAATATTTTCCATAAAAAATGTGTGTGTGTGTTTATATCCATATAAATCCATCCAAAATCTATCCATACATTTTCTTCAATTTATCACATCATAATATAATTTTTTTTTATTTTTCATACATTAATGTTATTTTTTCCCCTTGCTTTAAGCATTAAAAACAAGAAAAACGTGCTACATAAGTAAGAGAAAATTGAAGATATATTCTCTCAAAACATGTTTGAATATCTTCCACAAGTAAATTTAGCAAAAACATTTCCTTGTAAACAAGATATATACTAATTAAGAAAAAGCATTTGTGATAGTGTAATATTTATTACTGCAAATCTGTGTATTGTCACACACATTTTAAACTCCCAGGTTATACAATCACAATGTACGCATTTTACAAATTGCTTTTATTAGTGTTTGGAAAGAACATGTCAATATGCGTCTGCGTGCTAACCGCTAATAAAAACAAATTCTGTGGTCACACATTAAACAACTTTTAAAGAGCAAACGGTTTATGTATGTGCTTTATAGTTTGAGCAGTGTACTGTTGAGTGTGTTAAAGCTTCACCTCAGCACACTTCTCCCTTCAGCTGAGCTGCCACAATGTCTGTACAGGACGGGGTCAGAAACACGGCCTGCATTAAAAATGAATACTCATACTATTGAGGCTCTATTTTATGCAAGCAAAACTGACTGGCTGTCATATTTTTCACTTTTAAAGTCTTATGGGCCTCACCGTGCAGCTTTCCCATGGGACCCAGCCTTTCACCAATGGTCTAAGACTCTGCCCGAGACCAACCTATTGATCAGCGGGGCCCTAAAGGGCCCAAGTGGCCCCACATATTTTATCTGCTCCCAGTACTGTAGCTCTCTTCAGACTTTTTGTTTCAGAAGCCCATATCCAGAGCATAAAACCATGTGCAGAGCATCCTGGGGCACATAAATGTGTACCGCGCTGAGCTCTCGGTGGAGCTGGCTTGATTCTCTAATGTATTCAGTAATTTAATGTTTAACTCAGCAGCAGTGGCCAGGTATAAGGTGCTTTGATTTATGTGGCAAGTGGCATACATTCTGAGTGTGGAGGAAATCAATCTTTTCTGTGATGTTTTTTATTTTTACCAAAACTTTTTAATCACATTTTTTGTACTATATTCTTGCATTAGCACTAATCTAAGCACTAATGTTTAGTATAATTATATATGAATAATTCAACTCATTAGTTGATTAATAAAAAGTTGTTTAGTCCTGTTTTGTTACCCCCATTTCTGTGTTCAGATTTGTTCTATAGTCTAGATCAGGGATTTTCCATTGATGTAAGATTGAAGAGGTTTCCGTCCATTCAAAGGTCCAAATAATGACTTGTATAGGGGCGCGTTTCCCAAAAGCAACTATGGGCACAAGTTCTGTCATTACCAACAGAGTTCAATGGAACTAACGACCAAGCTAACGATGCTTTTGGGAAACCCACCCTAGGTCAAGTTAGGGATGCACCTATGTATCATCCAATAAATGATATCGGCCATCGGCCAGTTGTTTAAGAACAGTCAGTGACTAGGGCCGATTATATTATGTCAATCAAGGCAGAAAAACATGTGTGAAGAACCTGCAACTTGTGTGTGAAGAAAACGTCCCTTGTGTAGAATTTAGGGCTGTTGAATTAATGCAATAATGCATTAATATCAATCTCACTGCACAGAAATAGAGCAGTTACCGCTGGTTTGGTTTGACCCTATGAGTCACCTGTAGTTCAAGCCAAGGTTCCCTATCAGTCAGTCACGTTCGACGTAACGTCAGAGTGACTGACTAATGGGATCTCGCCGGAGAGCCCAATCACCTTCGAGTGTTAACAAAACAAGCCAATGGCGGTTGGCGTGCGTGTTTCGCCACGCGCACTCCGCCCCGCGGTGCGGGTATAAAAGGAGAGCGCGTGCAAACGCACATCAGCTTTTCGCTTCGGAGCCGAGCCTGCAAATCTCCAGAGTGTCTGCAAGCAGTCAGCGTTGGTGTTACGGCGCGTCAGCGGAGGTTGCTGTCCAGTGCTGCAATCTTCTAAAAATAGAAATCGGCAGTTACGCTGCTACCTCCCCTGGGCGCTTCAGCGTTTCCTAAAAGAGAATTTCAGAGCAAAAGAGAGCTCCACGAGCGACGGGCGTCTTTTTAAAGATGGCTTCCCGCTCGTGCGTTTCTGGATGTGGTCGTTTTCTGACTTCATCTGATGGTCACGATCGCTGCCCCTCGTGCTTGGGCTTTAAGCACGCTGAGGCAGCGCTCGTGGATGAGTCATGTTCTCACTGCGGGAACATGACCATGGCGATGTTGCGCTCTAGATACCTCCTCGCTAGACGTGGGGGTATCCCCCTTGCTCTGCCCCGTTCTAGTTCCTCCGGCCGGAGGACTACTTCGGCTCAGGGCCAGGGTGATTTGAGGGTTACAGTGAGAGCTTCCCCGTCGAGTACGTCTCCGCGGGCCTCTCACTCCTCGAGCACATCGCACCGTCTGGGGTTCCCGGATGAGTATGCGGGGTCCTCGGACAGGGCGGGGCCCAGCATCTCATTCGGTGCCCCAGCAGATGACGGGATATCGATCACTGCACCGGGGGATGAGCTAGGTTCTGGAGAGGACGATTTGGCTGCGCTGCCTCCGTCAGGAAGAGCAGCGTTGCCCGAGTCAGATCCAGAACTGACCGCTATGCTTTCCCGGGCCGCTGAGAGCATCGGGCTGCAGCTATAGGCGTCCGCCTTCTCCCGAGCGCTCAAGGCTGGATGATTGGTTCCTGGGGGCGCAGGCCGAACGTCGGCAACCGCCCCCGGTTCCTTTCTTCCCGGAAGTGCATGAGGAGGTGACTAGGTCGTGGAAGGCGCCTTTTTCTGCCCGAAACAGGCCTAGTACCTCCTCCGTCCTCACCACCCTCGATGGTGGAGCGGCCCTAGGGTATGTGGAGGTCCCCCCAGTCGAGCGGCTCTGCCCGCAGGGCGCTGCCGCCTGGAGGGGTAATCCACGCCTTCCGTCCAGGGCCTGTAAGTTCTCGTCATGGCGCGGGCCCTGGGTCAGACGATGTCCACATTAGTGGTCCAGGAGCGCCACCTGTGGCTGTCCTTGGCGGATATGAGGGAGTCCGACAAGCACCGCTTCCTGGACTCCCCGATCTCCCAGGCCGGCCTATTCGGCGACGCGGTGGAGGATTTTGCCCAACAGTTCTCCGCCGCACAGAAGCAGACGGAGGCGATTCGTCACATCCTGCCCCGGCGGTCCGCTGCTGTCTCCACCTCACCGCCGGCTGCAGCCCCTCCGTCTGCTCGTCGCCGAAGGCGCCCTCCTGCTGCCTCCACCTCCGCTCCAGCTCGGCCACAACAGCAGCCTTCACAACGGCCGCAGCATGGAGCTGGCCGCAGGAAAGCGGCGCAGCCCGCCTCCGCCCCTGCCAAGCCTGTGAAGCGCCAGGGCAGGCGGCGTCCCTGGGACGGGCGACCCAGAGCCTCTGGATCCTGCTCCTCAGGAGATGGCGATAGCACACTCCTTCCCCCGGAGGAGGGCCGGGTGGAGAATTTTTGTTCTGTTCCACCACTGGCCCCCGGGTCAGTGGCACCCAAAACTTCAAAAGAGCAGTTTCCTTTTCCTCCGGGTCCCAAGAGGGCGAGGATGGCAGTGCACAGGACCCCATCTCCACACTCCCATCCCCCTCTCTCTTCGCCCGTGGGCAGCAGGGTCCGGTCCGAGGACGCGATGCCTTCTCCCGCGCCCCCTGCCCAGCCGTGGAGCCAGGCGAGTGTCGCACCACACACTCAGACCCCACTTCGAGACGCACTGCCTTTCGAGTCGGGCCCCTGGGCTCCACTTCGCTGCCCCACCGTGGGTACGTCGATAACTCCCCTGGTCCCGCTTGTACGGTCCCTGGGGGCCTGGCTAGAGCTCCCCAGGCCGTCTCGCTGGCTCCTGAGGACCATCAGACTCGGCTACGCGATTCAGTTCGCCCGGCGTCCTCCCAAGTTCAGGGGCATTCGGTTCACCTCAGTGTTGAGCCAGGATGCCCCTGTCTTGCGTGCAGAAGTCGCGGTCCTACTGGCGAAGGACGCGATACAGCCGGTCCCTCCAGCCGAGATGAAGTCAGGGTTCTACAGCCCCTACTTCATCGTACCCAAGAAAGGCGGTGGGTTACGACCAATCTTGGACCTGCGCGTTCTGAACCGGGCCCTTGTCAAGCTCCCGTTCAGGATGTTGACGCAGAGACGCATCTTTCAATGCGTCCGTCCCTTCGATTGGTTCGCAGCGATCGACCTGAAGGACGCCTACTTCCATGTCTCATTCCTCCCTCGACACAGACCGTTTCTCCGCTCTGCGTTCGAAGGGCGAGCATACCAGTAGGCCCTCCCCTTCGGGCACCTCAGCCGGTTGGGGCTTCAGGTCAACCGGGAAAAGAGCAAACTCTCCCCTAGGCAGAGGATCTCTTTTCTCGGCATGGAGTTGGACTCGGTCAACCTCACAGCACGTCTCTCAGAGGAGCGTGCTCAGTCAATGCTGAGATGCCTGGAGTCTCTCCAGCGCAAGAGGGCGGTTCCACTGAAACATTTTCAGAGGCTCCTGGGGCATATGGCATCCTCAGCCGCTATCACGCCGCTCGGATTGCTTCATATGAGACCGCTTCAGCGTTGGCTTCACGACCGAGTCCCGAGATGGGCATGGCGCCACGGCACAGACCGAGTCTCACTCACCCCGTCCTGCCGTCGCACCTTCAGCCCATGGTCGGACCTTGCTTTTCTTCGGGCAGGAGTTCCCCTAGAGCAAGTATCCAGGCATGTTGTTGTTTCAACAGATGCTTCTGCCACGGGCTGGGGGGGCCATGTGCAACGGGCACGCAGCCGCGGGGCTCTGGACAGGGCCCCAGCTGCAGTGGCATATCAATTGCCTCGAGTTGCTGGCAGTATGGCTTGCTCTGCGCCGCTTCAAAACGCTGCTACACGAGAAGCATATACTGGTCCGCTCGGACAACACTGCGACCGTTGCGTACATCAACCACCAAGGCGGTCTACGCTCCCGTCGCATGTCGCAACTCGTCCACCATCTCCTCCTTTGGAGTCAGAAGCATCTGAGGTCGCTTCGCGCCATTCATGTCCCAGGCGAGCTCAATCGTGCAGCCGACGAGCTCTCACGTCAGCACGCCCTTCCGGGAGAATGGCGACTCCACCCCGAGGTACTCCAGCTGATTTGGAGACGCTTCGGGGACGCTCAGGTAGACCTGTTTGCCTCCCCGGACACGTCCCACTGCCAGTTGTTTTTCTCCCTGTCCGAGGGGACCCTCGGTACAGATGCACTGGCATGCAGCTGGCCTCAGGGCTTACGCAAATATGCGTTTCCCCCAGTGAGCCTTCTCGCACAGACCCTGTGCAAGGTCAGGGAGGACGAGGAGCAAGTCCTCTTGGTTGCGCCTTACTGGCCCAATCGGACGTGGTTCCCAGAACTAATGCTCCTCGCGACAGCCCCTCCTTGGCAAATTCCTCTGAGGAGGGATCTACTTTCTCAGAGAGGGGGCACCCTCTGGCACCCGCGCCCAGACTTGTGGAATCTCCACGTATGGTCCTTGGACGGGACGCGGAGGTTCTAAGTGGGCTACCTCCAGCGGTAGTAAACACTATCACTTCTGCCAGGGCCCTGTCTACGAGACAAGCTTACAGGCTGAAGTGGAACCTGTTCGTCGATTGGTGTTCTCCCCGCCGGGAGGACCCCCGTAGATGCCCGATCGCAGTCGTGCTTTCTTTCCTGCAGGATGGGTTGGAGCGAAGGCTGTCTCCCTCCACCCTCAAAGTGTATGTTGCCGCTATTGCCGCACATCACGATGCAGTAGACGGTAAGTCTCTGGGGAAACACGACCTGGTCATCAGGTTCCTCAGAGGGGCAAGGAGGCTAAATCCTCGGCGCCCTCACCTGGTACCCTCTTGGGATCTCCCCTCGGTCCTGTCGGCCTTGAGGGGGGCCCCCTTTGAGCCTCTGCAGTCAGTAGAGCTTAAGTTTCTCTCTCTGAAGACAGTGCTCCTCTCGGCATTGGCCACAGTTAAGAGGGTAGGGGACCTGCAAGCATTTTCGGTCGACGATTCGTGCCTAGAATTCGGGCCGGCTGACTCTCACGTTGTCCTGAGACCCCGGCCTGGATATGTGCCCAAAGTTCCCACCACGCCCTTCAGGGACCAGGTGGTGAACTTGCAAGCGCTGCCCCGGGAGGAGGCAGACCCAGCCATTGCTCTGCTCTGTCCCGTTCGTGCCTTGCGCATCTATGTGGACCGCACGCAGAGCTTCAGGACCTCAGACCAGCTCTTTGTCTGCTTCGGAGGACAGCAGAAGGGAAGAGCTGTCTCCAAACAAAGACTCGCCCACTGGATAGTGGAGGCTATAGTCTTGGCCTATCAGGCCCGGCGTTTACCGTGCCCCCTTGGTGTGAGAGCACACTCTACGAGAGGCGTTGCTTCCTCTTGGGCTTTGGCACGAGGCGCCTCAGTAGCAGACATTTGTAAAGCTGCCGGCTGGGCGACACCTAATACGTTTGCGAGGTTTTACAATCTCCGTATAGAGCCAGTGTCCTCCCATGTACTTGTCTCGGATGGCCAGTAACACTGGAACCCGCTCGGTGTCAATCACGCTTGCTGCGCCATTCCCCTCTACGGACCGGATACGTGCGCCTTGTTGCTTCTCAGTTCAGTTCCCCACGGCGAACCCTGTTGAAGTTCCTCCCGCACCCTCGGCAGTCAGGTGTGGCGGAGCACCAGACGCCAGTCCAGTACTCGTACGTTGCCCAAGGTCAACCCCTGTGCTGGGCTAGGTGCCCGTGTGTAGTGATTCCCCTTTGGTGATCCCATATGTGTATTCTTCCACGGTACGGCTCCCCCAAGTGGAGCCCGTGTCTTCCCTGGCAGAAACCTTCTGCCCACTCTGCTGTGTAGCTACCTCACCCCAGGCGGGCTGAGTCTACCTCAGAGACTCCCGTATGTAGTACTGCCCTCGGCCAGTCCATATGTGTAATCTCCACATGATACCTCCTTATGCGGGATGTGGCTCCGTAGCGTTTCCCCCTACTTGGGGTACGCTTTCCCAGTGTTATTCTACCCACTGAGCGGAACAGCAGTGGCAGTTATCTCTGCCTAAACCCTGTCCTATCTTCCATCCCAACTGGTGTGGGGGGACTTGCCGGCTTCTGCAGAGCACTGGAGGGGGTCAGCAATAGTGGCGTTTTCCAAGGGATCCCATTAGTCAGTCACTCTGACGTTACGTCGAACGTGACTGACTGATAGGGAACGTCTCGGTTACTTGCGTAACCCCCGTTCCCTGAAGGAGGGAACGGAGACGTAACGTCCCGTCGCCATAGTTGCTGTACCACCGCTGTACGGCTGGGGCACACAGTCTCGGCTCCTCAGCGAAAAACTGATATGCGTTTGCACGCGCTCTCCTTTTATACCCGCACCGCGGGGCGGAGTGCGCGTGGCGAAACACGCACGCCAACCGCCATTGGCTTGTTTTGTTAACACTCGAAGGTGATTGGGCTCTCCGGCGAGATCCCATTAGTCAGTTACTCTGACGTTACGTCTCCGTTCCCTCCTTCAGGGAACGGGGGTTACGCAAGTAACCGAGACGTTTCCAAGTCCACAATTTTTCCCTTTACCAAACATTTTTGTAGCGCACCAATCCTATCCAATAATTGCTTTGTGCTTTGTTACTGCTGATTAAAAACAAAGTCTCAGCTCACAAATAATGCCCACTTCCTCACAAAATTCAAACAATAAATGCTCTTTGACGCTTTTAAATGAGGCCACACAGGTTGCTTTAGCCATCTCAGTTCAAGCAGAAACACAAGTCATATCTTCCCTTTTAATACATCTTGTAGTGAAAAATATAATAATATGACTGAACATCAGAAGGTAAGTTCTGTATACAGAGCTCACTGAAATTGATCATGTAACCACTCAATTGTTTCAATGACAGAACGTTTCAATGTTTCAATTACCTCAGGAAAGTTATCACGCGTCAACTAGTGGCAAAGAATGAATTAGCATTTTCATTCAGACCAACCGAAAAGACCAACAAGTGGGTGGGCGATATGCTAATGTTTCATGTGGACGTCAACATGAAACGGCTTTTTAAAAACGGCTTGTTTCTATGATTCAGAGTCGACTCTTTCTTTTTAGAGACAATAACTTTATGCAAGGTGTACTTTCAGATTTCAAACTTTGCAGGATGTTTTCATTTATTTAGAGCTGTGTTAAACACTGCATGAAAGGTACATTTAAAAAATCCATATTAGGGACATTTTAAAACTTCAACTGAATATCGGGTTATGTAGGATTGCATTTACAAAGAAGCATTATATTTTGTGATTTCACTGTAACAGAGGGCTGTCGATGAGCGATAGGGCAGTGGAGTGTGAGTGAGCTGAACATATTTGAAAGCTAATCACTGATTTCTAGGGTATTGGGATGAAAGACCAAAGATGGTCTAGTATCGCATAGAATTCATTGTAAATGATCTGGTTGGCATTAAAAATACCTTGTAAAATTTAGAGGTCATAAACCCTCGATTGTCTCTCAAGACAGCTGCTTTACAAGCTGTACAGTATAGCAGAGCTTCTCAAGCTATGGTCCACGAAATTTCCTCGTGTTCTGCAGGTTGAATAAAAAAGTTAGCACTGCACAATTAGTCAGTATTATGATAGTCTTTCTTGTGATGTTACAGTAATGCAGAAGGCTGAAATAATTGGATAAATATTCAAGTTTGTCTGTGTTGGGTGCTTCAGTGCTCTGTTGTGTTGTCTGTATATGTACACTTCACACAAACCCCGTCTCTAGTGGTGTTTCGAGTTTGATCACATTTATGGTATGGTTTGATTTTAATATGGCGCGAATACGTAGCACTTTTGCATCAAGCGTTTGCATTTTTGTTAGTATACAAATATAATAATGTGACACTGGGTCAAGACGAGGAGGATATGACAGTTTTAAAAGAAATATAAATCTAAAAACATATATAGCATATTAAAGAGATCATTCAGTTAGAAATGAAAATGTTCTCAACATATATTTAACCTCTTATTGTTCCATACCTAAACACTTTTGTTCATCTACAAGACACAACTGAATATATTTTGTATTAAACCTGAGAGATTTATCTCCATTAAAATTCCATTACACCAAAAATGTCAAGCAGATCAACTATACAAAGTTGACATGTGAGATGAAACCTCATTGGTTCTTGTGTATTAAGCAAGCACATTTAAGCTTCTGTTTACCATATTTGATGAGCTCTATGTGTGTGAACTGATCAAAGTATATATGTGAGTAAAAGCCTAAATTAAATATGTTCATCACAAAGCAAGTGTGTCTCTTCAGAAGACTCTCTTTTTGACCTCTTTACAAACTTTTTGACATGTCATGTTTCAATAGAGTAAGAGAAATCTCTCAGGTTTAATAAAAAATCTTAATTTGTGTTCCAAAGATGTACGAAAGTCTTATGATTTAGAACAACACGAGGGTCAGTAATTGATGACAATTTTCGTTTTTGGGCACACTATCCCTTTCTTGATGGTTTGACACACTATGTGAAAAAAAAACAGTAATGTATTTGTAATGTTTCAAAGATTGCCATTTTTTTATTTATTATTATGATGTTTTTTCTGCCATTGTAATTTTTGCATATATACAGTTGCCATTATATCATCTGTGTATTTTGCTTCAGATGCAGCTTCTGTGTCATCTTTGCCGTGTAGTGATGACTGAAAATGTTTGTGTGTAGAGAAAAACACTGCTATGTTTACGATTATATTAATTTATGAGAAATGATTTGCAGGCCGGATGGAGCCAATATGGGGTACGGATCCAGGCCGCGGTCCGGTAATTGCTGACCTCTAGTCTAGATCATATGGTTACTTTATTTTTCCCCTGGTTGGGCCTCCCACTGTGATTTCATTTAGCTGGCAGCGTGCTCCTCATTTGATGTGTTTTAATGATTGGTCATGCCGACCGGCTAGTCTGCTGTCACAGATATATTATTGCATCTCTTTCATTGTGCATGGAAAACCATGTTCCCCAGACACCCTGGCAGCATCAGCAGGTGTAATTAACAGAGAGCTGCACCGTCATTCCCATCTCTTATTTGCTTTTGTTATCTGGCTGGGTTGTTTTTGAGGCACAACATATTCGGGTGAAGATAGAAATCGTAGAGGATGCAGAGACCCCACGCTCCGTCTTGCGCTGTGTTTGGAATTATTAATCAGAGAGTCTGGCATCGGGAGCGGACGCCTCGCGCTAACAGATGCCACCGATGGCCTCACTGAGCTGTCAATCACCTCAGCACGGGACCAGACTAAGGATGGCGCTCGTCCGGAGCTGTGCTTAGATTAATGAGCTATTGATGAAAGATACAGAGCGCTAGTGAGTCCAGGACCGTCTCTGTTCGAAGCACAGACTGTGCTGTCTGTAAAGCACAAATGTGATACCGCTGTACACAAGCAGAAAAAAATGGAAAAGGAAAAGAACTAGGAAAAGTAACTCAGTAACTGTAGGTTTTTGTGCTGTCACAGTGGCACTCACTATAGCAAGCGCTTAAAAAGTGCAGAGAAATTATATGAACTATGGGTAATTTATTAAAATTATAAGTGGATTTATCACCCATTTAATGTAAAACATTTAAGCATGTTCTCTTCTTGTGGTTTTTTTATTGTTTATTTAAATAAACATTATGGAAAATAGCTAACCTAGAATAAAAAGTAGCTCATTTCATGTCTGTAAATGTAATTTAGTTCAACCTTCAACACTGTTGCTTGTCTTATTTTCTCGGAAATATATCACTACCTACAGACCAAATTCCAAACTAGCCACGGTGGAGTGGTTGCTAAATTTAGTCTAACTTCAAACTTTTAGCAAACATAGACTGTTATCTTGAGGACATCAAAATATTTTCTTCCAACATTTAGGACAGTCTAAATGTTTTAGGACAGTCTAAACCCTAATTTATGTGATTTAGCAATTTCAAAGTTGTGATTTATGTTCAGTTGTGATTATGTGTATATATATATTATTTTCTTTTTCATAAATTAGATTAGTTTTTTTATTGGAAATCATAAATTTGAAATTGCTACAGAAGCACATAATTAGGGTTTAGACTGTCCTAAACATTTTGATGTCCTCCGGATAACAGTCTATGTTTTTGCTAACCATTGGGGGGGGGGGGATGTCAACCGTTTTATGACCCTATTTTGAACCCTGTTTATGGAAAGATTGGACAGTCTAGCACACTCACAAAATCTTTTGTTTCACTGGAAGATTAAGATATTAAGATATGACACTTCAAATTTGTAATAAACAATAAACAAAGATTATTATGACAAAATTACACAAAAAAGCACAAACAAAATGTATTTAGAAAATAGAGTAAAATCTATATTTTATCTATAAGTCACTTTGATATTAGATTGTATATATAGTGTAACTCTTGAATATAGTTTATAAACTTACCAATAAAGTTTGTTTTCATCATGGTTACAGTTTAAAAAAATCTTTACATAAAATACTCTGAGTAGTTGTGAATCAGGATGTTCCTAGATATTTTTCACAATGAAATACATTTAATTAGCGGTTTTAAGTAAAATTCACAGGAAAAGTTGATTTGACTGGTTAGCTCAATACGACAAACATACAGACTATACATTTGTCATGACCAGTGAAATACAGTACACAGTAAACTAAATGAAATGTTTCATTAAGAATGTAATTAAATAAAACTACAGGTATTATGTTGCAGTGTTGAATGAGTGAAGTACCAATGTAGTACAGTTCTTCAAGTACTTAAAATCCCTGCTCAAGAGACAAAATTAGATCGTCCGAGCTAAGATTAGCATTTGCCTGGCTGTGCTGCTGTTGACATGCAGTGAATTTGTGCCGAAAACTTCACCACAGGTACTGGTGACAAACAGGCGTGAGCGACCCTGTTTGACAAGGACATGTTGGGGTTGTCAGAGCAACAGGAGCTGTCAGCGCGGCCGGCGTGAAAAACAAGAACAAAGCGCAGGGAAGGACAGAGCCAGTGTCACAATAACATCACAACAATATCACAGGACTGAAGCTTTTCTTGAGTGGAAGTGTGCTGCCTGACAACATTATCTGTGTCGGCTGCCTTTGACTGACAAGTGCTTTGATGGCTCTCAACCTTTGTTGCACAAGTCGTGTCCATATTAATGCGATTGTGACATCACTCACAGTACAATAGCCCATTGCCGGATGAGTTGTAGCAGATGTCTTACTGGAACATTATTACCTCCGTACGCATTTGACTCGCTCAGACATTTAAGAATTATGTGTTCAGAGCTCTATAGCCTCTCGACTTGTACTGAGCCGAACCCCCATCTCTAAATCACACCCAAATGGCTTTCATTGCGAGCCGAGTGATGTCTTCTTATGATATTAAGTTGTCAGAACAGAGCAGGGATGACAAATTCTACCTGATGTGCCATCCATTCAGCCAACAGGTGGAAGAGCAGAAAAAAGTGATGGTGGTAGGAAATGCCAGAGGCTTAGGGAAGCGCCCATATGTACATAATTAACCATGCAGCACGGGGATGCAAAAAAAATATGTGCCGTGATTGAATTTATCTCCCCAATTTGAGAATGGTGTGGGTGATGAAGATCGTTTAGCACGCCGGAGTGGGGCTAAAAAAGAAGCTGTCTCGAGCCATCAAACGGTGGAAGTGGAGATCTGAGCCGCGCCGGCGAAATGAATGTGGACAAACGTACGGCTGTGATCAATGAATGGGAACCTGCTGGGAAAATGAGGTTAAATGTAATGTGATAAACACTTCCATCTGTCTGGCTGATCAGAAAGCTGCTCGGCTTTCATTAGGGAATCCTGCCATCCTGAAAGATGAAGAGAGAAAAGCACAGGAGTGTTGTACTGCTCCATAGGTGAAACCAGACACCTGTAGACACAGTCAGCTCTGATCCCAAACCCAGTGAGCAGCCTCGCTGTCCACTGATTGCTTATAAGGCAGCATCCTAACTGATAAGGAACATTGTAAGTGACTGTTATGAAACACTCTACATAGCTCTGCTACACAACCAGCACTCTGGAGACTCACCTTACAATAGAGCACTGCAGGAATGAGTACTAAAACCCCCAAAACAAGCATTTTTGCAGTACCAATTCCATCATTCCGAAGTCAATAGTGTTTTTGGTTAAATGCCTGAAATAAGGTTTGTGGTTAACACAAGCTCATGATATTGTCGTGTTTTAATTTTACAACAAAAATGAATCTGTAATTCCACACACAAGATTTTTTAAGCTTTCGGGTGTTTTAAAAAGTATGTTTGGCTAAATGAGACTGGTTGTCTGGGACATCAAACAGGTAAACTATTAAATAATTTACAGAGCCTCACAGAAAAACTTGTTTTGTTCCCCCAAGAAACTTTCGCAACAGTTTTGCAAGAGAACGCAAATGGTTTTTTTCGAATGAACGCAAAGTTCTTCAGGGAAACACGATACTTTTGCAAGACTTTTACAAGGTTTTGTGAGTGAAAGCAAAAGCAATGAAATATAATTTTTACTCCCATTCTCATATTTTTTCACCATCACAATATCTCTTTAGGTATATGTACTAATCCACTTTTAAAGCCTTGTTGCCTTTACACTCGCTCTTATGCAAACTATTTTAACTAAAACTTACCAATATTTACATATTAGATAAAGATCAAAACAGTTGTCAAAAGCGGTGATGTTAAAGTTGTGGTGTAGTTTGTTCATAGTCTTTAAATTTAGTTTTTCATTTTTGACGATTGTATGTAGGATTTACTATTTATAAAATGTGTGGTAATTTGTGAATATTATCTTAATAAACAAAACGTGCAAGAATGGAAAAATCGTGTTGTCTTTTTGCAGAGGGAACCAAGGTGATGCTAACTTTTAGGTTGAATTACAAAAATACATCACTGTAGCGCTCTGTTGATCTCAGAAGATGCTGACATTAGCATGTTGCTAACCAATACTCTATTATGCATAAAAAATACATTAAAACATTGAGTAATATAGACCATTTTAATTATAGTAAACAATTTATTGAGGCTTTTCAGTAATAAAATAATAGTTTGCCATTTTCATTTATTTTCTTCACAGAGCTCCCGTATCTGGTCAAAAAGATTTAATTAGAATTTAGAAGAAAAGAAAACAGGTGTCTAATGAGGCAGCAAAATGGGAAGATGTCTATATTCTAAACAGCTTTTGCATTATTAGTATGCTTATGATGTCGTAAAATGCTTTCATTTTGTTGCTTAATAAGCATATTTCATCATGATAAATGTTGAACAGCTCCTTAATATTTTGGTGGAAATATTTTTTTAGGATTAATTGAGGGATAAAAAAACAGCATTTGAAAAAAATATTTTGAGAAGTTATAAATCCAAAGTTCTGTCATAAAACTCTATACTCCAGTCTGACATAATGGCATCATTATCACATGGCATAGCTGTTTGATTCTTCTGTATAAGCAGCCAGTGAGCTTGCTGCTCAACATTCAAATACTTGGCTAGTACTTGCTGTAACAGTTGCAGCGCGCAATAAATGGGGGTTATTTCATATAAGTCATATGTGCAGCAGCAGTGTTTCTTACATGATCACAGCAGCATGTTATGGATGTATTGGCAGTAGCAAGTCTCGGTACTTGCTCTGCCGCAGCAGCAGCGGCATAGCAGATCTATTCTGCCAAGACCAAACACATTAATATTGTCTGTACATTACCATGCTAAACCCTCTGAGAGTTGTCGTGATAGAAATGTCTTCACTGTCCCTTTTAAACTATTTAATGTATCCCTGCCAAATAAAAGTATTAATTTCTTAATGACCCAAAATAGTAGTCTATGTTCTCTGTTCATGCTTATGTTCATGCTCTCTGATCACAAGTTGGATCTGTAATCTGCATGAACTGATTTTATATAACTATTGCTTTACATGTAATAATGTTTTCCCTCCTGTATTTGGATAGGTAATGCAATCCGCCCTATAGCTCTGCGCGCGGTGTCAGCTATAGCGAAAGCTCTTCCTGGCTTCCCGATCTTGGCTACCGGTGGTATTGACTCGGCAGAGTCTGGATTACAGTTTCTCCATGCTGGAGCATCTGTTCTGCAGGTAACCACTTCACCAGTGACTGTTGGACCTTTAATCACACCACCCCTCAGCCTAACAACATCCCCATTTGTAGGACCACAGCTTAGAAAAAAAATATATTAATTTTGTTTTTATACAATATGCAAGCTTAAAGTCTGGGTTTAAACATATATATTAAGTAGTCTGTTCTAATTAATCCTAAATAAGGAGTCTACTCGTGGCTACACTCACACAGAACTGCTACAACCAAGGAGCAACAACAATCTCAGAGCAAATTGCAATTTACAACATGGCATCTGAACAAGTTGTTAGTGCAAATAGACCCATTATCTCAACATGATGCCACAGCCTCCGAAATCTCTTTTTAAATAAATAAATCAAAACACTCTCATTATGTGCAGAAATAACATTTCACAAGTGCCTGGGAGTTCTGGGGGGTGGGGGGGAGACTGGAATTAAAACATTTTAATCACACCCACATGTAATAGCAAGAGTGCTGGCTTGTAGTAATAGTAGAAATTGTAAACTAGCCAACTCCTCCCTACACTACAGTTGAATCAGTGTCACCAGCGGGTTACAGGAACACATCATAGCTCCATCTCCT
Organism: Oxygymnocypris stewartii; assembly: GCA_003573665.1. NCBI lineage: Eukaryota > Metazoa > Chordata > Actinopteri > Cypriniformes > Cyprinidae > Oxygymnocypris > Oxygymnocypris stewartii. Next base: position 1,884,858 of record QVTF01022009.1, read on the forward strand.
GCTTGAATTAGATTAGTCCAATGAGCTGCTCTGGCGAACAATGTTAACTTCTCACAGACTCAAGACAAACAACACATGTGATAGTAAAATTAGAGTGTTATTTATCGGACACTTCTGCAAACAGTGTTTAATATGATGCTTGATACACATATATTCCGCTACGGTACTCGTGACGATCAAAACTAAATTGAATTTTATCATCTCACTTGCTGAACATACTGCACATTAAGTCTCCGATTTAAAAAGTCTTATTTTTTATCCTTTTTAACATAAAATGGCATTTGTAATTTTTACTAATAATTCAAATTAACAACCCTGCCCCCCAGATAAACATGTTACATAGATGTCATGTTCACTGTAGGGACCAAGTCATGAATAATTCATGCAGGTTGCCACTTCATTTGCACTTGTGTTGTCAGGTTAATTCTGTGGTTTTGAGTATCACCATCACTGTGTTAATATATTACAATACACTTTCAAAAAAATAATAAAATAAAATAACTAGAATGAAATAACTGATCAAATTATCTATAAAGATATGTTAAGCATTGCTGCAATTATATTTGTAGAGAATTGTTATGGCATTTTTTTTACTTAATCTGAACTCTAAAACTATGTTAAACCTATCAACAATTGACCAAAATCCAGATTAGGCAGTAATGTGTGTTTAATATAGTAATTTGAGGTGCACTTCAGCATGTGTTTTCCAGGGTGACTCTAGAAAAGATTAATTATTGGATTTACCTGCCTAATGACAACTGAAAACAGAGCTGCTCTTTTAACACAAAAGCCACTTTTCTGTTTCGAATCATGCACAATAAAAAAATCTAATGAATAAAAGATGAAAATATCAAAAGGATGTTGCCTAAAAACGTCCCAGGTTACGTATGTAACCATGGTTCCCCGAGGGAACGAGACGCTGCGTCGAGGCGCTTTGGGGAACGCCATCAGCGATGTCCAGCTCTGAATCATATGTGTAATCAGTCAAAATTGACGGCCAGACGTCAGGTGCGGGTGACGTCATGACCAGAATGCTTAAAAGCACGTGATGTGCAGCTGGCGTCAGCTTCTAGGAATGAAGCATAGCTCTAGTAGGGATGCCGGAAGTATGGCCCTGCGACACAGCGTCTCGTTCCCTCAGGGAACCATGGTTACATACGTAACCTGGGACGTTCCCCTCCGGGAACATCGAGCTTTATCGAGACGCTTTGGGGAACGAGATGTCCATGCCAACAGAATTGCAAATCCCTGCTTAGTGTGTGGAATGCACAGCTACGGCAAGAGAACAGAAGAGCCAGGAGTGGCTTGCAGATCTAAGTTATAGAATCTGACGAAGGTTAGGGGCGTAGACCACCCAGCAGCGTCACATATGTCCTGAATAGGAACACCTGCGAGAAAGGCCTTGGTGGCCGCCATACCTCTGGTGAATGAGCCTTGACCTCCAAAGGTGAGGGGAGATCAGAGGACTCATAGGCAACTATGATGGCATCCACTATCCACCGACTTGAGGCCATACAGTTTCCTCGTTGAGGGAGCTCTAGATTGAAGAATGGTCTCAACAACCTCGGTTGAGAGACCTGATGCTATGAGTTGCGCCCCCTCAGGGGCCACACCCACAGCTTCCATAACTCCGGGCTGGGGTGAAGGATCATACCCTCCGCCTGTGAGAGGAGATCCCTCCTGACTGGAATCTCCCATGGAGAGCCGTCAAGGAGAGAAACCAGGTCCGAGAACCATACTCGGCCTGGCTAGAACGGGGCTACTAGCAACAGCCGGACCCCATCCCAGCACACTCTCTCTAGAATCCCCGGGAACAGAACGAACGGGGGAAAAGCGCACAGACGAAGCCTCGGTCACGTCTGTACCATAGCATCCAGCCCCAGCGGAGCTGGATGAGTCAGAGAGTACCAGAGGGGACAGTGCGCTGTCTGATGAGTCGCAAACAGATCCACCTGTGCCTGACCAAAAACCAGCATCTCCAGGCAGTTGATGTGCCACGTGAGATGGTGACCACTCCACAGACTGCGGGCAGGGTGGCCACTCATGACCGCCCCTCAACCGGTCAGGGATGCATCCGTCGCTAGCGTTACGCGGCGCGGAGACAAGAACCAAGGTTTCCTCCACATGTCCAAGGCATGCAGGCATAGCCGCATGACCTTGATCATGCGAAACGGATTTCCCCTCAGGGAGAACCCCTTGGACTTGAGCCACCACTGTAGGGGTCTCATGTACAGCAAGCCAAAAGGTATCACGTTGGACGCAGCTGCCATCAGACCTAGCAGTCTTTGAAACTGCTTGACCGTGAGTGACAGGCCTTCTCTGACTCTCCTGACTGTGGTGAGAATCGACTCGATCCGAGCAGGGGACAACCGTGCCTGCATCGTGGTCGAATCCCACACCACGCCTAGATAAGTGGTTCTTTGTAATGGAGACAGCACACTTTTCTTTGCATTTAGCCTTAACCCCAACTCTTTAATCAGAGCGAGAACGACATCTCGATGTCGAACCGCCATCTGCTCTGAATGAGCTAAAATCAACCAATCGTCGATTTAATTAAGTATGCGGATGCCCTGGAGTCGCAGAGGAGCCAGGGCAGCATCCACGCACTTCGTGAAAGTTCGGGGTGAGAGTGTTAGGCCGAAGGGAAGAACCCGATATTGGCAAGCTTTGCCCTCTTAAAGCAAACCTCAGGAACTTCCTGTGACTGGGAAGGATGGATATATGGAAATAAGCGTCTTTTAGATCTATCGTGACGAACCAGTCCTCGGATCTGATCTGAGACACGACCTGTTTTACAGTAAGCATTCTGAACTTCAGGCGCATGACTGAGCGGTTCAGTAGCCGCAGATCTAAAATTGGACGCCCCCCATCCTTTTTTGGAACAACGAAATACCGGCTGTAGAACCTGGACTCTCTGTCGAGAGGAGGGACCACCTCGATGGCCTCCTTCCTTAAGAGAGAGATCACCTCCTGTTCTAATACCAGAGCCTGCTCGGGACTCAGACACGTGAGAATTAACTCTTTGAAAGGTGGCGGCGGAGCGCCGAACTGAATACGATAGCCTTTCTCTACAGTCTGCAGGACCCAACGAGATACATTTGGCAGTAGTTTCCACACTGCTAAACAATCTACTAAGGGAGCCAGTCTCTCGAGACTGGCCTCTGGTGTGTTTGGAGCTGCTAGATCGATGCCCTGACACGGAGGGTCGGCAGAAAACAACCGACGTAGCTGCTCGGGAGATCCCTGAAGGCGTGGCGAGGCTCTCAGCTCCGCTACGATTCCGGGCAGAAAGAACTGAGAGAAGCACTCGCGGGAGACCGTTGCATCCTGGAGCTCTGGCAGGGTTGGCAGAACGATCTCCAGAGGGCGCTGAGGAGAGACAGGCACCGTGTAATGCGGTGCATCCCGCTCTTCCCCAGCAGGAGACGCCCTCAAGAGTCCTGGGCCGTAAATGTCAGTACCGCTTCATCGAGGGCTTCCTAGACTGAAACACGACCCTCAGGTCGGGCTTCATCCCAGAAGGCCTCGATTTTTTAGAGAGTTGTCGACCTCGGTCCCGCTGCGGGGGAGCACGAGAGGCAACGCTCTGCCTTTGGATCTCCCTATATGAGGAGGTGGTACACGGTTGGGGCTGCTCCCGCCCAGCAGCCCCTAGAGCTATAGAGCGGCGAGGGAGAAACCGCTGAAATGCTGCCGCCTGTTTACGTGCCTCCTGGTACCTGTCGACGACCGAGTCAACGGCTTCGCCGAACAGTCCAGAAGGCGCAAGCGGGGCATCCATCAGGAAGACTCTGTCCTTCTCTTTCATGTCGGACAGAGTCAACCATAAGTGCCTCTCCGCTGCCAGAGCTAAATCAGCGGTTCTTCTCAGGTCTACGATATCACTCGAACTGATTTGCTCACCCTCATCTAGCTCTTTCAGCAGGTCGACTTGATATGCTTGTAGCACAGACATTGTGTGAAGACATGCGCCAGCCTGACCTGCTGCCGTGTACCCCTTGCCCACCAGCGCTGATGACACGCGCAGCGGCTTGGTGGGCAAGACCGGAGCCTTCAGAGACGATGCCGCACTGGGTGACAGACAGTATCATGACAGTATCATGACAGCCCGTGAGCGTCTGTTCAACCCGGGGCATCGCTCTGTAACCACACTCGCTTAGCCCCGCCACATTACCATAATAATCGGAGGCGGGGATAAATAAGCGGGATGAAAAGGGGTTCCTCCACGATCTCGACACCTCAGTGTGGCGTAGAGGTAGTGACTTAATACGCAGAAAGTGTTCATCTAATTTATTTCTCTGTTTTTCAGTCTGATTATCGGTGGGCCAGTCGATGTTCAACTTGGCAACTGCACGAGTGACTACCTCTAATAGCTCCTCATATTGTGGGGATTGAATGGGCGAATAGTCAGCGCTCTCCACATCTTCCTCCTCGGAGGGAGATAGGTGAAGCGCTGAGCCCGCCCTCTGAGGGGAAGAAACCGCAGAACAGGCTTCCGATCCCAGAGAACGGGCAATGGATCTTGCAGGTGAGGATAGAGATAGGGACCCGCCCGTCTCCATTCCCTCTGCCAAATCCAACTGCGAGCCCCACGAATGCTGAGGAGTGCTGGCGAAAACTCCCTCCTCGAAGAGAGCTCTCCGGGAGCGAAGTGTACGCAGTGGGAACCGCTCACAATGCGGGCATCCGGCCCCCTCAAGAGCCGACTCTGCGTGCTTCACCCCGAAGCAGACCACGCACAGACTGTGTGTATCCCCGCTCGTGATAAAGAGTAGGCAGGGAGGAACACACTGTCTGTACTGTGAACTACTTTCGTCCCTTCTTAGATTTGTAAGATGCCTTCGACATGTCTGCTTCTAGTCTTTATTTTCCTTTCTTTGTTAGAACAAATCTTTCTTATTTCCTATCTTTCTTTGATAGTAACAGACTCACAGAACACATTCAACTGACACACACAGAGAGCTTTGCTGAATGACAAAAAGCTGATGCCGGCTGCACATCACGTGCTTTTAAGCATCCTGGTCATGACGTCACCCGCACCTGACATCTGGCCGTCAATTTTGACTGATTACACATATGATTCAGAGCTGGACATCGCTGATGGCGTTCCCCAAAGCGTCTCGATGCAGATCGATGTTCCTGGAGGGGAACAGCTTATTCAGGGCCTTTTTAAATGCCCCTGTAAACACAATTGGATATGTACACTGCTGTTCAAAGTTTAGGTCAGTAAGATTTAATTTTGAAAGAAATTATTACCTTTATTGAGCAAGAAGGCATTAAATTGATGAACAGTAAAGTGACAGTAAAGACACTGTCAAAAAAGATTTATATTTCATATAAATGCTTTTCTCTATCCATCAAATAATTCTAAATAAGATTTCCACAAAAATATTAAGGAGAACAACTGTTTTTTTAACATTGATATTAATAGGAAATGTTTACTGAGCACTAAATCAACATATTCTAGAGTCATCATGAAATAAAAAATGACAATTCTATTTTTTTTACAGTGTTGCAATATTTATTATAAATGATGTATCCCTGCACATCTTTTTTTATTATTATTCATCTGCACGGGTAATCTTTAATCAAGAACATTAACCTTTCCTTCCCCTCTCAACAACATCTCCTCTCTTTATGACGCAAGACTCTGAAATTTGGTTGGACTATACTGACTGTCCAATAGCCAGGCATTTTAGCACCCTTTACTGGGAGTTTGATTGACAAGCGATCTGACCAATCATAATGCCAAATCTGCCATTTTGTCCGACAAACACACCATATAGGAGAGTACAGTCGAACTTGGAAATGGATGAGACAACATACATTTTAAAGTGCATTCATGTTTATTGTATTCTATAACTAGCAGGATGCGTTCCATTCACGTTTAAACCACTAAAACTGAGGTGCTACAGTGATGTCACATTAAAGAGGCCCAAAATTGTATTTATTGGTTGAATTCATTTTTTTTAAATACAAAATTTGAAAGCTAAGATTGTTTCATGCCAAAAGTATCCTGCTCTTTTGTCTGACGGCACATTGTCAGTGTCTTATTTGCTATTTGATGTATTGTTCACTGCGTGATGATGTGTGGTGTAGGAACTCAATTGCCTCAGTTCAAGCAGCACGTAAACCGATCATCTCTTCTTACTCTTTACTACTCTATATAGCACAAAATTTACATAAATGAAAATCAGAGTTATGGTTCCTCAACCGTGAAAAGACATCAATATACCATATTCCACTGATGTTAATCCTGTTTGGTTTGTTTGTCAGACAAAATGGCGGATTCAGCATTATGATTGGTCAAAAAGCTTGTCAATTAAACTCTCGGTGAAGGGTGAAGTCTCTCCCTACATTTCTTCTTATTCCAGAAGCCATTTCATTTGGATATACACCACAATAGGGAAGAAAAAACTACCGCATAATGTAAACTTGAAACTGCATATAACTGTATGTCAGGTTTTATATTCCAGTTTTGGAGCTTGCCGGTAAAGTCAAAATTAAAATATCTTGAAATTAACTGAAGTAGTATTAAATAGATGCAGGAGTGATGTGGAGTGATGGACAATATTCTTCATGGAATATTGCAATGTTTATTATACAATTAATTAATTAAATAAAATTAATCTATGCACATGATTTGTTAGACAGCTCTTAGCAGGGCAGCCAAAACACTACTGCAATAGTGAAGTCTTGATGTGACAAAGGCTTGAATGAGATTCTAGCCATCAGTAAGGAAAATAATTAACATGGCTTAGAGATGTTGTGGAAGTGATAATATGCTGTTTTAAAAACATTGACAAATGTGTTTTTTTTTAACTATACTAACAATCACGATTCATGATTTTTTTTTACATTCAGAGACAATTTGTTTATATATTGCACAATAAAACTGTATTTACTTTTAAAGAGTCTTTAGTTGCAATCTTTAGATGTAGTCCAGAAGTCTGATATTTGGTTTGTGGGCATCTGGTGCAAGTTTAAAAAAGAAAGAAAAGGTTGTAATCATTTACGTACTTATGATGGATATTGATTAATTACACCAGCTAATAGATTAACATAATGTTTAAATAATAAAGGACTTGTAACTGAGCCATGGGGAATACCACAAGTTGTCTTGTTTTGTGTGCACCCAGTGCAGCATAGTATTTATTGTCACTTAAGTATGATCTAAACTAATCTAGAACTGAGACTAATAGTTCGGTCAGTCAAGTACAATCTTACGATAAACAGTTTTAAAGACAGCACTGAGATCAGACAGATCTGGGATTGACAGATTACCTTATTAACTTGCCATATCTGTTAAAAGAGCAATTTTAGTGCTATGGTAAGGCCAGACTGGAATATCTCATTAGGATTATTAATGTTGAGACAGTTATTAGGCTGTAAGAATATTATGTTTTCAATTATTTTGAAATGGAAGATTGGAGAAGAATCAGGATCACTTTGCTTCACCAGAGGCCTAACAATTACTGTCTTTAAACTATGTGGTAAAGTACTTGCTGGAGGAACTGATTAGCAATGTTCAGGATGTCCAGTAATTAAGAGTTTAAAACAGTTTTGAGCAAGTTAGCGTGTAATGGGTAAAAAAAAGACTTTTAAAGAATTCATAACTTATGTGACCTGGGTGAGTTTATTAAGGCTGATGACTAGGAAAATTGACATATTACTTTCTATAGCAGTAGCTGGAGAGCTAGAAACCACTCCAAAAGGAGAAGTGCCAGCTATGGTTTCTCTGATGGTAGCGGATTTTATCAGTGAAGAATACTGCATACTGCACTTTTCCATTGGGAAACGGTTAGATGATATTTGAGGTGAGGGGTTAAACAGCCTCTCTATGGTGGTGAAGATGAATCAAGGATAGTCTCTATGTCTGTTAAACTTGAGATTGTCTGGCAGACTTCATCTCATTATTGAAAGGGTCATACCATGAGGAATAAATCTTGCTTGATCTTTTGAGAGAAAAAAATTACTATGAAAACACTGTGACTTTCAAAACTTCCTCCCAGGTCCAAAAAGACCGTTTATTGAATCTATAAGCTGCAAAATTGACTCATTCTAAACTGATGTCAGGAAGACCTATACTATAGTTAAAAAAATTGGGGATGGTAAAATGTTATGTTTTTGAAAGTCTCTTATGCTCACCGATGTTACATTTACTTGATTAGAATACAAGTAACAGCATTGACATTGTTATTACAATTTTAAAATGACTTGTTTTCAGTTTTATTATTTTAAAGTGTAATTTATGATGCCAAAGCTGAATTTTCAGCAGCCATTACTCCAGTCTTCAGTGTCACATTATCTTTCAGAAAGCATCTAATATGCAGATTTGCTGTTCAAGAAACATTTCTTATTATCATTGTTGACAACAGTTGTGCTGCTGAATATTTTTATGCAAACTGAGTTTTCAGAGCCTCAGCAGAGAGGAAGATTATCAGTAATCAACAACTTAAATGAAATTAAACTCCAGTTCTATTGCTCTGCAAGCACACAATCAGCTTTCTTTCTATTATGCTGCATTGAGCTACTGAATACACTCTGCTTTTAAGAAGACTCACACAGACTAAAAAGATTATGTGGATAGTGTAATCACTAGTCTTTCACAAAGTCTGGGCCCTGAGGTCTGTTTATCTGTGCATATTTAACAGGTGTGCAGTGCTGTGCAGAACCAGGACTTCACAGTGATTGAGGACTACTGTTTAGGCCTGAAGGCGCTGCTGTATCTGAAAAGCATAGAGGAGCTGCACGATTGGGACGGCCAGTCTCCTCCCACAATACGCCACCAGAAGGGCAAACCCGTCCCCCACGTGGAAGAGCTTGTCGGAAAGGTGAGCATCTCTGTGGCTGGTCGCCTCGGGCTCGTTTTAAAAAACAAAACTCTCTGTGGTGTTTTTTCTAGTTAACCTTTAGTGATTTGTGTTGCAATTAAAGAGGCAAAATCCACCTAGTGTGGAGATAATGCTTTATTGAGTCATGAAGGATGTTTAAGGTTGTGAGTGTTAGTAACATAGCCGTGAGGTTGATGCTAAAAAGGCGTTAGAGTAATTTACTTTCCTCTGCTTGGCGTGAAAGAAGCCCCAGGCTTCTTCAGACCGGTTACTGACCCTGTGACCATTTGACCAATGGTGGCTCTCAGTTACGTTGTACTGTAAAAATGTGGTGTGAAACGCATCTAGTTTTGCACAAATCTAACAAATTCTTCTGTGATCGATATCAAAGAAAAAATATATATTATTATTCTTCTTTTCCATTTTGGGTTTTAGTTGTGAATTACATTACATGCAGAAAGCACAAAATGTGAGGGTGCTGAAGTGTTAGATAATCAAAGCTGGCGTGTTTTTCGACTGGAATTACCATATATTTATTTATAATATCACTAAATAATTCGAATTGTGATTATGTTTGTCTCTCTCTCTTGGTCGCAGCCAAACTCAACCCTCTATTGAAATTTCACAGTTGCACAAAGAGATATTTTCCCCATCACTACACCATATTCACGCAGCATAAAAATGAAAGCACACAAATATATGCAAATGTTTCTCTCTCCAAAAACAGCTTTGTGCTTTTGTTAAAAGTGATGGAGGGGGAAAAAACACTGTGAACTGATAAGTGCTATTCCTCGACTACGATATGATTTTGAAAAACAAAAATAAATCTCTTCTCTTTCTCTCTCTCTCTCTCTCTCTCTCTCTCTCTCTCTCTCTCTCTCTTTCGTGCTCTCTGTAGAGCCTTGTCCAGAAACAAGCACACAGTTTTGGAAAACTAGGAGTGGGAGGAGGGTGTTTAGACACTTTCATTTGCTTCTATTATAAAATATTGGAAGATCATATTTTTGTCAATATATGCAAATACACCGCAAAGACATTTTCTAAATCATAATTTATATCTTGTCTAGTAAAGGTTTCTAAACATCCTTGAAGATGGGGATGATAAATTTTGTAATTTCACAAGATATACTGTAAGGGGTGCTTTTATGCTTTTAACTTTTTGTAACTTTAGCATAAAATTATCTGCAAGGTTAGAAAGCTCAAAGTAGATATTAACATGCTTCTTCTGGATATTGGGAAGTCACAATGTTGTTAATTGAAATAATTCTGGCCCATGGAATACACAAAAAAGGGGGAGAGGCCTGGTTGAGCTGTGCAATACAAGATGAAGAAGAGTTGATTTAGTAGCATGTTGCTGCTATGTCACCAAGAGACGTTGTTTCTTCCACCCCATTTCCAAAACCCCTTTATTTGTGTTTGCAAAGGTGCAGCATGATCTTCTTATTCATAAACATTCTCAGAGTCTGAATTTGTGCTTGGTATTTAGCAAAATATTTAAAGCTGAGCAGATGAAACTCACAGTTATGGTGAGGGGCATAACATTTCCGGAACATGCTAAAAGTGATTTGCCAATCACAACAGAGTGGTCCAGCTAACCAATCAGAGCACATTTCTTGTTTCAAAAGGAGGGGTTTAATTTAAACAGGATGCAAACAGGGCATTTGAGACAGACTGGAAAGAAAGGTGCAACACTAATGTAAATATGTGAAAAAAATTTGGTTTTTCTTTTAACAATTAAGCATGAAGACATATAGCACACCCCATAAAACAAATCAAGACTTCGAAAAAGGGCATAATAGGACCCCTTTAAATAAATATTGATTATACAATTATACATTATATAATGTATGCATATCATGTTATAATATATTCTTTAGATGTAATACATATTATATCTAAACATGTCTTAAAAATACATACTCTTGTAAGAAATATACTCTTACTCTTGTCTTAAAAATATTCACATGTAAGTGTTATTGTTTTTCAGAATTATTGGAAAGAAAGTGGTTTTATTAATTAATTAAACAAATTATTTAATATGAAAATGTTTACATTACTTATATGAATTTTTATTTATTTTCATTTCAGTTTTAGACATTTTGTTGTTTATACTCATATTATATAATATTATATTATATGTAATACATTTGTATATAAAGTCTTAATATTTTTTGCAGTTCTGCTTAAGTATACTTAAATATACTTTTAATGATGTTTAGATATTTTTACTGGAAAGCAAGACAAAAAATAGCTTTTTTGTGCAATTTATAATCCAAGCACTGAGAAAAAATAGCACATACAGTTTGTACAGTATTAAACACCATTACACCCATGGAGAGTCCAAGTAAACCATACAAACGAATGTGTGTGTGTGTGTGTGTGTGTGTGTGTGTGTGTGTGTGTGTGTGTGTGTGTGTGTGTGTGTGTGTGTGTGTGTGTGTGTGTGTGTGTGTGTGTGTGTTATTGTAATGCCTTGTAATCGTTTTATTGTCCAAATCATGCTGGTCACACAAGTGCAAGCTTCCGAGGAGCTTTAAAGAGTTTCTGCATGTTAAATTTCAAGGAACTCTGTATTCCTTAAGCAGCACACACAAAACTAAAAAAAACAGCATGCCGAGCAGGTCCCAGCACACAAACATGCACTCTCACTGTTATCTGAATGTTTGCTGCTGTTCAGAAATGGAGTGAGGACACTGGCAAAAGGTTTCCATTATCTTTGCACCCTGATGAGACGAGACACAAAAAGAGATGTGTGGTCTTGGCTAATACAAGATTTCTTTCTCTGGCAAACAAGAGCAAATTCACTGCCTGGAGCCAATTAAAGTGCAGAGATCAATGCCCACCATGCTACCAGCACTGAGCTCCTTACATTAACATGAGCTTGGGGGATTAATGTTTTGTTATTTTTATTCTGTATTATTTAGTGCCATGACATAAGAGGATCCTGTAAATTGAAAATATGCTACTGGAAAAAAATAAGCTAAACTTTAACAAATTAAATTTAGCTTCTTATAAGCTACTGTATTTGGTGTTTAAAAATAGTTGGGAATTTTATAAGAGCTTTTTACCCATTATGTTGTAACATAAGAAATAATATTCAGAAAAATCCGTTTTTGAAATAGAACTTTCCCCTTCATGGGAACTTCGAACTGCGTCCCCTAGGGGTCGCTATGGGGAACGTCGTCAGCGTGACCCGTGCTTGAAGTATACATATATAAAAACACCACTTGTTGGCCGGCGACAGCCTATGACGTCACTACCGGCGCGACCGCAATATAAGAGACGCCGGGAGAATACATCATTCGCTTCTTCGTCTTCACTGACTGTTTTGTTTGAAGCGTGCATTCTGGTAAGAGTACAGTTTTCTCTCTATCATGGCGAGCACTAGCAAGGCGTTTAAGATTGTGTGTGGATCCGCGTTATTTGAAACCCGATGACACACACAATCTTTGCGTCTTTTGTTTGGGCAAGGAGCACGCACGCGATGTCCTTGAGGGGAAATCAGCGTGCACTGTGAGCTTTTTCTATGTAAAAGCTCCGCTCTCGTCCTGTCCCTCTTTTCAAGGAAAGAGGGGCAGCCATCTGCTTCTCGCGATTCGGGAATCACCGCTGCCGAGGCACGGAGGCGAATGAAATTAGCAGTTGGATGTGGCCGATGAGTTAGAGAGGGACCGCCCCCTTTTTGCGCCGTCGGCCGAGAACGAGAGTGAGCTGCTGGATTATGACGATGCGATCTTTCTGACATCATCAGATTCAGCGGCTAGTGCTCTGCTGTGTTATGCCCAGGAAGAGCAGGAGATGTTTGAGGGTGAGGAAGTTGAGACTGAACCCTCTCAATCCTCCTGCACTGCATATGAACGAGTTTTGGAGGTTATGGATCATAAAAATAAATCTTTCTGGCCATAAACTCCCAGCTCGAGTGAGCCTTCCTTTCTTCATAAAATCTCGATGTGGAGGTTGAGAAGGAGTGGAAAAGGCTATTTTTTCTCGTATTCATAGGTTTCAGCATACTAGTTATGCTGACACTGAGGGGATGCGTGAAAATGGCTATGAGGGGATGCCCACTGTGCCAGAGAAAACTCCCTCCTTGCCATCTAGGCCTCTGAATCTGGCTTAAATGGCAGGGCATATGCAGCAGCAGGTCATACCGTCGCTTCGTTGCACACTATGGCGGTGCTTCAGGCGTACCAGACTGATCTGCTGAAATACCTGGGTAAGGCTTTCTATAAAGTCCAGGTCTGAGCCCGAACCGAGCAGGGGTCCTGGCCCGTCCCGGTCTGAGGATCGGAGACAGGCACAGAGGGCTAGTGTTGCGACTCATGCCCCTCCCCCGCCTGCGGGTAGGGGTAGAGGAAGGTACAAGTCAAAAAGAGGTAGGCAAGACCTGAGGAAGGTGATCCAGGCGAAACGTCCTCAACAACGTTCTCGTCCGGACCAGAGTAACTAACATCTACTCCCTTCCTTCAGGGGGCTTAAACACCGGCCCTTAGCTTCCCCTCTTTAATTCCCCTGCAACTGCCATACCCCACCTGACCGAGGTTAGGTGGGAACCTAAGATTCCAGTCAGACTGAACCTATGATGAATTCGGTCAGGTTCTATGTTCATACGAAACTGCCTTGCTGATGGTCCGGGCTGAGGCCCCCTTGGAGGTTTCCGTGGGAACATCCTCGGTCCTCAGGTCATTCTGGTCTGCAATCCCATGGATTAGGCCTCTCATGCTCTACTTATGTCGTCCTAGCCCTGCTGGTCGAGCTAGCATTGCTCCCCTCACCTTAGAGGGTCACCTATGAGCACGCTGCCCCTTCTGAGCATTGTCAGTAGAGCTAAGCATTGCTCCCCTCACCTTAGAGGGTCTTCTATGAGCATGCCGCTCCTGTATGAGCGTCTAAGTTCCAAAAGAGCTCGCTGTTGGTCGAGCTAGCATTGCTCCCCTCACTTAGAGGGTCACCTATGAGCATGCCACTCCCTTCTGAGCGTCTGAGCTCATTCTGAGGAATGAGTTTTCCGCTCTCCAGAGCTTGTTGTCGGTAGAGCTAGCATTGCTCCCCTCACTAGAGGGTCACCTATGAGCATGCCGCTCCCGTCTGAGCTCATTCTGAGGAATGAGTTTTCCGCTCTCCAGAGCTCGTTGTCAGTAGAGCTAGCATTACTCCCCTCACCTAGAGGGTTACCTATGAGCATGCCGCTCCCTTCTGAGCATTTGACTTTTCCCTCTCATTCTGAGGAATGAGTTATCCGGTCCCCAGAGCTCTGTGTTAGGTCGCCAGTTGGTCGAGCTAGCCTTGCTCCCCTCATCTTAGAGGGTCACTTATGAGCATGCTGCTCCCTTCTGAGCATCGTTGGTAGAGCTAGCATGGCTCCCCTCACCTAGAGGGTCACCTATGAGCATGCCGCTCCCTTCTGAGCATTTTCGGTAGAGCTAGCATTGCTCCCCTCACTTAGAGGGTCACCTATGAGCATGCCGCTCCCTTCTGAGCGTCTGAGTTCCCTCTCATTATGAGAAACAAGTCCTCCGCTCTCCAGAGCTCATTGTCGGTAGAGCTAGCACTGCTCCCCTCACTTAGAGGGTCACCTATGAGCATGCCGCTCCCTTCTGAGCACCTAAATTTCCTACCCCTTCTAAGGAATGAGTTCTCTGCTCTCCAGAGCTCGCTGTCGGTAGAGCCAGCATTACTCCCCTCACCTTAAGAGGGTTACCTATGAGTATGCCGCTCCCTTTTGAGCGCTGAAGGATGAGTCCTCCGCTCCCCAGAGCTCGCTGTTGGTAGAGCTAGCATCGCTCCCCTCACCTAGAGGGTCACCTATGAGCATGCCACTCCCTTCTGAGCGTTTGAGTTCCCTCTCATTCTGAGGAATGAGTTCTCCGCTCTCCAGAGCTCGTTGTCGGTCGAGCTAGCACTGCTCCCCTCACTTAGAGGGTCACCTATGAGCATGCCGCTCCCCTCTGAGCGTTTGAGTTCCCTATCATTCTGAGGAATGAGTTCTCCACTCTCCAGAACTCGTTGTCGGTAGAGCTAGCATTGCTCCCCTCACTAGAGGGTCACCTATAAGCATGCCGCTCCCTTCTGAGCGTCTGAGATCATTCTGAGGAATGAGTTTTCCGCTCTCCAGAGCTCGTTGTCGGTAGAGCTAGCATTGCTCCCCTCACTAGAGGGTCACCTATGAGCATGCCGCTCCCTTCGGAGCGTCTGAGCTCATTCTGAGTAATGAGTTTTCCGCTCCTCAGGGCTCTGTGATAGGTCGCTCGCCTTGCTGGTCGAGCTAGCACTGCTCCCCTCACTTAGAGGGTCACCTATGAGCATGCCACTCCCTTCTGAGCGCCTAAAATTCCTCCCCTTCTAGGAATGAGTTCTCCGCTCCACTAGAGCTCTGTGATAGGTTGCTCTCCTGGTTGGTTGAGCTAGCATAGCTCCCCTCACCATAGAGGGTCACCTATGAGCATGCCGCTCCTTTCTGGGCATCTGAGCTCCCTTACTTGGAAGACTGAGTTCTCCGCTCTCCAGAGCTCCTCATCGGTAGAGCTAGCACTGCTCCCCTCACCATAGAGGGTCACCTATGAGCTTGCCGCTCCCTTTTTAGGGCGTCTGAGTTCC
This sequence comes from Oxygymnocypris stewartii, assembly GCA_003573665.1. Taxonomy (NCBI): domain Eukaryota; kingdom Metazoa; phylum Chordata; class Actinopteri; order Cypriniformes; family Cyprinidae; genus Oxygymnocypris; species Oxygymnocypris stewartii. The sequence continues at coordinate 1,900,286 of QVTF01022009.1, forward strand.
CTCTCATTCTGAAGGGTGAGTTCTCCCCAGGGCTAAACGCTGTCAGTAGAGCTAGCATCGCTCCCCTCATCAGAGGGTCACCTATGAGTATCTGCTCCCTTCTGAAGCGTCTGAACTAAACCCTCTTGTCCTGAGGGATGAGTTCTCCACTCTCCGCTCCGCAGAGCTCTGCGATAGGTCACTCGCCTCCTGGTTGAGCTAGCATTGCTCCCCTCACTAAAGAGGGTCATCTATGAGCATGCCGCTCCCTTCTGAGCGTTGAGTTCCTTCTCATTCTGAAAATGAGTTCTCCGCTCTCCAGAGCTCGCTACTGGTAGAGCTAGCATTGCTCCCCTCACCTAGGGGGTCATCTATGAGCATGCCGCTCCCTTCGGAGCGTCGGAGTTCTCCGCTCTCCAGAGCTCGGTAATAGATCACTTGCCTTGCTGCTTGAGCTATAAGAAAGAGAGATACAGCCCGAGCGTCTGAGATCTCATTCTAAGGGATGAGTTCTCCGCTCTCCAGTGCTCGTTATTGGTAGAGCTAGCATTGCTCCCCTCACCTAGAGGGTCACCTATGAGCATGCCGCTCCTGTCTGAGCATCTGAAGTTCTCCACTCTCCAGAGTTCGGAAAGATCGCTCGAAACTGGTGGGTTGAGCTAGCACTGCTCCCCTTACTGTAGAGGGTCATCTATGAGCATGCCGCTCCCTTCTGAGCGTCTGAGACTCTCCCTCCAAGGGATGAGTAGTTCTCCGCTCCGAGCCATAGAACGTAATACCAATATATAAGTGCACACGCTAAACTCTGGGCACTTTCTAAAATCCACTTAGTGGTAAGATCGCACATCAAGTGTTTTGCGTTCTTTCTAAAATCCATGCTATGGTAAGTGCACACGCTAGACTTTGGGCACTTTTCTAAAAATCCACCCAGTGGTAAGTTAGCACATCGAATGTTCTGCTTTTTTTCTAAAATCCCGTAAGGTAGGGTTACGCGTGCAGCTTCGTGCCCTTATTTGAGTTGGTCAGGCCCCGGTTTGTGCCTTGGGCCCCACTCCTGAGTGTTTGAGTTCCCTCTCAAGAATGAGTTCTCCGCTCTCCAGAGCTCGCTATTGGTAGAGCTAGCATTGCTCCCCTCACATAGAGGGTCACCTATGAGCATGCCGCTCCTGTTTGAGCTGTAGATCGCTCGCCTTGTGGGTCGAGCTAGCATTGCTCCCCTCATCATAGAGGGTCATCTATGAGCATACAGCTCCCTTCTGAGCATCCAGTCCCCCGACATAGAACGTAAATAAAACAAGATATATAAGTGCACACGCTAAAGCAATGGGCACTTTCTAAAATCCACTTAGTGGTAAGATCGCACATCAAGTGTTCTGCGTTCTTTCTAAAATCCATGTTATGGTAAGTGCACACGCTAGACTTTGGGCACTTTTCAAAAAAATCCACCCAGTGGTAAGTTAGCACATCGAATGTTCTGCTTTCTTTCTAAAAGCCCATAGGGTAGGGTTACGCGCACAGCTTCGTGCCCTCACTTGAGTTGGTCAAGCCCCGGTTTGTGCCTTGGGCCCCACTCCCTGTAACCCAATAATTTGGTTTAAAAATGGTAATGCTACCAAGGGGTCTGTTGAGACAGCTCCCTCAGCAAGCTCATGCAGAGCAAGCGGTAGCCCCTGGTGACCGGCCAGGACCTAGTGGTTACCACTAGGTACTTGGCCCTATCCCCTTAAAGGAATCTTTCTATAAAAGACTGATTCCAAACCTGTGAGCTCTACCCTGGGTCCGGTAATCCCGGCACCCAGCAGGTAAGTAAGATATGCAGCTCGGGCTTTTGGCCAAAGGGGATAATGTCACTGACAGCATCAACCGTCCACAGGGGCAACTCCCTGAGCCAAATGGTAGAGTTGACTAGTGCTCGCCTCCTGCGGGAATTTGGCTTGCACTCCCCTCAGCATGGTGGCGTGGGTATAACGTTCCCCATAGCGACCCCTAGGGGACGCAGTTCGAAGTTCCCATGAAGGGGAACGTCTCAGGTTACGTATGTAACCATGGTTCCCCGAGTGGGGAATGAGACACTGAGTCCCCTAGGCTTTGGGCCATGCTTCGGACGCAAGCTTCAGACGAAGAAGCGAATGATGTATTCTCCCGGCGTCCCTTATATTGCGGTCGCGCCGGTAGTGACGTCATAGGCTGTCGCCGGCCAACAAGTGGTGTTTTTATATATGTATACTTCAAGCACGGGCCACGCTGACGACGTTCCCCATAGCGACCCCTAGGGGACGCAGTGTCTCGTTCCCCACTCGGGGAACCATGGTTACATACGTAACCTGAGACGTTTTAACTGAAACTTCAGGCTATATATATATATAAAGTTTAAAAAAAAAGTTTTCATAACTTTTTATATCTGATATTCTATAGAGAGCATGAAACTAAGCAAAAATATGCAATTTCATGCATTTGCTGAAATTTATATAACCGAAAAGTAAGATGAAATTCTGGTAGCTTAAATCAATAAGATATTTAAATGAATAGTTTTATGATCAAAGTAAAAACAAATAAACGTTCCACAAAATTGTAAATTTAACATGATTTTTATTAAAAAAAGGAAAAGAAAAGAAAAAAGCCATTATCAAGTAAACCTAAGTTGCTTCTGTCCAGTAAGTGTTCATGTAGAAATATTACACAACAAAACGCATGTAGAAGACTGTGTACAACAGGTTTTTCAGCAAAGTTTGATCATGTTGATAATTTAGAGGCCATATAAAATATGAGACAGTAGGCTTTGTATGGTTAAGCATGACAAGGAGACACTGAGGTCAGATCCTTCAGGTAATGAAATCATCTGATGATGCCCCATTCGGACCCAACCGGTTCCTCACTTTCAGTCACATCAGGACAACAATAATGTTTCAGCTGATGTTCCTCTGCATCTGCTTTCCATAGAATGCAACGTTTGTCACGGGAGGTCTGTTTAGCTCTTAAAGTGCGATTAGTGGCCATTACAAGGCAAAGATAAAGATTAACGCTTCTCTCGTTGAATCCCTCGGCGATCGGTGCGATGCTACAGAACATAGGAGGCCGGGCTTCCATTCTAATTCTCGTATAATTTAAATCACTCAGCCCACACTGACATAATGTGTGCTCCTTCCTCCACTGCACTCTTGATTTACAATCCAGAGGGGAGATGGGAGAACTGACAAGCCCTGTGTTTTGGAAAGCTCTGCATCTAATTAGCAGAGGCTTTCTGGTTGCCCGGGACATGAGATTTGGCAGTGCGTGTAGCTTCTCTCATTAAAACAGCACTCCTCGTGGAGTGGACACGCAAAAAAAAAAGCCTCCCTCTCAATAGAAAGAAAGAAAAAGATTCCTTTTCCACCAACACATTTGTGTAACTGTTATTTAGCACGCTCGCTTTTATACACAAGAATTCAACCTGTCTGCTTAACAGACGTCCAAAGCAAATGGCATTTTCTTTTTCTTTCAGTGTTTCTTTGTAAAAGAAAAACATTCTTTGTGAAAACTCCCATCATTATATTTTTATTTTCCATTGTTAACTGTATTGCTTTGTAGACTGTTCTTTGAATCATTTGAATGATCTTAGAGCGAATTAGCATAAAGCAGATACGGCGTAGCTCGTCGCTAAACAGAAAACAGAGAAAGAGAAAGGAAGAGCTCATCTAATAGGGCTGAATGGGGTTGCTGCGAGTCGTGCATACTGCAGTTTGTGTATCTGGAAGACATGAAGTTATAATAGGCTTCAGGGATTTCCGCCGGTTTCCATTTAAGTACTCGATTGGCACTTAGGCTACACACAAGACTGCAGGAGGCAAAATGGTGGTCAGTTGCTTTGTGTGGGGTTTTGGTGAGATTTGAGAAGGACGTGTAAGCCAGTGAGGCGTGATCGAGTGGTTTTGGTTCTGTTTCATGGCACCTGTGTCTGTGTGGGATGCATATTAAAATAGATGCTTGTCCTCCTGGAAGTTCTTGTGCAGTTTTGGAACAGCAGATTAGCTCATGTTTTTAGGCAAACAAGAAAATGGAAACTGAATATTTTATATAGTGCCATTGAATAAATGTGTTCAAAGGTGTATGGACAACATATGTTGCATGTTGATTAGCACACACACAAAAAAAATTAAGTTTGTAAAACCAAATGAAAAATACTCACAGAAATAGTCTTTGTAAGTATGTGGGGCAAGTTATGTTTAACTCATGGATTTACAATGTAAACTACAATTCAGCCAATAACCAACCATTATTGGCTACCCTAACCGCCAAGCTATATATGAAGAGTTCATTTGCAACAAAAAACCATAACTATTTTTATTTTCAGAAATCATGTTTTTTTTTTTTTTTGTTGCACATTCCAGGTAATATCAATCAAAATCCAGTTAGGTTGTTTTGATTAAGTAACAATAACTTAAACAAATACAGGTCATTTACAAAATTAAAGTTCATTTAAAGTATGTTTTTTTACATATTCAAAGTTTATAGCAAAAGCAGATAACTCAAACTGTCGTTTTTTGGCAAAAGCAGATAACTCCACATTTCATATTTTAGAGTTTAAAAAACACTCGTTTAATCTTTGTAATCTCCTCAGATGCCTGACAAAGTTGTTGTTGTTGTTGTGATCATAGACTGTGTGGATGTGATTACACGCACTTACACAGAGCTTTTCCTTCACCATGTAACGTGCTGCATTTGCAAGGCTCCGTGAAAACATTTCAGCCTTTATTTTACTTTACGCCCTGAAGAAGATATCACAGGTTCAAGTTCATTAAAATTATCCACCCTCGATCACTTTTAGTCAGCTTTGACGAAACTCATCTCAGCTAGCACGTATTTTCAAAGTGAAAGTAACCCTGTCACCTGACCTGAATACAGCGCGCTGATTCGCTAAAATGGACTTAGCGGTTTCTGTTTAAAAACAACAAGAGCGCTTGTCAGCAGCTGCAGTAAAACGTAAACTCGCGATTCCTTGAAAGTGGACAATACAGTTTTTTTTTTACAAAATGGGTTTAGGGTTCAGATCGCGCTATATGTGGAGAATAATGCACGGCAATCCACTCTCTTTTTATTGGCGTTTATCAGTTTTTGCAAATAAACTCTTCATATTTTCCAATCTTTCTGAACAGATAGAGGGATAGACAGTGGGAATTTGGTGTTCATGTTAAAATCATCTGTTTAGCTCTCGTTAGTTGTTTATCATAAAACAATTATATGTTGTAACCCAACAAATTATTATTTGATGGTCATTGAATATTAATTAATAATTTGGTAGCACTTTATTTTAAGAAACAATCTCACTATTAACTAGTTGCTTATTAGCATGCACTAGCATATTGGGTGTTTATTAGTAGGGTACAATGGGGCTAAAGGTGCCCCGGGGTAAAAGGCGCCTTTGATCTTTATTAACAAAATAATATGTAAAAACATGGTATTTGGGGTAAAAAGCACCCCTGCTTTTGGGGATAAATGCACAGTAATTAACATGATAATTAATAGATGATTTTCCATTTGTTGACATGACATGGTTAGATTCAGATGGTAAATATCATATAATATGTTGGGTGTCCATATTAGAGATAATCACCATGTTTAGAATGAAACCATCATAATTAAAAACATGTATTTTTTTACTTTACTACATTATTTTAGTCATTTAACAGACGCTTTTATCCAAAGTGATTACAAATGAGAACAATAGAAGCAATCAAAACCAACAAAAGAGCAATATGTAAGTGCTTAATAAATAAAAATTAGGAATTTGTTCAGGCAAAACTCCTAGTTAATAGTGAATTTGTTCCCTATTGTAAAGCGTTACCAATCATTTTAATGTTATGGCCCGTAAATGACCTATAACTATCTGATATTATAAATTCTCCAATATTTTATTTGCAATTAAAATAAAAAAATACTAAAATCAATCATTTGAAATACAAATGTATTAACTGAATAATTAATTAACTATTAGTAGTAGTAGCCCTTTATTGTCACTAGTACAAGTACCAGCGAAATTAGCCATCAACCTGTCCATACATACACAACATACATATGACAACGGGGTAGACAGAACAGGAAGACAGGGTATTAAGAAAAATACAGCTTTTACATGAGGAGAGAGAGGAGGAAAAAACATTTTTAACCCCCAGACTATGCTCCATTTGGAGTACAGTCTGAGAACAGAAAAAAAACACCTCAGCACAAAAGCACATATACCATAAACACATGACTTGCAACAGGGAATATCCAGCTCTGGCAAGCAGCCATCCGGTCCAGTGCCATTTATTACGGCGCCGATCGCAGACCTGCTCGCCCTAGTGGCGGTACAAAGCGTTACAGAGGCAGTTGAATGGGGGAGGGGGGTAATGTCTGTAATCGGGGGAAGGAGCAAGAGAGTCCCACTGCATCACTCTCTCAGGGTGGTTATCCAGACGGCCTTGGCCAAGGCGCCGGTACGGGGAGCCAGAAAAGATAAGATTGAATTGTTGTGACTTTGGGGCGAACAGCTGCAAACTACCGCAGCTCATTCTCTTCTGAACGAAAACTCCATCGGTGACAGAATGGAGAAAAAACCTTGGGAGAAACCAGGCTCAGTCGGAGGGCCAGTTCCCCTCCGGCCAGACAAATCAGTAGTTTGTTCCAACTGCAGCAAAGTCAGAGTGTAAGTGGTCCACTGGTTCCAGGGGTCTTTCCCCGATGGATGTCTAGGTGACGAGGTCCTCACTGGAGCTCTGTCTCTGGGGGCTCATCTCGGAGGTCCTCGGAGGGGTTGTCATCGTCTCTTCTCAGGTGTTCGGTCATCTCTATCGTTTAAGGGTAGGATCCAGACTGAGGCTTGTGTAATTCCTAACTACCACGGGATGTTAATCCCGTGGCAGTAACATAGAAACAGTAAGACAATTAGCGTAGCAGCGGCTCCTTCCAGGAATAACCCTGGATGAAATTATCAGTATAACCCAAGCTAAAGCATAATAATGTGCATGTGTTCAGATGGACTGGCAGTACAAGATTGTGAGATGCATTATATGAATGCTTGGCTAAAGAGATGCGTCTTTAATCTAGATTTAAACAGAGAGAGTGTGTCTGAACCCCGAACGTTTTCAGGAAGGCTATTCCAGAGTTTAGGAGCCATATATGAAAAAGTTCTACCTCCTTTAGTGGACTTTGCTATCCTAGGTACTACCAAGAGTCCAGAGTTTTGCGACCTTAGGGAGCGGGTTGGATTGTAGCGTGATAAAAGATTAGTTAGGTACGCAGGAGCTAAATCATTTAGGGCCTTATAGGCAAGTAATAATATTTTGTAACTGATACGAAACTTAATAGGTAGCCAGTGCAGAGACTGTAAAATTGGAGTAATATGGTCATATTTTCTTGACCTGGTAAGGACTCTAGCCGCAGCATTTTGTACTATCTGTAGCTTGTTTATTGAAGATGCAGGACAACCACCTAGCAGTGCATTACAATAGTCCAGTCTAGAGGTCATGAATGCATGAACTAACTTTTCTGCATCAGAAACACTTAACATGTTCCGTAGCTTGTTGTCCATTCTGATCTCTGAAATCATCAAGTTTCACTTGCAAAGCTGTTAATTTCATCATGATGGCATCCATATTCCGGTTTATAGTCTCAGTCTCATTGCTGACCGCTCTTCCCACAGCTTCAATCAAAACGGGCAGCCTTGTGAGACTTTGGGCAGCTGTTCCCGTCTTCTGAATTTTTCGATAACCCAGGGTAAAGCCTAATCCAATCAGCAGAATACCTGTTATCATGGTGCCGAAAAGGTAGATATCCTCAGCGTCCTCAACGGAAAGAGCCGCCAGACACACGATTTGCCACTTCTCCCATGCATCCCTCGTATATCCGTCCGCGAACGTCCCGTCAGGACAAACAGGTTCCCCAGAACCCAGACTTCTCGTTGAAAAGATGGTATCAATCGCGCTGAGAGACCAGTTGATCAAATCCATAATTTTCTAGTTTGGAGAGCCGTGCAGAAAGAGTCTCTTCAATAGATGAGATGAGACGAGACAGCAGAAGCAAGCAGGGAGGAAAAAAAGGGTAGGGCGGGGAGTGAAATATAAGCGACTACCTCTGTTGAGTGCCAAACGAGAAGGCAGCACAGCATTTAAAAAGGGATGTTCTATTGCCACGATTACTTTTTATTTTTCAAGCTTTACTAATAGAAATATCAAAAAGACAATTTGATCTGGATCATCTGGAATAGTGGGCGACCTAGAGTACATTTTAACACACTACAACTTCCTAAAAATCAAGGTGGGAGAGGTCTGCCATCATTAGACGATTATTATAAAGCAGCATAACTAAGAAACATGGTTTGCTGTGAATATGGTTTTTAAACGATGAATACTCTGCAAAATGGAAAGATTTTGAATAGTCACAACTTGAATTACCCCTTCAAGTACTACTAGGGGATAGACATTTTCAGAAGACACAGTTACATAAATTTAACTTTTTGACAAAGATTCCATTGGAAATTTGGTATAAAGAATTAAGGAATTCTGAAATTGAAAGACAAGGAAGGATACTAAGATGGGTGGAACATGACCTACAGTTTAAACCAGCAAGACTTGATCTTCGATTTAAGCAATGGAGTTTAGAGGGTATAACATCCTTCTGCCTTATCTCTACCGAGAATGAACTAGAGTGTTTCCAACAACTTTCTCATAAATATAACTTGGAAAAACAAGACTTTTTCCGTTACCTTCAAGTTAGACATTATTTTAATAAAAATATAAGAGACCCAGAGGATGCGGGATCAACAATAGTACAGATATTTGTAGACACTTATAAAAAGAAGGTGAATAAGAAACTTATATCAAGAATTTATTCCTGTTTAATGTCAACAAAAAACATTCAACAATGTATGTGAAACAAAAATGGGAAAAGGAAGCCAATATAACTATTACAGAAGAAGCATGGTTAACTATGTGGAGAACACAGATGACCACAACTAATTCAGATTCATGGAGGGAATGTACTTGGAAGAATATAATAAGGTTTTTCATAACTCCAAGAATAAAACATTTCCAAACTGGAAATCAAAAAGTTGGTGAATGCTGGAGAAAATGTGGAAATGTAATGGCTGACCATTTTCACATCTTTTGGGACTGTAATAGTATCCGTACTTACTGGCAAGTGCTGAATGGAGAGATAAATGCAATAATGGGATTGAACCTTGAGTGTAATTTTAAAACAATGTACTTGGGAAGTTCTTCTTCAAAAATATCAAAGAAGGATATATATACCTCTTTAATATATTATTAGCAACCAGTAAGAAGGCCATTACAAGGAAATGCCTCAAAGAAGATCCCCCAGCTGTATGTGAATGGCAGGAAATTGTAAATGATGTGTACAATATGGAAGTGCTGACCCTTTCCTTAAGACAACAATCTACAAAAATTCCATCATGCTGGCGAAATGGTTGAGAAGAAAATCAAATATTGAATTGTTACCTATGAAGGTTTTTTTATTTTTGTATTAGTATTATTACTCTCCTCTTGCCTCTCTCTGTTCATTTTATATGAATCTAAATCATTTTGAACCCTAATCAATAAACTGTCAGATATATAAATCTTAACATAACTTTGTATGGCAAAATCTGATCAAAATCTAAATATTCATGAATACAGTACAAGTTGTATTTGGTGACCGTTTGTATGTATATGTCTGTTATGTTTATAAGTTGATATTAGGAATGTGTTATCTTGTTCTGTATTTGTTCATAAAAAAGAAAAAAAAAGAATTATGTTAATTTTTATAAGATTACATTTTGCAATTAAGAGTGTTACTAAAGGGTTCTGTCTGAAGTTTTTAAAGGGCGGCTCCTTTAAGGCTTGTCAGTAAATGGCCACGGTTTTGATTTGCTAACATAATTTGAGGAGAACGTCAACACCCGCTTGCTATTGCACGTATAAAACATGATTTGCAGACAAAGCATTATGAAATTGTTTACTTATGGTTTGTGATGCAGCTGCTGTCAGATCCGATACAGTCAGCGGCTTCATCTTTTAACAAAAGTCGTGTCAAAAGCTCAAAGAAAATTGTATTTCTCATGTCATGACATCTTTAAACTATAATTTTCTCAAGATTAAATACAAAAAATAAGATTTAAAGAATGGATTTAAAGTACAAATAGCAGCTACACACGCCCAATTAAATATCCAATATCGGCTGATCTGATTTATCGGTCGATAACCGATATGATACTGATATATTGTGCTTTTGATGCACATTTTTCAGATGTGACCTAGTGGTTAGAATTAGGTGTTAGACTGTGATGATCATTCATGTTTATATTCAGCTTGTGTTTGTGACCCCCTCCGCACCCATCATTTCCTGTCTGCTCCTGACTGTCACTGTCAGAAAAAAAAATATATATTAAAATATATATAATTTATATTTTACGGCACACCCTTAGGCTGCTTATTTCAATAGTAAGCTGTCAGCACGTTAGAAATAAAGTAGTGTTTAAAGTTGCCATGTAATCAAGGTTTCACAAGCAAGCCAGTTGTCTCTGTTTTTATTTTGACTGATGCACTCTTAATGACATATCTCTGTCTAGCCTGTGTGTTTTTGTGTGCACAAGAACGTGTCTGTGTGTGTAGTCCGTAGTGTGTGTACGATTATCTCCCCAGCCACCGATGGGTTCCTCAGACTGTCTGCTGCAGGGCTGGAGCGCTTGATTCATTAGACTGTCAGCCTGCGCCTGAGAGAGTAATGCTTTTATGCAGGATTAGAACAGGGCCAACAGTGTTAGCTCTACAGGGAAATAAATACATGGAGGATGCGCCCCCCCTAAGCTAGCCATTAGTCCTGCAGTCAACACCGCCACCGTAGATTTGTTTTTCTGATTCCTTGGATACATCCTGCTTTACCAAAGGCCTCCGATCTCTGTTGGGCTGTTACTTTAAAAAAAAAAGACTTGTGAGAAGTTTGACGTGGGCGGCTAATAACTGAGTCCTTTCCTGTCGTGTTTTGATTCTTTTTGCTTTGCAACGGAGACACTTCCATCTGGCCATGGTGGAAATGAAGGGTTACATGTGGTTGTGGATGACAGCTTTGAGGAGATTGTGTGTCTGGGAAAACGCTAGACCAATTTAAATGTCTTATCGTTGGGACGAATGGATTTGTGGCAGGCGTTGTAAGGAATACTTGTTGCAGGAAATGTGGAATAGGGTGTTGTTAAAAGGCTTGAATAACCGAAGCGTTCTTTGGAGACAGGTCAAAAAGAGAGATGCAGAACGAAACCGTCATTAAGAAAATTCAGTGTTTCCTCGATCGTTTCAAATTATAAATATGATAATTAGTCTCCCCCAAAAAAGACTTCTTCATGAAAGAGCATTTAGAAAACTGAAAATATCAGTTATTGGAAGCGGTGCCCATCAGCAACCCATAAGTCCATTTCCCTCAAATTACCATTTTAGTGTCAAACCATTAGTTTGACCAGCTAATCCTTGCAATTACCGGTAGTATTATACGATTTCCTAACAATTCATTGCAGATTCTCTTTATGGCTCCATTAAAAGGATGGCTAATTTTGTGGCAAACTTGATTTCTCGTCAGTGGAGCCAGCGTTTCCTGTCGAATGGCCTTTGGAGAGCGAAGCCTCAAGGCTCTTTTATGGCCACCTCTTAGGCTCGGTGCGTCGGTATGAGAGTGTGACTGTGAATACGAATCGCCTCTTTAGCTCTGCTGCTCTGGAGGGTCAGGCATGTGTGCGAGACTCTGAGGCGAAGACAGCACTACAACCACTTTTGTTCTAAATGGATGTGGGAATTGATAGCGAGGATGTTTTAGCACACTTTCCATTAGATTGGTGTAAAAAGGTTGATTTAATATGGATATGAATTCACATGACGTCCATACCTGACATGCTTTCTCAATCGTGTCTTGGTATAGTTTTTAAATAGCTTTCATTAAAAGTCATTAACACATATTATATGATGTCGAACAGAACAGATTTGTGCACATTCTTAGACAAATATAGAAATGAAAAAGTCAAAGTTTAATGTTTCAAACTATCTGAAAGTACATTAACCACTGATCAGGCAAATATTTTAAAACTTTGTTTGAATAAATGTAATTTGTTGTATCTGAAATCCTTCTCTCCAAAAGAGTCTGCCTAGCTTTGGACCGTACTTAAAGACGAAGTCTGACGCTCTGGCGAGGTACAAGAAGATCCTTAAAGATGCTAGAGGCAATGTGATCACAGACACCAGTGATTCTAGAGTTCCCCAAAAAAACATCCCCAAAGAACCCACCCCTAATGTGAAAGTAAGTAATATCTTGAAGTGTTATATCACCTTTTATTATCGGAGGCATTACATTTTTTTCAAGTGATATTAGGGATGTCAGCCAGTTAGAGATTTTATTCAAATTAATTACACGATATGCTAATTAATCTCTCTCTCTCTCTCTCTCTCTCTCTCGCTATATATATTTATATATATATATATATATATATATATATACATACATACACGCACACACAAAATTAATTATACAAAAATTCAAAAATCACTATGTCCACAAAAAAATATTAGGTAGCACTGTTTTCAGCATTGAAGATAATAAGAAATAATTAGCATATTAGAATATGTTCTGCAGGATCATTTGACACTAAAGACTAAAGTAGCCTAGTATTAAAGTAATGGCTGTAATGGAATGAATTACATTTTAAAATATAATAAAATAGTAAACTCTTACAAGTTGAAATAACATATATTATTATTTGTACTGTAAAAAACAACTGTAGTGAGCAAAAGTTTTGAATGGTAGTCTACATATATTAATGAGCGTATTTATTAAGTTGTTATTGTAAGTACACGTTATTTTAGGTACACACAGATGGCTGCTGCATGGTATCCCACTGTTTTTCAGTATCGTACGCCATGAACACCACGTTTTTGTAAGAAATATCATGTTCAACTTGTTAAACAGTTAAAAAAAAATTACTTACAGGACAGGTGGCATATAATGAATTGTTCTTTTTTAAATCACATTCGTTTTTAGTAATAAATCATCTCGTTAGTTTGACAGTTTGTAAGACATACATTACGCAAACGTACAGAAATTCACCAACACGTCCTCTACAGCTTGTCCTCGTGTAATCTGTGAGGCTGTCTTGTAGCACATGCAGTTTTCCTGCTCATAACATTAAAAGGCTTTATTCCTCGAGGTGATTATGCTGTGAGGCATCTCTAGGAGGGAATGGAGATCACAAACTACCAGTCAGACATCAAAACCGATCGGTTCCTTCCAGCGCTGATTTAATTAAGCTAACTTAAGAACGGAATGCTGCCTTTCAAATGGTTTCTTTGAGATGCCACGTTGTTTTTCTTGCCGTTTAATCCCTGCCTCTCCTCTATGCAAAGGATGTGATTGCCAGAGCGCTGAAACATATTGGCGCCTACCAGGAGCTGGACAACACGGAACAAGTGCAGGCCCTCGTCGATCCAGAGATGTGTATCAACTGTGGCAAATGCTACATGACCTGCAACGACTCGGGCTACCAGGTACAGATGCACACATTAGATTATTACACGATACGGTGATATTTACCGAAAAGCAATTACTAGTGGATTTTGTTTGCTAAAATGCAGTAGCTAGTGAATGTTTTCAGATTATATGTTGTCTTTGGAGGTCACCCGATTATAGAGTTTATTCACCGCCATTGGCCTTGCATATTAAAAACATAAAGAGACAAACGCAGAGTCTAAAATGAATAAGGCTGGTGTGCGACGAATGAGGCCAGCTATTTACCTTCGAGAATGACACTGTTGTGCTAGCTGCTGTCATTGTTGTTGCTTTTTTCTGTCCATGAAAAGCTCTCCCAGGAGTGGGGAAATCCTCCCATGGAGAGTCGATAATTGCTCTAATGTAATAGCTTTTTTTCCCTTCCCTTCCTCTTCTTTTGCAGGCTATTAAGTTTGACCCTGAGACCCATCTTCCTGTAATCACAGACAGCTGCACCGGCTGCACTCTCTGCCTGAGCGTGTGCCCCATCATCGACTGCATCAAAATGGTTACCAGGACAACACCGTACGTGCCCAAGAGGGGCCTGCCTGTTAATCCCGTTTGCTAAAGCGCACCGTCGCTCCACCTGACCGGAGAGAAAGAACACCAAGGAGCCACGTCTCATTCAAAGCATCGATTCCACTTCTAATTGCTGTGTGAAAAATTACCTTTATTATGAAAACGGATAATTAGCCAGCAGAAATAATTGCCTTATATTCCCAAGCCAGTTATGCTAGAATAATTGTGCTGGCACAAAAGAGTTGCATTATTTCAAAACAACACAGTGCAATGTCATTTTGTTTAGTCCCTTTCACTATCAAAAGTGAGAGGGAGGATTGATTGAGAAAGATTGTGAAGTGCTGTTGTTTTCTGTGATAAAAATGAATAGCAATAAATACAATAATAAAGCAATTAAAAGTACTGAAGTCTCATTTTCACAGTATTATTTTGAAACACTGGAAAATGAATTATGAGATTGGTAAGGGTGATTAATAATAAGCATAATTATTTATAAACCAGATTTGCTTTGTTTAATGTTTGTTAGTAATTAAATCACAAGATTTCTAATGATAAGCCAATTAGTTCCAAAAACAGGGTTTTTAAAAGGTACGAGCCATAATTAATTTGAAAAAGAATATCACTAGACTTATTGTGAGTTTGAACAGTTTCACTCGCAGACTGTTTTGGCTTCTTGAAGAGCAGCTTTAGGTTTAGACACACAGAACAAATCATTCTAATGATGTTTATAATGCTTCCTCTAAAGTCCCAATTGATTTGTTTTGCAAAACAAAGCATTCGTTGGAGCTGATACAAACACGAGTCTGAGAGGTCTATGCTGAGTCTCTGTTGTGTTAATATGATCTTCCTATAATTGTTACATCTGCGAACAAACATCCGATTGGGAGCAGTGGACAAGACGGTAGACGGAGTTAATTAAAACGCTATCGTTTTCATCTCCGAGATGCAGGCCGCTCGTTGTTTGAGTGGTTCCGTGTTTGAAATGCAGGAAAACGCTGCTTTTGAAAAACAGCAGCCAGACATGTCAGAGTTCTTTCATCATTTATTATAACCGCACAATAACAAGGGATTAGAAAGAAAACCAGGCCGCCATAAATCTAAAGTTTGTCCTGGAGCTCCATTAGTTTGGCCACGACTTAACTTGCTTTGTAAAAATGTTTGCCTTTGAAAAATTAGCAGCCATGCCAGGCACGATGAGAAGGTTCAGCAAATTTACTGAAGTCCCTTAAGCATGCTCATTATTAGCCGCCAGAACTGCATTTACACTACAGATACCTTTACTTGCACTACTCTTAATTATTTTTATATATTATTCTTCTTATATCAGGACAAAATCATGTTTCCATACACACAGCATCAGGTCAATAACGAGTATATAAGTGTGATAGTTATTACAGCAAGCCATGCGCTGAAGCTGAATCCTCCTCAGCATCTTTTCCTCCGCCAGTCATTCATACATCACTGTGCATCAACCTACTTCCTCCCTCTGATTGCAATTAAGAAATGATGTGTCTGGACCCTGGCCAGGCATGCCAGGTTAAATTATTCATAAATGTTAATAAGACAAGCGAGAGCACTCTCTCTTTTCCTCTTCCTGCTCCCTTTTCTAAGTGCCGTATTAGAAAAATAATATTGACCTTTCCGCCGTAACGCCCACATGTGACATCGGGAAGCTGCCGCTCTGTCATAATGTCCATGTCTTTTTGAAAAGCACACAGGGACAGGCTCTACCTCTCTGACATATATAGATCTGCATGAGTGTGATGTACTAAGGGGGTATTTAAATTGAGAACACGCAAAGAAAACTAAAATATATAAATATATTTATATATGTATAAATCTCTAATAAAAAGCGAGGGTGTGATCATATTGTCATAATTCTACAAACATTGGGTTTTCTAATAGCTTCTGTAATTCTGTAATAATTTACTTACCCTCATGTCATTCCAAACCTGTATGATTTTCTTTCTTCTGTGGAGTGTAACATATCTAATATTTTATCTATCTATTTTTTGAAGAATTTGGGGAACCAACGATTTTGGCTTCTATTGCATGGAGAGAAAAAAACACTAAGAAGCATTTCCCAAAATATCTTATTTTGTTCCACAGAAGAAAGACAATCATACATTGTCTGATTGTTTCATATCTGAGTATTCATATAATTCTATAACATTTATTAATACTGAATTTATTTACAGATTTATATGTATTTTATTTTCGTTTTCAGCTGTATTTGTTTGTTTGATTTAGATTTAGACTTAGTCATTTTATGTGCTATTGCTAATTTTTTATTAGATTTAGTTTTTAAAATATGTATATATAACTTTTTTTATTTTCTATTTTAGTAAATTTTACTCCTAAAGTCAAGTCAGTTGTCAAGGCAACATTTCCAATATCTATGTTATCTAATATTTATAGTTTACTTTATTTCAATCACCAAAATGTGCAGAATATTTGTTTTATTTTTTGCTCAAATACTCTTTTGTTCTTTCTGGTATCAACAACGAATGTCCTTTCAAATTACCTTTTTAATAAATATCTTACAGAAAACATTTTAAAACTCCCCACAATCTGATTTCTCCATATAAACATTAATATTCCAATAATACCTTCGCTATCCAACATTAGGCCTAGCAATTCAAGAAGAAATGTCATGAGCTAACCAGTAGAGGGTACCATGCTATGAATGTTACATTAGAAACATTGAGTAACCCCACAACAACTTATTATTAAACCCAATAGGCCAAGTTCGTCTGATCATCTACCTAAAGTCTGTTTACGTTCACAATGCTGTTCTGAGGGCAATCTTCCAGCATTTTCCCAATTTACAAGTGCTGCTAACTTTCACTAGCTTTGATTGCAATAGAATGAATATGTTTTCCTCTTATGACGGTCCTATTGTCTATAGGTTTGACCTGCCCCTTGACAAATCTAATTTGACCATCCTCAACCGCTGTTACCTGCAAAGCTGCAGACGTGAATGTGACAAAAATCATTAAAGCTATTAGCATGGAGCGAATGGCAGCCACTGGTTAGTGGTGTATAGACTCGTGACCTCTGACCTGGGCTAATTGGCATTGGCAGGAGACTAGCAGAGAGCCTTTCATTTCTCTCCACTATGAAAGACTGAAGAGGTGAGAGACAACAGCACTGAGCCACGGCCACCAATGATTAGGTGCTTCACTGCCGGGCCGGGATGCGTGTAGTTATAAAAAAATGTTTAACAAAAGCCATTATTGTCAATTTACTTTGCTTTTTCTATTTAATTATTGTCTGTACTGTCTTGTTTCTCATAGGCCGTTGTTTATTCGAACATCATAATGTTACAAAAAAGTTTATTTTGAGTTTATCAAATGTAAAATTTGAATAGGTCGTGTTGATTCTATAATGTCTCACAGTGGCAAAGGTGTATTTTTATAAAAGAAGTAAAAAAAATAACCTTAAGGGGCAGTATCACAGTGTTATTTTAGTATTATCTATTTAATTAATATAATATTTTACATTCATTTATAATTAGTGTTATTAAATAAAAACAAATATTGTTTATTTTTATATTTTGAGTTTAAAATACACATTTAAAAAAAAGTGTGTATATATTTTTATATTTATATATAGGTTTATATGTATTTTTTTGACAGATTTTAGTGTAATTTAGTATACTTCCAACTTATTTATGTTAGTTGCTAAGTTTTTTATCTAATATTTATATTTTATTTTAGCTATACTTAAATTACAAAACCTATTTTTAGTTTTAATTGACAACAACAACAACACTGGTGAATGATGACATAATTTGTATTTATGGGTGAACTATCCCTTTAAGTCTGAAATAAATCTTTAAAATAAGTCATTTTCTGAGTTTTTATAAATAGTCTTTAAAAGTTGTCCTTTTCAATAAAGTAAGTTGCTTTTGTTTGGATGCTTATAGTAGAAAAAAATGAAACAAAAGCTATCCTTGGGTATTTACATTGCTTCTTCATTTAATTATTGTCTGTATTGTCTTGTTTTTAATTAGCAGTTCTTCATTCACACAACTGCAGTTCGTAACTTAATAAAAAAACGTTTCTTTTAAATGAGAATTTTTGAGAATGTACATTTTGATTTGTTCGTGAAGATTTGAATACCTATCAATTCTCACAGTGGGGAAGGTGTATTTAAAAAAAGAGAGAAAACAGTACACAACAGGATGGTACACGACATGCACACAGCTGCACGAGCACAAACAATCCTATTCAGAATGCAACAATGGCCCTTGTCAGTGTTTTCAATACTGTGGCTCCCTCCCAGTCATAAAGATATAAACTCTTGTTTGCTGCTTTAATTCGATTAGACTGGTGGAGGTAGGATGTCTGTGGAACACTGGCCAATGCTAATCTCATTTCGTCAGCCATTACGCCAGAGCCGGTCCTGGCCTGCTCTCCCAATGAATGCACCTTCCTGCCAAGCCTTGGCACATCCTTACAGCTTCACAACCTCCGAGAAAGCCACCGTGAGCCTGGCTCCATAACTTCAGACCTCTTGTTTTTCTTCCCTGATGGTAAGAGCTTGCGCTGCAGGTCGTCCCATCAGTTAATCTTTCTGACTAAGACACCGAAAGCAGCAGGCTGTCAGTGAAACAGTCTCTCTCCCTCCTGTCCTGACCGACTGACCAACTGACCGACTGGGCAAGACTCATGTAGGTCTTCTACACAGGAGAACCATCTCCCTGAATAAAAGCAGATGTTAAATGATGCTCCCCTGACAAATGCAATGATAGATGGTAATGGGGGTGATTGCTTTAAAAGGGAATACAATAGTCTCTAAGCTACAACCTATCAGCAGTGGCAACCGGTGCAAAGAAACGAGCGAGCAAGCAGGCTTTCGTGCTTCTCTTTGAGCCCAGATTTCAGCAGATCAATTGGATTTTTGAGTTGGGCAAAGGAGATATGATCCGATGGCAATCCTCCCTCACCATCGATCTCTACTTTTACAATGGCTATGAAATAGCTTTTACAACATTGTCAAAATGACCCCGAAATGAGGGATAGGGAAAATCAGCTGTTGATTGGGTTAAACTTGATTTTCTTTCGCAGTCGGTGTCACCGGCGAGCTACAGTGCTAAAATTTTATTGTCAAAAAAAATAAGTAGGTCTTTAATCGAATCTGCATCGAGTCGTGGAGTTATCTGCTTATTATTTTTATTATCATCAAACATAAATGAAGCCTACACAGAGGAGGAGAAGCACAAATTGGTTTGTATGATGCACAAAAGCTCAGTCTAGCGCACGACTTGCAGTGTTTTTAACTCTCTGCCCTTCTTCAAAATCAGTGAGTCGAAATTATGTTCAATTTTCCATCTCGAGCATTATTGAGGTGCAAACAATCCCAGTTCAATTTTCTAGCATTCACGCCAATAACCCCCTGCCTGTCCTTTCCTCCATACTTTTGGAGCTCATCTTACATTTTTCTCTTTTTTTCTTTTTGCCAATCTGATTTTGAAGGCACTTGTAAAATTTAAATCTTGTAAGACGTTGAGGACAAAAAGAACTGGCCATGTAATTCTCTTTGTGAGTTCATAAAGGGGGAATGTGTTAAAAAAATGTGTCCACTGACTGATTCATTCATTTACTCATTCGTTCAAATAATGTTTTGCCAAAATATAAGAACAGAGGAGATTCTTTAATATCACTGGACTGGACTAGCCATGTGTGCAGGGTGTTTTCTCTGGAAAGACTCCAGCACTCCCACAACTGGATCACATTTCATTACCATAAGTGGCAGAAAAACTGATGAGGGACATGACCTCTGATTTTTTTCAGTACTTAATTGGCAAGAGCACATACTCTGATAGTATATTAATTGACCATCAACTCTATGTAAATTGTTATGGTTATGAGTCTTAAATTAGTCAAATATATTCAGAGATGTGATTGTACTGTTACACAAATGTGGTGGGCCTAATGCTCCCGTTACAGGTCAAAATAGATGCAAATTTCAACTGTGTTACATAGTATATCATTTTATGATCAATTATGTGTAATTCATTCAATGTAACAGATATTTGATCAAATATAACGTTTAATTATGGCTGGTCAAAAATACTGTAAAAACAGTAATATTGTGAAATATTTCAATTTAAAACAAATGTTTTCTATTTGAATATATTTTAAAATGTAATTTATTCCTGTGATGGCACAGCTGAATTTTTAGCAGCCATTTTTCCAGTATTCAGAGTCACACAATCCTTCAGAATTCTTAAATGCTGATTTACTGCATTTCTTATTAATATCAAAATATGTTGAAAACAGTATTGCACTAATTTGCATCCATTTCCAAAATAGAAATTTAAAGACTGGATAAAACCAGGTTCAAAATTATTGTTTCATTTTGTTTACAGGCCTAATAGAGTTTATCCAAAGTTTGTTTTGTTTTTTTTACAGAGGGGATTTTTGGTATCTTTGTATCACTCAATATATCAGATAATACGGTCAAAAGCCAGAAAAAATAACAGATACACAATAAACAAACAAATAAAATAAACAAACAAACTAGCTCATTTCTGGCTCAGTGCATGGGAAATAATTTTGAGAAAACAGCATTTTAAGATATGTATTGTAATTGAAATCTACAGACATTAATCAACAAAATGTGTGCAATAAAATAAGCACTTAAAAGTGTATTTTTAGTTGTTTTCTTGTCAGTATTCTGAAACAACGCAAAGAGATGTTTCTGACCTATTACGTATGCTGTATTGTCTGTGTACATAGGTCAGAATTCCACATGAAAATACTAAAATGTCATAATCTTTTGTCATAATTTACTCAACTAAAGCTCCTGTAAGTCATTTTGAATAATGTTGGTAACCAAACAGTTACTGGTCCCCACCCCATTGACTTCCATAGTATGGAAGAGTCAGTAGGGACCAGCAACTTTGGTTACCAACATTCTTCAAAATATCTTATTTTGTGTTGAGCAGGAGGAAGAAATGTATACAAGGTTTGGAACAGCTTAAGGGTGAGTAATTGACTGAATATTTTGGGTGAACTATCCATTTAATTGCAATACGTGAAAACTGTACACTGAAGAAATACTGAATAAAGAGTTAATGTTACGTTTGGTTGATGTCAAATGTACCTCTAAATATAGAATACCATATGTCCTTAAACATGCTTACTAGTTGCCAGTTACTGTTAATAAAGCTGTTTATGAGACATGACAGGTGTTCTGGTTATTCCCTTTAGCATAATTCTTTCACAAGAAACTATTTCTCTACAAAAGATAAAATACAAAAACAAGATGATAAACAAAGTCTGCTGTTCTGCGTACACAGCATAACAATACTATCCACCGCTTGAGTATTATCTGAAGTCACTTAGAATGAATAATTGCCCACCAAAACATTTCTCTTTTTCTCTATGCATCAGTGAAGGTGGGTTGAGATGTCTGTATATCATTTCTATCATATCTCACAGACCAAATCTGACTAACCTATTCTTAAATTAGTTTTAAAGTTATCCAAAGTTCAGAGTGACCTACTAAAGGAAGGTTCTAGCCAATAAAGTCAGTATAAGTCTAAACCGTAGACTAGAGGCGTAATTGACAAGAAGTCCATCAAGTCTAGTGCATGTTTACATAGAATTTTTTTTTTTTTAGAATCAGCATAGTTTATTCAAAGTTAAATTGTTTCTTATAAAAAGCTAGAGTTTAGAAGACTTGTAATATAGCATATGAGTTGTGAATGTTCTCTGAACAATGCAAAAACATGTTCTTTTTTTAACAATGGAACGTTTAATTTTATCAGGAAAAGAAATGTTCAACGAACAATGCCTAAAATGCAAACATTTTGTTTTCATTGTATTCTTTTCTATTTAACATTGCTGAAAGAACATTAGCCAAAGTTCTGAGAATGTTCGTAGCTGGGTGTTATCCCCAATCCACATACAGTTTCACCAGATATTGAAAATAGTGGCCATGATATTCTTAACAAATAAAAATAAAGTATTGTGTTCCATTGACCAAAGAAAACCAAACAGGCTTGGAACGACATGGGGGATTAATGAGATATCTGTCCATTTTGAGTGAACTATCCCTTTAAGAACCGGAGCTGTAGGTTTTCTTCAAGGTTATTCTACATCCTGACTTCATAGCTAGTGTGTGGCCCAATGCTGTTTTCCAATTCACGTTAGGAGTACAAAAAGCTAAACTGTCAAACTGACACATAACAGGAAGTGATTAAAGAAAAAAATAGAGTAATATATGGAGATCGGTTGGAGATATATTTAATATATGGAGAACCATGGAGTCTGTTGACATTTGGGTCATAATTACGCTATGCTAATTAAATCTGCTGAGTATCAGAGACCTGTTTAATAATTCAAACCCAGTGAAACCTCTAATACCAATGCCAATTTCCCAAAGTAAAGACAGTGGGATGATAATACTTGTCTCTCCTAAATATTTAATTCTCCTTGGGAAATCATTTTGACCTACAAAGACTAAGGAAGGGCAAGACAATGACACTATTTCTGTACTTACAGTGGAGAAACTGTTCTGGGCCACGTGGAAATGCGAACTGTCACAGTACAACTGAAGGCTCTTATTTAGCACTGCATGAAGTCTCACGATAACCATCCACAACTGTGCTACAATTATATCAGTTGTTGAAGGAAAACATATCAGCTGCCAAGTCAAACAATGCTAGTAGTTGTTTGTGCCCTGCTGATCTCTGAACTGACCTGTATTGTGCCTACAGCTTGTTCTCTGGCAGTCTTTTCTCAAAGCAGAGAGAAGCAGCAGGTTTTTGTTGTTGTTGTTTTCTCCAGGCATGACAGTATTAAAGGCTACGTGGCGAGTTACAGATGGCCTTGCAACAACACAACGAGCAGAGTGGGCTTGGATTGCTCAAGGGAGCTTTGACATCCAGAATATTCGCTACACAATAACAAGATCCCAAAGCTTTAGGAAAATGGCAGAGATTTGGAGTAGACTGGTTAAGTTCAATTAGCACATTCAAAAGAGCACAATTTTTTATTCAGGAATTCAAATAAGCAGAAGTAACTACAGTGGAAGCCAACAATATTGGCGTCCTTGCACTTTAACAAGGAACTATTTATTATTGCAAAAATGCTGAAATTAAAACATGTAGTCTTCAGCCAATATTTAAATATGAAAAAAAAGTTTAAAATTTTCATTTAGAAAGCTTTTAAACTAGTACACAAAGGGGAATTACATAATATGGGATGGATATTAGGGGCCAAATCAGTGGATAGCTTATTCATTCAAGTAATATATGAATTTAACTCTAATCTGAATTAAAATCAAAGGAAAAAAATCATTTTCCCACACAATAATTGTTTTACTGAAGAATATGCCATTCTTGAAACTTCTTGAATCACAATGTATCATGATTAATTTAATATATCAATATTCCCAGCTTAAGATAATATAACATGAAAACAGGCAGCTTTGTCATAATTGCAGCAAAAATACCAGCAAAGTCTTCAGCTATAGAGAAACATTTTCAGTTACTTTTTTGATCGGTTTCATGTGCTATGAAATTGGGTGGGAACAGCCTTATCACACTGTTCGAGGTTGCAAAATCCAAAATACTTTCTTTTTTTATCCCAAGCACCCAACCCTTAAGGCAACACAACCCAAAAATGCTGAATATCCTTCATGTTTTACTATAACAAAGGCATTGTACTCTGTAAAAGCTTTCTTTCTATAAAAAGATAGCATGCTTAACAAAAAATAAACACTCTCCCAGAAGGATTCTTGCACTGCACTGTTACTATGTTTATACCAGTTCACAAAAATGTGCTAGCTGCAATTTTTGTACCTTGCATCTTTGCTCAAATCGGTGCCAGTTGATTGTCCTTTCTCCTCCAGAAAATCAATTGCTTCAACACACAATCAGCGGCATGCTGAAAGGCTGTAAAGCACCTTTTCTCCATTGTACCACATGCAACTAAACACAGGTACCAATCTGTTGCCCAAACACCCTACTTTAGGAGAAAGATTATGGGACATGAAAATGGCATGCACATTGATGCAGACAGAGATCTGGGAATAAGCAAGAGAGAATAGAGAAGAAGCATGACAACAGGATGGGAAAGTAACAGATTATCACTGCAAATAAAGTCAAAGATTACATTGTTTTCATGTTTTACTTCCAGGGTGTATTTTTATACCAAGTCAAGTGAGTATTTCTCCATCCTGGAAAGAGTCCATCAGAGAAAAAGAGCTAAGTGAGATACAAAGGACAGTATAGGAAGAGAAAGAGACAGCAGAGAGGCAGAGGTGAATGCAGAGCGAGAAGAGTTTATTCAGCATGCTACAGGATAAATGCACTACACCACACAGGGACCATCAAGCACGAGCTTGGTAGAAAAAGAACCTTTAATTGTGCCGCTTCTATACTGAACTTTACATTCCTAAAGATGTAAAAACTCAATTCATGTAGAAAATGTACAGAACACCCCCCCCCCCCCCCCCCTTGGTTTCCCAGGCCTAGACCACAAAAAATGTAATTTTTCAGTAGAATCAGTGAGCGATTCTATACAACCACGATCAAGGACAATTAAGGATCATTTATATGAGTGATGGCAGCTGGAAAGTCTGATTTTTCTTTTTCTCCATTGATAAAAATAGTCCAGAGGTTGAATAAAACATTTTGTACAATGCAGAATAAAGTAAGACTAAAGGCACATTTACTTTGGTCCCAACAGTCCCTACATTAATGTGACATCACAACATCAAACATGGTCAATCTGACACATGCAACTGCCGAGATCCATCAGCACATGCTCTGATTTCCATTAAAAAAAATGGGTAACAGAATTCACTGAAGCATAAGTGAATGAGAAATATCAAAGCAGGTACTAAACGTCACACACTGTGCTTCCCACTGTCAGTGTTTTGTTTACCACATGTTTAAATCACAAAAAGTACCTTGGGTGCCTGATCAAATAAAATTAAAAAACACTACAGCCCAAAATAAAACAAATGCACAATTTACAACTTGGAGTACGTTCCATCAAATTCAGTTATGTGTGTTCAGATTCAATAGATCATAAAAACAATTGTTTTGCCTTTGAATCAAAGCAAGCTGACTAGCTTTCAAAGCTTGAATTGAATTGGTTTTGAAAAATGACAAGGTGAGGCCACATTGAGCAATAGTGAAAACTACAATTTTCAAAACCCATTAAAACAAAGCAAGGTTACTTTTCTGTATCATCACACATAATGTGCCTAACCCTCTATAATGTGTAACAACAGGAGCAAAGGGATGATGCTATTTTGCTAAGTAAGGCACATTTTTGTCAATCCATCCTAAAACAGAATAACAGCTGGCCATACACAAACAATAGTAGGAGCAGATACAAAGCGAGTGTTCCTTTAAGGGCCATTCTCATTGAAGTTTTTGATATGGTGTTAAGGAATGACTGGTAAAAATGAATTTGACTTGAGGCTCCTGGGGGAGAGAGAGGAAAGGTGGCATAGCACCAGGGGATCCTCAGATGGTGGACTTTGAGAAGGACACTCTCAGGCGGTGGCCACGGCCCATGTCATAGTTGTGGAGGTCAATGAGTGATTGAATCGCCTCCTCTGCCGTGGACATCTGCAGCAGAGCCATTTTGCGATCTCTAGAAATAATAATAAAAAAATGTAAATAAATAATTAAATACGTGATGGTCATGCTGAGGACTGTGAACGTAGACAAAATTGACTAAGAAACGGAATGCAATGGATTCTTACTGGAAAAACTTGAATGCTTTCACTGTACCGCCAGAGTTTGAGAAGCGCAGTCGTAAATCCTCCTCTGTCACATTCTCACTGGAGGAGAAAACAAGCAGTTATTAGCATTTCCTCAGAGTAAATTATCAAATGTTATCATGAAGCATGAACCAATAAAAAAGGTAAAAACATTTTCCTTGGTAGCCACATTTTAATCTCAGACATGAACTGAAAGACACTGCGAGGGAAAAAAATGACAATAAATTTAAAAAGATGGTCAGCAGTTGGTCCAAGATTTATTATTCCAGAACAAGACACAACATGTATTAATAAAAATGGCAAAACATACAGAAAAATCACCACTAGTATTCATTAGGACTGATGCATACTCACGGTATGTTAGAGAGATGGAGAGTAGCCGAAGGGGGGAAGATGTTCTGGAAGTTCTTGGACCCAGGCTTCTTGAAGCGATGCAGAGGAGAACTGGTGAAGTCCTTGGTCAGGCCCTGATCATCTAAACCCTCCCTGGGCAGCTGTACTGTCTGGTGCTTGGAGAGGGTCACACGAATGATCTTGCCATACATCTTCTGCCCATTCAGATGGCTCATGGCTAGATAATAAAGACACAGAGAGCTCTTTCTTTGTCTTTAAGGGTTAGTTCACCCAAAAATGAAAATTAACCTATGTTTTACTCCTAGGCATTTTAGACGAATCCAATCGGAGTTATATGAAAAATTGTCGTAGCTATTCCAAGCGTTATCATTGCAGTGGGTGGGTGTTTCTGTTGAACAGTCCAAAAGACCTCAAATAAAGCATCCGCATCCACTATAAAATGTGCCTCACACAAGTCGGGCGTGAATAAAGGCCTCCTGTAGTGAATCCATGCTTTTTTGTAAGAATAATATCCATAATTAAAATGTAATAAACACTTCATCTAAATTTCATAAGCAGAAGTCATTCAGACGGATGATGTAGGACATTGCCATTATGTGATTACTGACGAACGCAGAGAGAACAAAACAAAATGCAGGTCACAAACAAGAAATACAAATATATATAAGTACGATGTAAGCCAAGAGGAGACTGGTTTTAAGTAAGGAAACTTTGCTTCCTTTGCTCCTGTAAACAAACTCGCGAGACTATCATATCTCAGAGTGCGACGTAGGACGTGCCTTAATGGCTTCTGTGTACGACAGATAGCGGAAGTGTGAGAAAAGTGTTTATTATGTATGAAATATGGATATTTTTCATACAAAAATGCATGAATTCGCTACAGGAGGCCTTTATTCATACCCCGGAGCCATGTGAGGCACGTTTTATTATGGATGCGTGCACTTTATTTGACATCTTTTGGACTGTTGAACAGAAACACCCATCCATTGCAATGATAGAGCTTATGATGGGTGCCAGGACCATTTTTAATATAACTCCAATTGGATTCATCTGAAAGAAGAAAGTCATATACAACTAGGATGCCTCGAGGGTAAAACACAGGCTAATTTTCATTTTTGGGTGAACTAATCTTTTAATACGATAAAAAACAGTACATGTTAATCACAAAAACCGCAGCATGTCAGCTTACCTAACTGAGCTTGGTTTCCATCAGACATCTGGATTAGAGCACTGTCCTTCTTATTGTAAAGGATCTTCACGCGCTGCACGTCACCGTAGACACCTTCGGTTATGCAAGAGGCAGATGGAAGAGGGAGGGAAGAAGGAGGAGGGGAGGAGTGAACCAGGAAGGACAAGTTAGTGCTTCAGAAGCTCCGGTTCTGACATGAAAGGTGAAGATGATGGTACAAATCTTCCAAATTATCTATACCAAAGAGTCAAAAACTGTTTCTAACAGACAACTTATTTGATACACCCTCCAAAAACAAGCTCATGTGATATGGCAAAGTTAAAATCAAAAGCCTACATGCAAAATAATCAACCATGCATTAATATAAGCTGTACATGAAGAGAGACAGATAGAGCAAGATAGAGACAGAGGCTTCGAAAGCCAAGGAAAAACAAACAAACAAAAAACTATTTCATTTGAAATTTGGCATAGTAGAACTAAACAAATTAAATTGAAAACTAAGAAACTGTTGTTACACTAATGCCAGATTAATAACTAACCCTTAAAATGATAAACGAAAGAGAAAATAAAACAACTCAAATGAAATTAACAATATTTAAACAAAAAAGAGAGATTGCTAACAATAACATACCGAAGAGGGTAAACAGACTTTGGGGCGCAACCATCTTTAGAAGGAGAGAAGAGCAAGCAGCGTAAGACAGGAAGAGAGAAGAGTCGAGGTAGAGCGGAGATGAACAGATCATCCATAACGGAGGGTGGTTTCCCGTAGAATGGTGAGGTGGTCATGGAGCATGGGTCAAGGCAGTTAATTGGGGCAATTCGGTCCGAGGAGGAACATTTGTTTTGGTTCAGGCACAAAGCATGAATGGGTGGAGGGTGGGGAGACAGGATTGCAGGAGAGAAAGGGCCAACCAATCACAGAGGAGTCAGGAGAGGAGAGAAAAGGAGAGGAGAGGGAAGAAGAGGGGTTGGAAGCAGCGTGGGATAAAAAAAAAAGTTGGAAGGGGGGACAAAAATAATATGCAGGTCAGTACATAGGAAATGCAGGAGTTTGGTCAGAAAATGGCAGGGTTCTCTTTTTATTTTGCTGCCCCCGACTATGTTTAACAATGCCAAACGTAGTCACCCGAGACCGAGCGTGGGCAGGGCACATTTACTCAGACTAACTGCAGCACAGAAACGCTGTGAGAAGGACAAAGCATGCAGAGCGCGTGGAAGGCTTTGGTATGAGAAAGCGTTAAGGGAAAAAATACCATAAACAAACAAAACATCAGCCTATAGCTGTAAAGGGGCGGGGCCATGCAGCGGGTAGGCACGAAAACCACCTTGCAGAGTTATGGCATCAATAAGAGAGCACGTCATGTTGAAAACTCCACAAACCCACAAGTGTTTGGGAAAATAAAAACCATGATGGGGAAATTACTGGGACACTTCAAAAAGACAGAGAAATCAAAGCGAGAGAGAGTGTGAGAGACATGAGAGAGGCGGGTGGGGCTACCATGTTTCATACCAACTTTGAATAGCTTAGAGAGAGGCAGTGGAGCATCAGGAGAGGAAGAGAGAGATACAGCTTAGACAGAAAAGACAGTTAGATATTACTTTCAGACAGAGCGCTTGTGAATAGGTGCGAGAGAAAGAGAGGGAGATAGAGAGAGAGAGAGAGAGGGGGGGGGGGGGAGAGATAAAGAGAGAGGAGAGACAGTGATCAAAATTTGCACAGTGGAGAGACTGCAGAGAGACCCTCCATTTTGACGAAAACCTTACTGAGAATGCTTTCAGTATATTTCTGTAAGTATAAATGTCACAATAGAGAACAAAGAGCTACAGGTTTTAATTATTGACTAGTCACTATCAATTCACTACTAACTACAAATATACTGAAATAACATTGAACATAATATATGAAATACACTGAAGATGGAAATGAGACACAGGTCAACCTTGAAGTCATGTCAAGACAAGTCACCTGCTCAGTGTTCATTGTGTGTGACTGAATAAATCATTCTCAATCTAATGTACATTCGAAAAGTGACTGAAATGACTTTATCAACTTCAAAACATCCAGCATAAAAGCAAAGTTAACATGGGGATGTGATTACAAGGTTTTGGGGATGAAGAAAGCTCTGATGATGTAGGCTATTTAGTAGGGCTGCGTACTGCAATAAAGTGTACTGTGACAAACACACACTGGGTTCACTCGAAAAATTGTCATCATTTACTCATGTGTTATTTTTATTTCAGATTAAATTTAGTCTTTTATTCGCATATAAACATTGATCACCGCACATAGAGCTAAACAAACCATGCCTGCTTGACAAGTAAGAACCAATGAGGTTTGTTCTGGCACATGAAGCAAGCAAGGTTGAGTTTTTATGTGTAGCTAAGCTGACTAAAGATAGAAAAAAGGTCTAAATGGAATCTGTAAATCATATACAGCTGGAGTTCACTACAAAAATTTTGAAATCTGGAAAACAATTACACAATCCTAGACAACACACACCTGCCGACATTTTCAGTGGTTACAGGAAAGCATTGAGCACCATACACAAAATGATTGAGGATCATACACTGCCAAGCGTTCAAGACATTCTAAAGCAAAAACAGACAGAGTCTGTGCCCATCATACACTATCTGGTTTCTGTGAAATCTGACTGCCTAAAATCAGCACATTGGTTCTGACTTTCCACAACTAGTGTTGGAGCATCCAGGGTATAAATTAAGTCAAAAATCTGGACAAAAACTTGACTTAAACTCGATCTTGCACCTTCAGAAGTAGGGCTGCACGATCAATCGGAAATGCATATCGCTGCAGCTGAATAAACAGAAGATTTAACTGCTTTCATTGAGTCAACGTGACTAATAAACACAGGACAATGACAATACATGGTTTGTCTGAGTTCGTCTAATTATACATTTTATTATAATGAAATATATAATAATGCAACGCTAATCAACACAGCCTTTATCATTGCTTTAGAATCATTAAAATATGAATATCATCAATATTATGAAATATCGCATGCCTTATTTTGTTTAAGAAGCCACATCATCTCACAGAAGGATTTATTTCAAACACTCGACTGATGTTATGAAGTGAGTTTGGAGTAAAAACATGTTATCAAATGTCGTATTTTTACATGCTTTCAGATGGCGCAGCAATTAGTACACAGAGCCGTAGTTCACTGAGAAGCTATGCAAACAGCTTTCATAATTGCAGAACGATATCTTCGATTTAATTATCTAAATCAATTATTTAATTATCTAAATCATCTGTGATTATGAACGCGATTTTGCGTAGCTTGATTTACTACTAATCACAGAACCGGCTATACTGACAAGATGCGCATGACTATTGCATTCGATTAATCGTGCAGCCCTATTCAGAAGACTTGCATTATATTGCATTTTGACAAGTGAATGTTTTGGCTATTTTGACTTTCAATGGATGGACAAAAATGAAGAGAGAATAATTAAAAATATCTTCATTTGTGGGCTGAAAACAAGTCTTTTTTGGATTTCGGTTTTGGACTGACATTAGAGTGAGTAAACAATGACAGAATTTCCATTTCTTGGTGAACAAACACTTTCATTTTCACACTTGAATATTATGTAATATTTTGAGCCATTACAGCTTAATAAAGCAAATATAATGCAATTGCAAGCTTTGAAATGACATACATTTAAATAATGAAAGCACATATGTGGGGAAACTGTTGAGATTATTATTTTTTAACTAAAAACAGGCATGCATTAAATACTCTTGTGGTTTTAAAAATGATATTAGTTCTCGCAATTGAAGAAAGATAAATTTAAAAAAAATTGTGTTTTATACAGCTCTAGTATTTTTTTTAAAATATGAAAAGGCGTATGACATCTCCAAGAATCCTTCTTTATGTTGTTCTCTTACAACACAACACTGTTCCATGTATGTTAACACTGCTCTGCTGCTAAATGTTGTGAAGGTTATGTTAAGGACCCTCAAACTCAAAAATGATCTTTAACAGATGAGGACTGAACATATAAAATCTGAGACATACAGTGTACTGGTGACCTGATTGACATGAATGCAAAGAGAGAGCAGGGATATGTTTGTGTGTGTGTGTGTGTTGTGGGTGTGTACTGACCTCTTCGTTGAGGTTGCTGACCAGGAGCACTCCGCCAGGTCCTGAATGTCCAGACAATGCCACCCTTCCTGCTGCTGCCGCCGCGGCTGCTGCTGCACTCAGAGGGCTGATGGCCCCTAAAGAAAGAGGAGGAGAGAGGAAGGACCGTGTCAGCTCACACAGCCGAGAAGAACCTACAGCTCAGCATCTCAGGCGGATCTGGCCCTGTGGCCATGCATTCTACCTGTCTGCACCCACCACACCAAGCACATCCAGTTATGCAGCCAACACCACACACCTCGGGCAAACCCACATCCCAGAGTCAATATCTGCCGCTAGGTAGATCGCTATCTGAATCGATTTCACACAGACTGGCATTCTACTGCAATATCCGAACCCAATTGCTTTTGGGCCCTCTCTGCTCGCTGTAGTTAGCCGCTCAATAGGCCGCTTTGCTTTAGCTAAAGGGAACTAGTGTTTGGCAGTTTGGATTGCCAGTCTGTCTGAAATACGGGTCCCTAATTAGTGTGCGTGTCAATCTATTGTGTCAGGCCCATAATGCAGAATGGAAGGGCTTATTGTTGCAGCTTCAGATTTATGCTTTGACAAACCGCGACACTGTTTATGAATCCTGCATGTCAAGTCAGGACAAATGGTTGGGGTGGTTTCAACATGAAAGCCCTGCCAATTCTGACAGCACTGGAAAAGTCCCTGTCCTTCAGAAGGAAGAGCGCATTCAAGTAGGGTTAGAAAATCAAAAGGATAAAGGAAAGTAAATGGAAGCATAGGTACCTAGAGAAGATGGAAACCCTCCACCACTAGAGTAGGAAGTTACCATTCCAGAGGGAGTACCTAAGGAGAACGTGTACAGTCAAAGTCTTACGGGATCAAACACAGACTGGGGGCTGTGGAAGCGGCAAAAACGTGAAGAAACGTGTTTGAATGTCACATCAATTAGACGGGATTGCATATGAGGCACCATTGACCCATTTTCCCCTAAGAGCTAGAAAACTCATGAATCACAAAAGAGGGGAAGCATTCACACCTCTACCCTGCTCTGAAACTGAAGCTATGCAGACAAGAGATGATGATGCATGTCAGAGAATGACAGGGAAGATGGGTCTTAAAGGAGTGATTGAGCAACGTCTGCGTTTGAAGCACATGTGAGAGTGTTTTATAACTTACCGAGCAGGGAGGTGGAATCTTTGCTGAGAGTGGTTGCCACAGACGGGTCCAAAGGCTGTTGACCGTCTCCTGCAGGCAGCTCAGGCCGGGTGTAATCCCGGCTTTTGTCGTTGTTATATTTTACATTCAGGTTGACCAGCTTGGAGAAGTCGATACGCAAAGTGCAGCAGGAGTTGTATATGTTCTGGCCATCCAAGGACTTTAAAGAAAGGAAGCGAAAAAGAGAGACGGAGGATGAGAGCATGACATTTGTTATTCTATGACATGGGTGAATAAGGATAAGAATAATTACAGCCAGCGCATAATGTAGGGCCCTGGCTCAAAGTAATAAAAACTCTCCTCTACAAGTAATGACAACTGCAGTCATTTCATCACATAAATGAAAGAAAGGTACTAAACCAACATATGACTGGATCATAATTTGCCTTTGGCCATAACCATCATATGAAAAATATCATAACAGTGCTTTGGCACATCATTACACATTTATAGAGAGGTTTCAATCCTCCTCTACGTTCACTCACCAGTTTGGCCTGCTGGGCATTAACTGGGTCACTGAACTGCAGAAGAGCCTGGAACTGATTATTTTTGGTAAATGTGATTATCTTCATGACGGTCCCAAACTTGGAGAAGATCTAAGAGAGAGATCAGTGCAAAGTCCTGTTAATTCAGATGCATGAGAGTGTAAAAATACATTTGGCAGTTTTTTTTAACTGCAGTTTATTCCAGATGGATGCCTGCTGTGGCCAGTGACCTGTTGGAGGACATCCAAGGTGACTGGGTAGAACATGTTGTCGATGATTATTCGCAGTACTGGGCTGGGGGCAGGCGTTAACATAGTCTCGCTGGCCGCCGAGCTAGGAGAGCCACCCTCCTGGACTGCGGACACCGCCTGTAGCACAGCCTGAGCTCGCTTTGGAAGGAAAGCAAGCGGACCGATTAGGAATACAACTACACTAATGACACACTTCCGTTGCTGATATAATTTTAGTTCTGAAAAATTCAAATAAGGAGGAGTGCATTTTCTAACCTGGTTGAGTGCACTGTCAGTCTTGAGCTCTTTGTGGTTGGAGTACTGAATGAACACTGGGACATTACGCACTTGAGGTGTAACAGCTGTGTAGTAGTTCACCATGGTAACAGCTGCTTCCTCTGTTCCTAGCTCCAAAAATGCCTAATTGAGGGAAAGTGTTCAAAATAAAGAAAGAGGCTCTTTTTCCAAATTAATGTGTAAAAACTTAGTTCACACAATTTGGAAAACAGCTTTAACAAGACATTTTTAACACTAAATTGGAATTCAGAAGATCTATCTCTTTGCTATCACAAAAGGAGCTTGGTTGAATATTCCTCACCCCCATACTCCATCACATACCTGATTTTTGCCTTTAAGCATCAGGATATTAGTGACCTTTCCAAAGGGCAAACCCAGGGCGATGACCTCAGTCTCGGAAACCTCATTGGGGAGTTTACGGATATGAATGACTCTGGATGGGGGGCTGTCCATGCTGTCCTCCACCCTCAGTTTCTTACTGTCACTTCCATTAGCTGTCAAATAATTCAGAAATACTTCAAAACTTCAAATGATTTATATGATATTAAATTGAACCAACTATATATTATTTGCCAGTAACTGGGGAAATGATCATCAATGCAGATGTACAGTGTTTGAATTTTCCATATTCAGTTAATATTTCATGAATAAGCAAAAATGACTTGGTGTCTTTTCACATTGGATGTGATTTTGCATTCTCCTAGCACTTGTTTTACAAAATGCCATATGTATGTGTCAAATTATTTTGCATTTTGCAATATAAAATATAAAAAAGAATGGTGGATATTTAGGCCAAAGTGGGCGAAGATAAAAATCTTTAAAACAGTGCTTTATTTTCAGGTACAATAGGCATATTTAGCAGAAGCATTCAAGAAATTAAATTAACAAATATAAAAATAAAACTCTATATAGATTGATTCCTATTAAAGCAGCTGTATTATTATTTTATTTTAGTCAAGAGTAGGGAGTTCTTTTATCTCTTTGTGTTTTGTTGTTTTAACATTAAGAATAACAATTCTGTCATCTGTCATAGTGTTTTTTTATTTATAACATCATTTACTCAAAGTTAGTTTTAAACCTGAATTAGTTTCTTTCTTCTGCTGAATATAAATGTTAAGGTGGAAAACCAAACAGTTGCTGGTCCTCATTGACTTGCATATTATTTTATTTTTTTAATTAATATAGGTTTGGGGCAACGTGAGTGAGTGAGTTTGGGTGAACTATCCCTTTAATGACAGTCGGCTGCATGTTTAGTACTGTCCCTTTAAGTGCTGAATGCATCTAATATAAAGGCATGCATCCGTTTCTCTCTCTACTGTTTACTTTAATTTTAGACATAACCAACAGTGTCTATATGTAAACCTTGTGCGTTTTGACTATACCAGCTCATAAGATAACTTAGTTGAGAAATCAGGCACTGCTAGACAGGCTTTTTATGGCGCTTTTCCACTGCATGGTACGGTACGGTACGGTTCGGCACGGCTCGGTACGGCACGGCTCAGTTCGGGTCGGTTTGCATTTCCACCGCAGTTTAGTACTGCTATAGAATGGGCGGGATTATTCACGTGTTATTATAGCTGCGCCGCCTCTACTGCCGTGACATCATCGTAAACGCGCCACAAACAAACTCACAACAAAGAAAGGAGACGGAATAGTGTTCTTCACTCTCGGCATGTGGATGTTTTTTAACAGCAATGGAGATGTCTATGAAATCTTGTGATTTACCCTCAGCAGCAGAGACTGCGGTGACAGTGACACGGGCTGTAGATGAGGAGTGCAGGTGTGCTGCGTTACTTGATTAGTTAACTATTCATGCAGCGTGTTCTGTAAAGTGAATTATCAATAAACTTTTGAATATTTCAAAATGTACAATGTATCTCTTGTTTTTTTTATGTATGTGATGGTTTTTAAAATCGTGGCATTATTCATTTGTCTTTTTCAAGAGGTTCATTACGTGCTCATACAATAATACATATTTATTATAGTCTGGAGGTACACTTATTCGATCAGATTGTTTTTAATTGAAGCAAAACACAGATACAAAGGTAAAAATATAAACAGAAGACATACTCTGAAAATATAGCAAGTTCAAAAGTATATACATAAGCCTTTTTCCTTCGGCGTCGCGCCATCGAGCTCTCACTGGATCCGCTCCTCGGCTATCAACGAGAGGAACGTCTGTACCTCCTCAACAGACAACAAAACAGATAATTTGTGGTTGATGCAAAAAGGTGCGTTTGTTGAAACAAAAGCTGCGTTCACTCCTTCGCTGGCTGTGCTGATTTAGATCTAGCGGGTCGGGCTGTAGAGGAGGGTCTCATGTCGCAAGTTCATTGACGCAGTAATGACGATTCTCTCCGGCCAATCAGTGATCAACAGAGTTTACACGTCACGTTTTGGTAACGGTACGGTACGCTTGGAACCTCGGCTGAAGTGGTACTAAAAAAGTACCAGGTACAGTACCCAGTGGAAACCCCCCCAAAAGTGAACCGTACCGAACCGTACTGTGCCGTACCATGCAGTGGAAAAGCGCCATGTGCGCGCTTCAGATGTACGGGCTCAAAAGAACACGCACATCAGACCAGCACGTAAATGAAAAGCTTACCCAGCAAGGCTTTAAAACACATGCAAATGATGTACTTTTGTGACTGCAAATAAGTGCAGTGTCCTGTGAGAGTAACTCTACCGCTGAGTTAACAGCACTGATGTGAATGTATGTGGCGTTGTATATTGAGGCGCCAGAACTGCAACTGAAAGAATTTGCACTGTAGCACGATACTACGATAATTCTAAGCAGATCGTGGAGACATTTTTATCGTCCACGATCAAAAATCGTAATATCGCACACCCCTAAACCACGGTAATGAGGACCATGGTTTTACTTCTTGTGACCACCATCCTACATATACTAGTCAGGTAAACTCTGGATTCTAAGCAAGAACTTCTTTCTTTTTAGATGTTTAGCTCTAATAAATTTTAATTGAAGTAAAATGTTAATTCAATAAGGGCCTGATTAAAGATAAATATCAGTGTCTTATATAAATGAGGTGCTTCTTATTTACAAATAATAAAGTACTTAAAGGGAGAGTCCCCCAAAATTAATGTGATTTTGAGGGGCCCCATAGCAAATTTTGTGCACGGGGACCAGAATTCCTAGTGACGGCCCTGGGGACAAAGGTATCTAGCTATCACTGTGATCGAATAAAAAGGAAAGAGAGAGAGAGAGAGAGAGAGAGAGAGAGATGACAGTTGTGTGTACCTGCTTGCTGAGCCTGCACGTCTCTCTCTACAAACAATTCATTCAAAAACAGCAATTTGATCACCTCCTTGCTGGGAAATATAATGCAGCGATCTAGTATCTATCTTTTATTTTAGTAATAAAAATTGCGGGGAAGCATTGACAAGTTTGTGTGTGTGTGCAGCATAATCTGCGATCTTCGACCTCTCTCTCTCTTTCGCTCTCTGTGTGTGTGTGTGTGTGTGTGTGCGAGAGCGAGTGATGCGTGTTGGTTAGTGTGCATCAATTAAAGCATCGCATTAATATGGAACGGTGATTAAAATGACCTAGAACTACCTGTGCAGTTAAACTAATTCAATCAACACCTGCCAGCCAGTCAGAATAGAGTATTCAGCCAGACCATGGCATAAATATATATATATATATATATATATATACACACAAACACACATATTCCACATTCCCTATGTTGATTTTCCTAAAAAAAATAAAAATCAATGGAATTAGGGGTAACCCCGAATAGTCGAAGATTTTATGCTTCAAAAGGATGAGCCTGATTCGACTAACAATCTCAGTCTTTATGTTCGCAGAGGTGTTATGAAACGAGGATCATGCCATTTTGGTTATAAGGGGGTGCTCAATGTCTGATTTCAACTACAGCTTTTCTCCCAATAAGTTAATATACAGATTATAAAATTATTATAAGAATATTAAGCTTTTATTAAATATTTTTATCGTGCGTGAATAGATCCAACCACCGCTGTGACAGATTTAAGTTTCACTTTCCGTGATCCGTGACCAACAGAGGAGCGGCAGGAATTGAAATCTTAAACAAGACTCAAATTGACTGGATTTTTTCAATCAGGTAGGGTACAAAATTTCTAATTAGATTTTGGGATGCTGTGAACATAGGCACAGAAACATTTGAGATATTATCTATTCACTATAATATTGGTGAAACAGATCTGGCAAACTAAACAGGGCTCTAGAGTGCGACCTAATTTCTCTCGGGTGCAACTAACAAAAATCCCAGGTCGCACTGGTGCGTCCAGCCATTCGAGAAAATAAAAAAAGTATCCGCGACTCAGAAACTCTGTGGTTCAACAAAAGACACTCCCGTTAGGCTTATATCGTTGTCTAAACCAATCAGAGATAGTGAAGGGCGGACCCCCCCTCTGATTGGCCGCAGTCCAGATATTCCTGTATGTGTGTGTGCGCGTTTACAAATGCGTCACGTGTGCTGCTGCAGTCAGACAGAGAGAAAGAGGTGAGTAGTAGAGATGCATGCAGTGTTGCCAACTTAGCGAGATTTAGCGCCTTTGTAGACCCCCATAGCAACTTTTTGTTTTCCCAAAAAAGCAACTAGTAACAAATCGAGTCTCTCTGAGTGTCTCTGTGATCGCCGCAACGGCGCGAGATCAGCGCGCTTTCTCTGCATCTGCTCTGTTCAGAGCATCTGAGAGGAGCCCGTTCAGTTAAAACAGATATTATTGCTTCTCTAAATGTACATGCAAATATAGAAGAAATCACAGCACAGGAATTGTCATTGTCTTGTCTTATATTGTGTATTATTTGATTTCATCAGACAACGGCTCAATAAAATTATAAATTAGTATTTTTGTGCAGACTAGCTTCTTGGAAGGGAGAGCTGGTTATGTATTCTTAAAGGGACGTGTTTCAGTCATTATTTCATATTCATCCCGTTGACTGACAACATAAACAGTCAAATATATAAAGTAAAACAGTTTTATTGAGAATTTGGCTGCATTAAAATACAGTATGAGCACAGAGAGACGATTAGACAGAACAGAAAAGTTATTTTTTTATTTACTTTACTTTTAGTCATTTAGCAGACGCTTTTATCCAAAGCGACTTACAAATAAGAAAAAGTAACTAAAATTAAAAGTAAACTATACATATTATATACACACATTTAAGAAGATAAAGACATGAAATAAAATGACAAATGCATACAACAACATTTAAAAACTAAACATTTAAATGAAAATAAAGCTAAAAACAATTCAAAATATTAAATCAAGAAAAGGTATGAGTATAAAAATGCTTCTAACATAACACTAAAGGCCTAAGTATACTTCTTTTTTTCATAATGTTTAGTGAAATTATTTGGTAGTCTGTGGTGGGATAGGGGCGCCGGATTTGTTTATAGGTTTAAGGGGAGGGTTTGAGAAGCACTGCACTAGAGCATCCCTTCATTCAGACACAGTGGAAGATCTGATCAGAATCAGTGTAGAGGGGTCAAGTCTGGAAGATGTTGATGCTAGAGAGAGTGTGGTCAGCTGGTTTAGCCAAGGCCAAAGATCAAGAAGGACAAACTACAGGAGTTGGCCATCAGAGGGGCATGTGAATGCAATGGAGGAAAGTCCATAAGACATTGAGCCATGAGATGTTCAGTTTGACGCCCTTAAAACACTTAATTTAGATTTTATTTTTATTTCATTTATCTTGATATGTTAAGCTTAAATCTCAGCTCAGCTTTTCAGTAAGTTACCTTTCCTGTAGAATTGTGCTTCAAATAAAGAACGTTATGTTGACCAGATTGTTAGTTAGTCGTTTACTAGTCAATATTGACTAGTAAATACATACACTGATTGGCTTCATCACTCTGTCTCCTCTCCACCAATAAGCTGGTGTGTGGTGGGCGTTCTGGCGCACTATGGCTGCCGTCGCATCATCCAAGTGGATGCTGCACATTGGTGGTGGATGAGGAGATATCCCCCTTACTATGTAAAGCGCTTTGAGTATCTAGAAAAGCGCTATATAAATGTAACAAATTATTATTATAATATTGCCTATATGAAAATTTGGGTGAACCTAACTTTTGTGCTGGTGCACCTAAGAAAAAAAGTTAGGCGCACCAGTGCAACCAGTGCAAAAAGTTAGTCTAGAGCCCTGCTAAATTTGGAGACTGTTTAAACTGTTTGAGCAGTTTTCATATTTGTAATATTTATGCAATCGCATGGAGTTTTACGTGGCAGTAGGCTATGCTTCAAAGCTTCAAAAGCCGGGAAATTTAGCAGGATTTGTTAATTTCCTCTGTGAAAATCTTTATAGTTAGAGTAAACATGCACACGGGCTTCATCGACTACTTCTTGAATCTGTTGATTTAAACTTATGTGTGGATAATTTTGTGCAAATCTTCAGTTTCATCAGCACTGATAAGTAATAAACAACATGATATGTGTGCAATGTTAACTATATAATGTTTTAAAAAAATAACATTATTAGCCTCATTTGCATCTGCGAGGCATCCGTTACACTTTTTCCCTGGGTCTTAACATCAGTACTTATGACTGTCGAATGTAATGTATTTCCCCCCCCCCCCAAACATATGATTTCAATATCAGTCAACTATCAGCAAGATTAAAAAATTCTGATTCCACCATGTAAATCCTTAGTCGAGGAAACCCCTAAATGGAATTATATAGAATGGATTTAGATTAGATCAAATGTGCATTAATAGACAGATAGTTCCTGTCCTTGATTATGATTGGATGAGCCACATTTGAAACTGTAACAAAATGCTCTTTAAACACACACACGTGACCTTATTACATGAGTATTACTGTGCCACTACATCGGAGTGTTTGCTGTGTTGATAAATATTTTCTGAAGAACTACATTTGTTGGCAGAGTAATTATTATTGTTTAGAAATACATCTTTATATTTTTGTTGCTGTGTGTATATTTCATGAAACCTTGCCAGGTACATGCAACCATTTTATAAAAGCAATACGCCCCATAAAGCCAAGGATTGTAGTAATTTAAGAGCAGCTTATGGGGGTTTAGCTGTTCTAAAATAGTTGTA
The DNA here is from genome assembly GCA_003573665.1 of Oxygymnocypris stewartii. NCBI lineage: Eukaryota > Metazoa > Chordata > Actinopteri > Cypriniformes > Cyprinidae > Oxygymnocypris > Oxygymnocypris stewartii. The sequence continues at coordinate 1,941,020 of QVTF01022009.1, forward strand.
AGGTACAGCTTCTAGGGCTTATTGCTTTAAAATGGTACTACATTCTAGACACGTATAAGCAATAGGTGCATGTAGATCTCTGGCCTTTGTGTGGCGTTTTCTTTTTTTGTGTTCATGTGGGCCTAGTTTTCGGTTATCAATTTAACACAAAAAATCTATACTGATTGCAACCAATTTACAGTTTTATTCCCCCCCTCTTACCAGTGACTGAAGCGTTTGGACTGTTGTACAGACTGCCAGACAGCAATTCATCTGAGCTTCTCTAGAAAGACACAGATGTACACTGCAAATTCAGTAAATCATTCAAATGATTAAAATGTTGTATAAGTCACAACTTTACATCATTCCATTATTCACATTCCTCCAAAGTAATACAGACCTGTGTGGACTAAGCTCTCAGACTTATTTAATATATTTTGATAAAATACCTTAAAATTACGTTAAGACAAGTAAAAAAACAAAGACAAAAAAAAACTTACCTTCACACCAACTGCAACATCACTTGCAATGCTGTAAAGAGAAAAATAAAAATGCCGATAAATTCTGGGCTGTTTGTTTTGTTACACTGTTGAAATCACATACACATCGATGTCACGACTGAACAGAATGTAATTAACACTAATTTCTCAATTTACGTTACACATATTACAGTATAATAGTACAACAAGACAAAATGTAATATTAAGGATCCCGCAAGTGTGGACAGTATTGCCAGCAGTTTGTTATTAGTAATGTTTGTACAAAACTGAGTTGAAAAGCAAATTATGCATAATAAAGTCGTATTCAGTAACTACAGATTAATATTCAGCTCGTGGATGGATGGATGTAGCGAGTGACCGTTACATTTCAAACAAAGGAAATCGGACGCGCTGCAACAGTAACAGTTACCGTTAGCCCTGGAGCTACACCACATTACACGTCCCTGTTATTCACATAATACGAAACAAATCACAGACTGATATTAAATTATTCAGAATAATTTGATATGTGATATTCTGAATACACAACGCATCTATTTCGCGGTAAAATATGATCTGCGGAGCTCGAATGCGTTTGTTATCATTAGGCAGCATTGGTTTATGCATCAACAGCCTGCGCGAGCGGCCTTGTCAGAACGCTTAAGATTGTGATGTAATTCGTTTCAGAATGAACTTAAGCTACTCTGAAAAATTGAATTTGCGTTCTCTTATTCTGTAAACAACGCAGTCTTACCCGTCCATTGCAGGGAAAACGTTCTTCACGGCGTGATACCGATCGCAGGATCAGAGGAGCCTTCAATACACACGCGTAACTATGCAAAATGGAGGAGAGTCTGTTATTCACGGAGTCACCCGAACACAGCCGAGACACCGACGAACATACTCAGAGCGACCTGAGTGACTGATATTAAAAGTTCATCAAAAACAATAAGAACAAAAATCAAAATTTTCTGCAGCATAGACAGCAGCATTATCACTATAAGCAAGGACCACCACCGTTATGAAAATCATGGAAACAATAAACGATTATTAAAACTGATTTCCATGCTTGGAAAAATCATGGATACGGGGCCTAGCATTTGGAATGCACGTGCATATGGGCTCAGCCTGATTGGGGGCCTGCCAAGAGGGACCTTTTAATTAAAATGTAGGAATTCGTATTCTAATAATTTGTACCCACTATATTGTGAGGTTTTGAGGTTGGTATAGCTAGCAAGTTGAAAAGATGTATCAAATCTCTTTCACGTCTAGCTTCAGTGACACCTGCACATTTTGATTCTCTTTCTTTTAATTCTCTTTTATTGAAAGTAGTCATTCTTTCCAGTGAGAATACACAAAGCCTTAAATTAAACATCAAATACATGGATGAATTTGCCAAAAGAAAGGCCAAGATTCAAGATTTAACTCTAATTAAATTTGAATTAGAACATTATTAAAACTAGTGAGTGAGTCGATTTGTTTTTGTTGTTGTTGTTTTAACTTTATTTTTGTCCTTTTGTGTTTTGGGATGTTGTGCCAAGAGTGTGTTTGCATTATATGGCAGCATTTTAGTGCCATAATATTTTCAGAATAAAAAAATATTGTGAGATAAATTTAATCATTGAGAAAATCCCACCTACTCCAACCATCCGTGGCAGTTAACTGACTGATTTATGAAAATAATAAAACAATGTTGGCAAAGTTGTTGGCATTTCTGAGGTAGGCTAAATGTTATGTTATGATTGTTATGAGTATTTATAAGCTGTTTCATTGACGATTGTCGAAACTGATTGATCGATTACACAAGACATCTGTTTGATTAAATTGTACAACTGTTTTTTCTGATGTCTTCTGATATTCATTCATGTTTATTTTGTGCTGTAACTAGTAAAAAGTGAGGTGAATGATCTCACACCACAATAAAGAGTGTAAAAACGAATTTAGTGTTTGTATTTCGTGATAAAATTTACAGAATTTAAAGGATACAATTCGTGCTATATTAAAAGTATCAAAACACTTATTGTGATTTGATTTATGGGTGGCTGGCACGCAACAAATAAAATAATGAATAGACTTCAAAACACTAAATATTTCCAAGCATTTATACTGTCAATAAAATATATTGTGAAAAGTAATGTAATGTGATTTAACTCAGAAAAGACAACAGTAAGGAGCACTGGAGCCCAAAATAACATTTAATGTTTGTTTTTTTTGTTTTTGTTTTTTTGGGGGGGGGGTCAAATGTTGTTTAATATGGGGGCTGTCTTGATACACCGATTTTCATATTATTGAACACAAGCCTGTCACTGACCTACGGTCCACAGCAGTTCAGTCCGTGCAAAATTTATTTGTTTTTGTACAACCCGAATTCCGGAAATGTTGCAGCATTTAAAATGAATTGAAATTAATAAAATGAAAATTAAAAGACTTTCAAATCACATGGGCCAATATTTTATTCACAGTAGAAGATAGAGAACATAACAAATGTTTAAACTGAGAAATTGTACACTTTTATCCACTAAATGAGCTCATTTCAAATTTGATGCCTGCTACAGGTCTCAAAAAGTTGTCACGGAGGCAACAAAGGGCTGAAAAAGCAATAAACTTGGAAAAGATTCAGCTGGGAGAACATCTAGCAACTAATTAAGTTAATTGACATCAAGTCTGTAACATGATTAGCTATAAAAGGGATGTCTTCTCACTAAAAATGACCCAACAGATAACCCAATGGTGGGTTACTATAATGTTGGGTTATTTTAACCCAACGGATTGGGTAATAAGTTTTACCCAATGCATTGGGTTATAAAATAACTAATTTGTTGGGTTATTGGGCCAAAATGTTTTAAAATGCCTTAACCATGCTGGTATTATTATTATTATCAAGAGCATCATCCTTATCATCATCATTATTATTATTATTGCTATGTAAATAAATAATAATGTACAGCATACAAATATATGGTATACAAATATATATCTAGCACTCTCTATTCTAATTTTATTTGATCTAATCTCTCTTCTTTTTATTTAAACAAACATATACACATTTGACCCTCTATCAATTGCATATTTATTCTCTAACTGCTAGCTTTTCTTGTAAAACTAACACTGTTTATTTTTTTTCTATATTCTATATACTCGTTTTCATAAAAAAAACCTTCCTACATGTACTGCGTTAGGCTAACCAGGACTTGTAATGGCACTTACATGTTGTTGCTCTTTTGTTGGTTTTGATTGCTTCTATAATGTCCTCATTTGTAAATCGCTTTGGATAAAAGCATCTGCCAAATGACTAAATAAATAAATAATGGAAATGCTTTATTTCCATTGCATTTAAATGTGCAAATACTTCTATTAAATTAAATGACTGGCTGAAATTGTGTTATTAGTTATTTCTTTATCACATTAGGTTATATGCAATTGTTTCAGGGTACAAGATAAATATAAATTCACAAACAAGCAGAACAAAGCTAGTAGACAATGCAATTACAGCTGCAACAGGTTTGGATTAATCAATGTTCAAAATGTAAAATAATTTAAAGTATGTATCAACTGCTTGTAAAAAGATGGTCTTGCTTCAGTGCCATTTCTCTCACAATAACGAAGGCTTAATTTTAATTTTATTGCAGGACATGAGGGAATTGCCTTGGTTGCTCCTCTTCCTCCTCCTCCAAATACCGAATTAAATTTGAAATTTAATTCAAATAATGATGAAATGTAATTTTTTATTTTAAACAGAAATTTAAAATGGTAAATATGCATTGCACACATACATCGGATCAAATAATACCCAAAAATGTATTGTTATAAATTATGCACTTTGTATGGCGATGAAGGAGGATATCTGGCAGGTTTTACTGCAACATATATGCAATCTCCAAGACCAACTTAAAATAGAAAAAACAATGGATTAATCTCCAAACAAGAATGGGGGGGGGGGGGGTCTGCAAAGCACTTTTCTAAGCCATTGTAGCAGTTTTTCATTTGACTTACTGTTGTAATAATGGATTAATGTCTGTTATATATCAATTTGATTAGCCAAGTGTTACAAGAGTTGTGTTTGTTTCATTGAAGAAAGAAGAAAGAAAGTGACGTGACATACAACCAAGTATGGTGACCAATACTCGGAATTCGTGCTCTGCATTTACCCATCCAAGTGCACACACACAGCAGTGAACACACACATACACCGTGAACACACACCCGGAGAAGTGGGCAACTATTTATGCTGCGGCACCCGGGGAGCAGTTGGGGGTTCGGTGCCTTGCTCAAGAGCACCTCAGTCGTGGTATTGAAGGTGGAGAGAGCACTGGACATTCACTGCCCCCACCAAAAATCCCTGCCGGACCGACACTCGAACTTGCAACCTTTCGATTATGAGTCCGACTCTCTAACCATTAGGCCACAAATTCCCCACAACTTCATTGTAATGGCAATGGCAATGGCAATTTTATTTATATAGCACTATTTACTACAACCAGAGTTGACCAATGTGCTTTACAATAAAATAACTAAAAACAGCAGTAACACAAAAAAAATAAAAATAAAACATAAATACATTTTAACATGCACCAAAATCATCATAAACATGCAACAAAAAACATAAAAAACATAGTGCTTCAACCAGAATAAAAAGCCTTATCGAACAGATAGGTTTTTAATTTAGACTTAAAAATAGCCACAGATGATGCCATTCTAATAAACAAGGGCAAATCATTCCAGAGTCTTGGCGCAGCTGTGGCAAAAGCTACAAATCATTCCCTCGTCTTGGGAATAAACAAGAGTCTCTGGTTAGAGGACCGAAGAGATCTGGTTACATTATGCTCAATCAATAAGTCAGAGATATATGAAGGAGCCATACCATTCAGAGATTTGTAGACAATAAGTAAAATTTTAAAATCTACTCTGTACCGCACAGGCAGCCAGTGTAAAGACTGTAGAACCGGAGTAATATGATCCCGTTTATGACTCCTGGTCAAAAGTCTAGCTGCCGCATTTTGAACCAGTTGTAATCGGGATAGAGCTGTTTGACTAATCCCAGTATAGAGTGAGTTACAGTAGTCTAATTTAGAAGTAATAAAAGCATGAATCACTTTCTCAAGATTTTTAAAAGAAAGAAAAGACTTAGCTTTAGACAGGAGCCGCAACTGAAAAAAGATGATTTGACCACAGAATTGATCTGCCTATCAAACTTCAAATGTTCATCAAATACCACACCCAAGTTTTTCACATAATGCTTAACACATGAGGATAACCCACCAAGATTTGGTTCGGCAGCAGTGATGGAATCTGAGGGTTTAAAAACAATAATTTCAATTCATGCTATCATGCAAAAAGGAAGCCATGTGTGAACATGGTCCAGAAGCACCACCGTGTCCTCTAGGCCAAGGCTCATTTAAAATGGACTGTTTCAAAGTGGAAAAGTGTTCTCAAGATTCAAGATTTTCATTCGTCACATACACAATTATTCAGAATACAACCAGCAGTGAAATGTAAGTACTGGTCAGACGATTCCAATGGTCAGACGACTCCAAATTTGACATTCTTGTTGGAAATCACGAATGCTGTGTCCTCCAGGCTAAAGAGGAGGGAGACCTTCCAGCATGTTTTCAGTGTTCAGTTCAAAAGCCAGCATCCCTGATGTATGAGGGTGCATAAGTGCATGCGGTATGGGTAGCTTGCATGTTTTGGAAGGCACTATGAATGCCAAAAGGTATATAAAGGTTTTAGAGCAACATATGCTCCCCTCCAGATGACATGTATTTCAGCAGGACAATGCAAAACCACATACTGCAGCTAGAAGAGTCCGGGTGCTGGATTCGCCTGCCTGCAGTCCAGAAAGAGAACATTTTGCACATCATTAAATGAAAAATACGTCAAAGACGACCACGAACTCTTCAGCAGCTGGAAACCTATATCAGGCAAGAGTGCGACCAAATTTCAACACCAAAACTCTAGAAACTCATAACCTCGATGCCCAGACGTCTTCAAACTGTTTTGAAAAGAAGAGGAGATGCTACACCAGTGCTCCTCAAATCTTTCCCTGGAGGGACAATCTGCCGCAGAGTTTAGCTCCAACCCTGATCAAACTCATCTACCTGTGATTTTCTAATGATCTTGAAGACTCTGATTAGCATGCTCAGGTGTGTTTGGTTAGGGTTAGAGCTAAACTCTGCAGGAGTGGGCCAGATTTGAGGATGCCTGTGCTACACCATGGTCATGCTCCCGTCCCAACTGTTTTGAGACCTGTAGCAGGCATCACATTTGAAATGATCTAATTTTGTGCATAAAATTGTAAAAATGTCTCAGTTGAAACATTTGCTATGTTCTATTGTGAACAAAGTATTGGCTCATGTGATTTGAAAGTATTTTAGTTTTAATTTTATTCAAATTTAAATAACGTCCCAACATTTCCGGAATTTGGGTTGTATTTTGTCTATATTTTCAAGTTTATGTAAACATGCACCGAAGTCTTTGGAGGTTGCATCACATCTGGCATCATGATTTTAAAATATTTAAATCAAGACAATAAGACAATAATTTTTCAGTTTCAGCTCTGAGTTTATTGCATTTCATTGAATATAATTTTGAACTCTTTGGAATTAATTTTCTTCATTACTTTGAATATTCAAGATTCAAGATTCAAGATTATTTTTATTGTCACTATACTAAAGTACAACGAAATTAGAGCAATCCATACAGTGCAATCACACACAAATTAGTGCCAGCTAAACATCTAATTTAAATAATAAACAGTAACAGCAAAATGAACAGTCAGATATTGCACAGGAAATTGCACGATGGGCAGAAAAGAGCTGCATGATATTGCACAAAATAAAAGAGAGGTAAGTGCAACAGAATATGCACACAAACACAACTGAATAATACAAGATGTAAACTTGTACTAAATATATATGAAAAACATTTTAGGGGGCCCTTGGCTTTTGGGGGCCCAAGGCAATCATCTACCTTTGTCTAATGGGTAAGTCTGCCCTGAATAGAGCTTTCCGAATTTAGTTCACGTGCATTTTCTCAGTCAGGAAATAATTTTTCACATGCGGTGCCGGTGATAATTCTTCTTACATCCGTTTCGGAGAAACAAAGGACAAATATTTCAACCGATCGCTCAGGCATGGCACCGAAATGAGGCACCGAAATATGCCTTCGACTGGAGTCGAATCAATACCTTGTGGATTATTGGGAGGCTTTTCTCAGCTGTTAGAACTCTAATTCTGATGGCACCCATTCACTGCAGAGGATCCATTTTTTAACAAGCAATATAATCCTACATTTCTCCAAATCTGTTCCAAAGAAGAAACAATCTCATATACATCTTGGATAGCCAAAAGGTGAGTACATTTTCAGCTAATTTACATTTTCTAAGAGGGGAGGGGGAGGGGAGACTATTTCTTTAAAACAAATGAAAAAAACGTGGACACCTCAGTGCTCAAATATCAACTTGAGCGACCCTTTCTGTTCAGCTCAACAGTAGCAGCTCAGTGACCCTTTAAACAATGAGAGATCATCACACTTCACTGTTCTGAGAGCCCACAGGGAAAATGCAATCATACTCTGGATGGAGGGGGCAAATCGGCTTCAACTGACCACAGATGAAAAGATGTTTACTACACCTTTCTGCACCAAATGTAACAGCTTGGCCTGAGCATCATTATATACCCCGTATTGATTTCCAATAGCCAGCACATGTGACTGTTGCCTCTGGGGCCTTGGCCACCAAGTGAATTGGGAGCTTGCAGTCATTTGTCACTGAATCAGATTATTGATGAGAGAAGTGGGCCTTCTGGCTATAGTGTTTCATATAACCTTTACCTAACCCTCCTTCGCTTGTCCAACACCAGTTCAGGCCGTCTGTGGAAAACTGCCAGTCCTTGCGGGTGTCCACTATTTCTGTGAACCTTGCAGAAACTAAGCAGAGCTAATGCTTTGTTAAGAGGTCACAGTGTGAATATACATGTGGTTACCGTAAGGTTTGCTGCAGGGCTCGATCTGCCATGGTTACCTGATATAGCCTTTCCTTAATTATTCAAACAGCGCTGTGCATCTCATTTAGCTTGAACTCAGGTGAACTGTTCGATACGGCGAACCTGCTGACCCCTCTGTAATCACTACAATCTGTTTGCCTCTGTTGATTAAAGCCTTTTACAACATTCTCAGAAGGCCTGCATGCACCCAGAGGACTGGGAAGGGTAATAACGACACAAACAGGACCATAAACAGGAGCATTTTCAAGCCGAGTCTTTGTGTTACAGTCCCTTTTGTCAATAGTAATTTCATGTTAAATAGTGAATGCTTTTTCCCATTTCTTAATAGTTCATATCTTTGCCTGTGACCTTGAATCTGACGTCCTTTTGTAATATAACTTTTATTCCTCCTTGAGTTTGTATCAGTTTTTAATTCAAACCCCTATGTTAGCTGTTTTCAATCTAATTTGGTCAATACAAGTCATGTTATTATTAGTGCATCAGATTTTTGAAAGCATTACAGCTGTGTATAAAATATATTATCTGTGCAGTTAATACAAAATTAATATGTCATTTTATTACTAAATAAGGTGATAAATTACACAACAATGTACACAAAAAGGACGCAAAAGAAGATGTGTTGATGAAAATTGGGGCTCAAAACAATGTAGACCTTATGGGGTAGTGCCATATTTCATTAATGACAGAATGAAAATGAGACTGTTGGGGGATAGACGTTTTCAACCGATTAGACTGTAGTTTAACAACATGACAATTGTTCAGCTGACAAAACATCTCTGTCATAAAATGTTCAGTATAGACAAAAGCTGTACAAAACAGTTTCAAAAATTGTGAGTTGTGAAAATAGCATGTGATCTAGGAGTTTTATCAATGCATGCCAATAAAGTTTGTTCGACTGTAAGGTACTTTGGAAAGACCTTTTTAACACATCTTTAGATTTCTACAGATGAAAGAAAGTCATAAGGGTTTGATGGTGAGTAAATGACAGTGTTATTAGTATTGTTTTACGCTATTACTGTATTCAATCATTTGAATTAGCATTAATTTATGTTTTTCAGTAGTATTAGTATTTTGTCATGCTTTTGTCCGATTTTTCTTTATAATAAAAAATATTTAAAATGTATATCTTTATTTTTTATTTCACTTTTAATGTGACTTATTTTAGTATTTTAGTATTTCGTCTTAAACAATCATTTTAGTGAGTTGGAAAGGCCAAGGTTATTTTTTTAAATCCTAAAATAAAATTTAGTTTTTTAATAGTTTTATTTTGTTAGCAATGACATAACTGGTAAATGATGACAGATTGTTCAATTTTGTGTCAATCCTTTAACTTGATTTTTTTACTGTTTGGAAACTTGACAAGGACTTAGTACTCTTCTGAGCAATTTGTGATTACTTTTCACTTGTGAATCAAATTATATCAAGCCTGGAAATTACTTATAGATGTTAATTAGAGATCTCATTAGAATGCTCAATAAAAGCTTAATAGTTCCCTTTAAAGATTAAGTTAGATTATGTGCCGTCATTCTTCTCTGGCCCATATTGAATAGGTTCTCTCAATGCTGGTTAAATTAATCAATTCTTTATTCCAATTAGATGCTCCAGTGTTTGTTCTCTTACTCTCTGTCGTCTTTGGGCCTGTGGTGTAGCATTATCCAGCTTTATTTTTCTGAGTGACCTCCAATACAATAACCCACCAGCAGTGGTTTATCACCAGCAATGTGCTGATTTTGCGGTAAAAAAAACCCACAGGTGTTTATGGTTAACAACTTCTGACACAGACCTTCCCCTTCTATTTTAAGAAAACATCAGTTGATGTAAAGGAGAAGAAAGTGCCATCACCAGGTGAATACACAGATATTACACTCACAGTCTTGTTGAGCCGAGTGGCCTTTGGGAGTGACGGCTTGTGATTTCGGATGTGTCTTTTGAAATGTCAGGGCACTTCACATTTCCGCCCTGCTTCCTTTAGCAGGCCACCACCTCATCTCGCAGACAGGACAGTAGTGTTGAGATTTCCTCCGCTGGCCTGCCATGCACTGCTCTGCTATAATGGGCTGTGTTCACTGCGCTCCTGACCCTGCCTGATGGATGAGCTTTAACAAACAGTAGAAGACAGCAGATGAAGAAAAGTTATTTTTTCTTGGCACAAGACAAATGCTGTACTTTGGGGTAATTGATATAATATTTCTATATCATCAGACAAGTGAAGTGAACGGGCAGTGTTGGTAGTGTTTGTATGGTTTCTTGTGCTATCTTACAAATGGAAGTGATTATTGAGCTGTAATTGCTGCTTTTCCTTGCAGAAATCAATTCAATGCTTCAAGGATGAGAAGTTCAGCAGGGAGAGTGTTTAGTCTTAAAGCTGTAGCTCAAACAGTATGGTGCTGTACATTATGTCATGGACATTCATAATAATGTTTAAAAGTGCTAAACTGTATTATTGTATGCATTTCATGTGACACTTAAGACTGGAGTAATGACTGCTGAAATTTCAGCTTTGTAATGATAGGAATATGCTATATTTATAATAGGCATATATTAAGATCAACAACTGCTATTTAAAACTGGAATGATATTTCACAGTATCACTGTTTTCACTGTATTTTTGCTCAACTAAATGCAGCCTTGGTGAGCAAATCATTTAAAATAATCTTTCCAACTTTTTGTATGGTAATCTATCAGTGTCTATAAGCCTATAGAGTTGAAGTCAATAATATGTTTTTACCCAAACATTCTAAAAAAATATCATCGTTTGTCTTCTGCAGAATAAATAAATTCATACAGGTTTGGAATGTCATGAGGGGGAGAAAATGATGACAGATTTTTTTTTCTCCTTTTTATGACTGTCTTACATGGAAATATAAGTCACTTTGGATTAAAGCATATACCAGTGCATAAATGTACTGTAGCGGCAATTGAAAATATATTTTGAAGTTTTGAAAAATCACGTCAGATTTCAGATATTAATTAATTAGTAATGTACAATAAACAACAGTAAATGTGATATTTTAATACAGTAAATGTGATATTTTAAGTGTAGCTCAACTAGTAGAGCATGGCGTCAGCAACGCCAAGATCATGGGTTCGATTCCCAGGGAAAGCAAGAGCTGATAAAATGTAGAAACTGTAACTTGAATGCAATGTAAGTCGCTTTGAATAAAAGCGTCTGATAAATGTAAATGTAACATGCAGAAATATGAAAATATCAGAACCATTTATCCGTAAGACCCACACACTGTCATATAATCATGACAGATAATATTTTATATGACTGATGCCTTTTAAAAATACATTTTAAATCGCCAAGGCTTGCTTCTTTAGGGTATATATATGGTATATAGTACATATTGTGTTAGCCGTGCCTTTGTGATCTCTGTACTAAAGACAAAATTATGAATTTAACAACATGTTCCACAAACACTTTCTCGCATATTTTTTTAAGTTAGGTGAGGCGTGTCTTGTCTCATAATTTACAACACGTAAACACGTCTTTATCTCCATGGGTGCGTGACACTGAGGTAGTTTCCATGGAGACATTCAGCTAAAAAAAACTGTTGTACAAATAAATCTCATTAACCTCTTCACCTCTGCCTACGTCTCTGGAGAAAGTTTCTTTGCAAACAGGAGCCTGGTTTCTTCGTTTTGCTGCAAAAATTCATTTTAAGCACATTGTAACCTGACAAGGTGTCACAGAGGGCAAATGCGGAGGGGCAGACGGCTTCACCGCACACACATGAACTGTGCTCAGCGGCATATGATGCCTAATGGATGTGGGCTCACATTAATGACTTCCCGTCTGTCCTTGTTTTAAAAAAGAGGCGTTTGTACCAAACAAGTTGCAATCCACTGAAGGTTATTCCAAGACTTTGAATTAATGTTGGAATAAATGTGTGTAGCTGTTGAAAGTCTCTTCCTCCGAGTCTGAAACGTTGTTGTTCTTTTACAACTGCTGTATACACCGAGCCGGCCTGTGGGTTTGTGAGGCTCAAGGCCAGAATATGAAAACAGACCCAACTTGTGTATAATAACATAAAAACGTCCTAGAACCACTACAATGTTACAAGTTTTCAAGACTTTCAGCACTTATACAGTGTTCACATACTGTGCAATACTGTGCTTATAAAATATATAGGATTAAACAGAAATTATTTGAATGATGCTTTTAATGTTTCACATTTGTATGTGGTTAAAATAGCTAAATTAATAAATTCAATGTTTCATATAAACGGTGTAAATGGACAGAGGATGTAAAAAAATAAATAAAAAAAGCTGATTTGTTTGCATAAGTGACCATAAGCTACTTGCAAATAAAAAAAGTTTGCAGTCAATGTGAAATATTTTATTTAATTACAAACTGAAACTAAATAAAATAAACAGAGCCTATACATAGAAACAGAACACTTTAATATACTATAATATTTTCAAAGATTGAAACGTTAATAAAAAATGCAATCATAATAACAAGCCTATACATATATATATATACAGACCTTTTTTCAGAGCAAATGTTTGTTAGAAATGAATTGCTCTGTATTTCACTCAAATTTTCATAATGTAACAGATTCTGTTTCTTCAATGCAAAAGTGTGCATGCTGTCCCCAGTATTATTTTAGTATTGTTCATATACATTCTTTTATTTATTAATATTTTTAAATAGCTTATATTTTTACACTTTTCATGTTAATTTCAGCTCAAGTTATAGTAATTTTATATTTTTTGTTATTATCTTTAGCTTGAAATTATTTTCATTTCAGTTTTAGTAATTTTAGTATTTCAAGGCAAGAAAGTAAAAAGGTTTCTAAATTATATTTAATCCGATATATATGGTATATATATATATATATATATATATATATATATATATATATATATATTAGTGGTGGGCATAGATTATTTTTTTTAATCTAGATTCATCTAGATTAATTTTGGAATTAATCTAGATTAATCTAGATTAAAATGGCTCATTTGAATTCTGCCGAAGGCATTCAGAATATGTGTGCTACCCAAATAATGACTAAAAGTAAGTCTTTGAGAACGGGTTTCTCAAGCCAGGTGGCGCATTAGACCAGGGGCTCATCTCCTGTTTCCAAAATGCATCACAAACTTTAATCTCTTCCCATCCCAATCCCACGAAAAAACTGGAGGAAAGTTCCACTTCCCGTTCCACTCCCGGAAGAATGACTCCCATTCCCTCCCACTCCCGTGTTGGGGTTTTTTTTTTTTTTTTGATAACTGTCAATTACAGTAAAAATATAGTACAGATCACAGCGTGCCCACCTTGTTAGTTGAATAAAAACCCAAAATGTCGTTTTTTGTTATTATATTGAACTGAAAGCCATCTTATGCACAGTGTTGCACAGATTACATTTCATGTAAATCATCCATGCTAACACACACGTTTTCTATTTTTATTTTTTAGACATTTCACTCTCTATAGATATATTTTTCAAAGACGGAGTTTCGAAGTTTCTCGCTCAAGTTCACATGAGACCTAAAGCGCATCCTGTTTGCTTAAAAGCGCAACGTTTCGTTGTTATTCTGAGTGCACACAAATAAACGTAGAGTCTTTACAGATTCGAAAGATGTATTAGGCTACTTTTATCTGTATGACCAAGAATGACGGAGATTTTAAGAGCAAGTGAGCGCACCGGAGCCTGTCCTGCAGCAAACGCGCTTCCACACAAACACTTCAATAGCGCATGTTTCTCTAGGTTAACATCTTATTGAGCGGCCATGTAAAGTTGCTACTACATACATCTTTCAGATGAAAAGCCATATTTGAGGTTGATGAATGATAGGTGAGCGTTTGGATGTCCTGCCCGATTGTATTACCACATAGACCAGCCGTTAACAATCTGTCCTTCACGGACTGCGAGCCTCTAGTTCGAAGACTCGTTCTCGCCCCCTACAGTGTAATTCGGCTAGGTATACATCCGCGCTAAAATATCAGGGTGAAAGTCATCATAGCTTGCGTAGTATAGACCCAGCTCCCAACCCAACTTTGAGAATAGATTAATGGCGATATTTTTTTTATCGCCCGATAAGAGTCTCGCGTTAACGCAGCACGTTAACGCCGATAACGGCCCACCACTAATATATATATACAGTATATACTCTTAACGAGAACTGCCATGGGATTTTTAATGACCACAGCGAGTCAGGACCTCAGTTTAACGTCTCATCCAAAAGACAGTGCTTTTTGACTGTATAGTGTCCCCATCACTATACTGTGGCGTTAGAACCCACAGAGTGAGCACCCCCTGCTGATCTCACTAACACCTCTTCCAGTAGCAACCTAGTTTTCTCAGGAGGTCTCCCATCCAGGTACAACCCTGCTTAGCTTCAGTGGGCAACTAGTCTTGGGCTGCAGGGTGATATGGCTGCCTAAACAACACTGGACCCCACTAACTTCCACTGTCTGGACAATAAAAACAGATTTATAAAAAAAAAAAAAAAAAAATTATGAAAGTCACACAGGTTTGAAAAAACATAAATAATTGATGAAATAATTTAGTCTTTCATCAATTGACTTCTTTTAGTCAATTTAGTTTTATTTTGCCATCTCTTTAAGAACATGCACACTACAGAGTCAATTCATAAAACAAGTTTTTTTCATGAAAACCTGAGACTATTATAATGTCTGTATGTGTTTCCAGCAATACACACCAGCATGAATAAATTATACAGGTTTGCTGCATTTATACAGTTTTTAGTGTATTTCTTGCTCTATATCTGTCATAAACCGCTTATATCACCCATAGGATGAGCGGCCCTGTGTTTAATTGCATGTCAGGCATATAGTAGCATTGTTAGGTCAAATAAACTCCACTGGTGTTAAATACTCATTAGAACCACAAGAGAGCAATTGCATCTCTGTTCACAACATAATGATTTCCACACATACAATACACAAGAGAATCGCAGAGAAATAAAGATGCATGTTACGCTCCCTGGGAGTGTGCATGTGTAATGAGTAATATAAAAAGAGTTGATGTGTACTTGCATGCGCGCTTGCATTCACACGTACATCTGTGGCCCCCACACCATGAAGCAGGTCACTGTTACCTCCCGGGGGGAAGATGCTTGAGCACTGCTTGTTATCCTGTTGTGGGAGACAGAGTGTGACAGCCCCTTAATCCAGCCAGCTTTGTGCCACTGCCCCCGACACCATGCTAAATTGTGTTTGCTTGACGAAGCTCTCAGAAGCATCCAGCCCGCACCACATCTGTGACCTTCCTGACACATATAGAGCCAATAACACAGAGAACGCACTGATGGGAAGCTCTGCCATCTCCAACACAACCAGAGGCTCTTTTGTCATAATTCTTCCATTGATAGCATTTGACATTCCATCTTCCACTTGAGAAGGCAAAGCGCTGAAATCAATTCCCCTTCCAAGAGCGCTGGCGACGTTGATCTGATGTTTCCGTGGTGTGATTTCGAGTGAGAGCACCTGCCATGGGAGGATGTGGGGTGGAATGCAACATACAGAAGTTTGGAACTTATTGACTTTGGAACAACTTAAAAAAAATTGCCTAATTTGTTAGTTTTTCTCATTTTATGGTTTGGTTCCACTTGTTCTAAACAGGTCTAAATTTATTTCTTCTAATTAACACAAAAGAAGATATTCTGAAGAATGCTGGTCACCTGTTTGGTTACAACATTCTTCACAATGTCTTCTTTTTCATCAGAGGAAAGAAACTCATACAGGTTTGAAACAACTTGAGGGAGAATAATGATGACAGAATTTGAATTTCTGTGAACTATCCTTTTAATATTAAACAAAAAATGACATCCACATAAAATACAAATATTATTTTTATTATACATTTTAATAAAGACCATATACTTATAAATACTTATACAAACTATGGCTAATTGACGCCGCAGATGGCAGCCTCATCCACAGTTGTTTTTATGTTTTTGTTAGTTTGTCCTGTTTTTAGTCATATCCCTGCAATTTCAGGTTTCACCAGAGACGAATTGCTGGACATTCGGAAGTACACACCACCCGATATTTCACCAGATTTCCGTCTATTCTGATGTTTTGCTGGACATTTGTATTGCATAATCTGGCAGGGGTGCAGAATTCGGCACAACACCGGTGCGCTCATTAAGCTTCGTCGGCGGAGATTAAGAACGGCGTTGCCTAGCATCCATTTAGCAAATCTCCGCTCTCTACACAACAAAATGGATAAACTCATTCTGCTTTCCCGGTTAAACAAGGATTTCTCAAACTCTGTTGCTCTTTGTTTCACGGAAACCTGGCTAAACGGCACAATTCCAGACAACGTGCTTCATCTTCCGAACTTTCAGCTGAACAAATCTGATCGCAACACAGAATCAATGGGAAAATCGCATGGCGGTGGGACGTGCTTTTTAAATCAATGAGAGATGGTGTACAGATGTAACAGTGTTAAAGAAGATGTGCTGTTCTGAACAAGAAACGCTCTTCTTCAACTGCAAGCCATTATACTCGCCGCGGAAGTTCTGTTCTTTCATTCGTGTGAGTGTCTACATTCCTCCGCAAGCGCACGTGAGCAGAAACTCGCTGATCTGATCTCTGACACAGAACAACAACACCTAGATTCGGTTTTAATCATTCTTGGGGACTTTAATAAAGCAAATATCTCCTGTGAACTGCCAAAATGCCAAAATACAGACAGCATGTTACATGTCCCACCAGAGACAGTAATATATTGGATCACTGTTATACAGCAATAAAGAATGCATATCACTCTGTTCCACGGGCAGCTTTGGGGCTCTCTGATCACTGCCTGGTTCATCTTATACCAACCTACAGGCAGAAACTGAAATCTGCTAAACCTGTGGTAAAGACTGTAAAGAGTTGGACCAACAAGACAGAGCGGGTTTTACAAGCCTGTCTCGACCTTACTGATTGGAGTGTTTTTGAGGCTGCTGCAAACAATCTGGACGAGCTCACAGAGACTGTCACTTCGTATATATCAGTTTCTGTGAGGATATGTGCATTCCAACCAGGACTCATTTAACCTACAACAATGAAAAACCATGGTTTACTGCAAAACTCAGACAGCTCCGTCAGGCCAAAGAAGATGCTTACAGGAAGGGGGATAAAGTCTTGTATAAACAGGCCAAATACACACTGGAAAAGGATATCAGAGTAGCAAAGAAGAATTATTCCGATGAGCTAAGGATCCAATTCTCTTCCAGTGACTCAGCATCAGTGTGTAAATGTCTGAAAGAGACCAACTACAAGACACCATCCCCCAGCACCGTGGAGAATCAACAACAGGCAGACAATCCGAATGAGTTCTATTGCAGATTTGAAAAAACACCCCACACCTGTTCTGGACACCTCTTCACACAACCTCCAGCATCCCCCATCTCCCCCACACCTGCAATTCAGATCAGCAAAGACAAGGTGTGCCAGGTCTTCCAGAAGCAGAAAAGGGAAAAAGCACCAGGCCCAGATGGTGTCACAGCAGCCTGTCTGAAATCCTGTGCTGACCAGCTGGCCCCCATCTTCACAAAGATCTTCAATGAAGACTAAAATATTTTCAAATCACATGAGCCAATAGAACATAGATAACATAACACATATTTAAAACAGTGTGACAAACTCAATCCCTGGAGGGCCGCAGCCCCGCAGAATTTAGTTTCAACCCTGCACCAACACACACACACACCTTGTAGTTTTCAAATAAGCCTAAATGACTTGATTAGTTGGATCAGGTGTGTTTAATTAGGGTTGAATATAAACTGTGCATGGTCGTCGCCCTCCAGGAACTGAGTTTGCCACCCCTGGTTTAAACTGAGAAATTGTACCATTTTATGCAAAAAACAAGCTAATTTCTAATTTGATATCTGCTACGGGTCTCAAAATAGTTGGGACAGGCGCATGTTTACCATGGTGTAGCATCTCCTATTCTTTTCAAAACAGTTTGAAGACATCTGGACATCGAGGTTATGAGTTTTTGGAGTTTTGTTGTTGGAATTCGGTCCCATTATTGCCTTATATAGGTTTCCAGCTGCTGAAGAGTTTGTGGTCTTCTTTGACATATTTTTTGTTTAATAATGGGCCAAATGTTCTCTATAGGTGTAAGATCTGGACTGCAGGCAGGCCAAGTCAGCACCCGGACTCTTCTACTACGAAGCCATGCGGTTGTAATAGCTGCATTATGTGGATTTGCATTGTCCTGCTGAAATACACAAGGCAATAGAAATAGACTGAAATAGACGTTGTCTGGAGGGGAGTATATGTTGCTCTAAAATCTTTATATACTTTCAGCATTCATAGTGCCTTCCAAAACATGCAAGCTGCCCACAACGTATGCACCCCCATACCATCAGACATGCTGACTTTGGAACTTGATGCTGATAACATGCTGGAAGGTCTCCATCTTCTTTAGCCTGGAGGACAAGGCATCCATGATTTCCAACAAGATTGTAATATTTGGACTCGTCTGACCATAGAACACTTTTCCACTTTGAAACACTTCTGGACCATGTTCACATATGGCTTCCTTTTTGTATGATAGAACTTTAGTTGGTATCTGCAGATGGCATGGCGGATTGTGTTTACCAACAGTGGTTTCTGGAATTATTCCTAATACATATATATATATATTAGTGGTGGGCCGTTATCGGCGTTAACGTGCTGCGTTAACGCGAGACTCTTATCGGGCGATAAAAAAAATATCGCCGTTAATCTATTCTCAAAGTTGGGTTGGGAGCTGGGTCTATACTACGCAAGCTATGATGACTTTCACCCTGATATTTTAGCGCGGATGTATACCTAGCCGAATTGCACTGTAGTAGAGGGGCGAGAACGAGTCTTCGAACTAGAGGCTCGCAGTCCGTGATGGACAGATTGTTAACGGCTGGTCTATGTGGTAATACAATCGGGCAGGACATCCAAACGCTCACCTATCATTCATCAACCTCAAATATGGCTTTTCATCTGAAAGATGTATGTAGTAGTAACTTTACATGGCCGCTCAATATGATGTTAACCTAGAGAAATGTGCGCTATTGAAGTGTTTGTGTGGAAGCGCGTTTGCTGCAGGACAGGCTCCGGTGCGCTCACTTGCTCTTAAAATCTCCGTCATTCTTGGTCATACAGATAAAAATAGCCTAATACATCTTTCGAATCTGTAAAGACTCTACGTTTATTTGTGTGCACTCAGAATAACAACGAAACGTTGCGCTTTTAAGCAAACAGGATGCGCTTTAGGTCTCATGTGAATTTGAGCGAGAAACTTCGAAAATCCGTCTTTGAAAAATATATCTATAGAGAGTGAAATGTCTAAAAAATAAAAATAGAAGACGTGTGTGTTAGCATGGATGATTTACATGAAATTTAGGGAATGGGAGTCATTCTTCCGGGAGTGGAACGGGATTTTCCTCCAGCTTTTTCGTGGAATTGGGACGGGAAGAGATTTGTGATTAAGTTTGTGATGCATTTTGGAAACAGGAGATGAGCCCCTGGTCTAATGCGCCACCTGGCTTGAGAAACCCGTTCTCAAAGACTTACTTTTAGTCATTATTTGGGTAGCACACATATTCTGAATGCCTTCGGCAGAATCCTAATATGTATATATATATATTAGGGGTGGCACGGTACGGTTCACGGTTCAAATTCCAAATAGAAGTGATCATCCCTATCCCTTTGGAGTGGGGACTTTGGAGTGACCAGGGTACGTGCGTGCAGTTATGTTGTCGTTTGAAATGTACTTGGCAAAGGGAGCGATTTAATTTCCACATAATCTTCAACTGGGATGTTCCCGTGCCAACGGGGAGGGGGGTTGAGTGGTTGATTCACTTGTATAGATAGAGAACAGTTCTCAAATATGTGTTCTTATACAATCTTCCTTGCATTCTCGTACTACACTCTAAATATAAAATATAGTACAATGTGATATACAGTAATATTTTCTGTATAGATTTTTCAGAGGTGTTTTGCCCATGAACTGTACGTTGTACTGTGTTGTGTTTTAGGGTTTAAGGAAATGAAACTTAATGAAAAATATCCTGGCAGACATTTGGTGATGTTCCTTGCCTTTTTAGAACGGAGAAGCAGCCAGAGTTTTGAATTAATTAGTTGAGAGAATAATTCATTGACTCAATTAAGTCTTTATAATTACAATTAGTGACTTTTCGACACTTTGGGGTGGAAGTTATTATTAAACGCAAGAATAAACTTGCACTGTGCAGAAATTATGTTCAGATTTTGTATTAAATAATGATTTCTAATTTTAACAGCTTGACAGAAGTGTTTTTCATGCAAGCATATTAGACAAAAGAAATGCAATTCCGAGGTAACAAAAAATACAAGGTTCTAACGTTTTGTTAACGCACTCATTTTGTTATGAAAACCCTATTTTTGACATTGTCTATCCGAACATTTAAAATGTAAAGTTTATTAAATATTTAAAAAGTTTTTTCTTGGTTATACGAACATTAAAAATAAAGACAATCACTTCTCACTTTATTTCATTATATTCATGTTAAAATAATATTAAATAGAAAACTTGATTTGAAAATTTTACTACTTTACTATATTTTGATCAAATAAATGGTGTGCATAAGCCTTGTTTTACACATTATTTTGGGCTTTTAACAGCTGAAGAGATTATTTTCATGGACAGACAGCTTTTTTCATATTTTTATAGTGCAGGCAGATAGCAGCAAAAGTGAAAGAGAGTGCCGCAGTATTAAAACAGTTAGCTAGTGTGTTTGTGTGTTGCACCACCAAAGAAAACGCTGATGCCCCAGCCCTGCCTGTATATCGCTGATGTCAGGATCCACCACTGCAGCTATCACATTATAAATTGTGGTGATCAATTTTAATACGTCATACTTTTCTCTCGCACCATTGGGTCCCTCCCTCAGGCTAGTGGCCCTAGGCTCAAACTCAGGTAAGCCTGAACATTAATGTCACTCTGGGTATGAAGAGATGGTGTAGAAGAAATTCTTACATATCTATATGCTGAATGATAAAGAAATAAATGAAACAGGACTGGAAAGAAGACAAACATACCACAAGGGCTCATTTCTTCCATATCCAGCACAGCATCCGCACAGCCGCAGGCATGGAACAGGACCCAGACTCACAACACCTGCAACCGGCAGCACAAGCACCACGGGGTCTGCGGAGATACAGAGAGACATCTGGGAACTAATGAAGCCACAGATGAGCTAAATGTTAATTAAAGTTTCTGTAATAAAAATCCATATGGTGGCCTACTGATTAGCACACTCAAGATACACTCAACATGTTTCATTATACCAGTAAAAGGATGTTACTGTGGTTTCTCCTTGCAAAAGCTCAGGAGCCATCGGGGGAAAGTCTGATATGAAGCTTTATTGCTTTATGCTGAGGAGTAGGGCTTTTATATATGATCATAAAACTTCTTTATGTTCATATTTCTCCATAAAACATCAATGTACTTTAAGATGATAGTATTTATTCTTGCTTGGAACAGCAAAAATAAACTTGCACTGTGCAGAATTATGTTCAAATTTCGGATCAATTAAATAATCTTTAAGGAAGCATGAAGTGCTCCAAAATTTCTTGGTAAACGGGTACAGTGACGTTGGTTTTCAAAAAACACAATGGACCAACATCAGCAGATGACATTGCACCCCAAATCATCACAGACTGTGGAAACTTAACACTGGACTTCAAGCAACTTGTGCTATGAGCTTCTCCATCCTTCCTCCAGACTCTAGGAACTTGGTTTCCAAATGAAATACAAAACTTGCTTTCATCTAAAAAGAGGACTTTGGACCACTGGGCAACAGTCCAGTTCTTTTTCTCCTTAGCCCAGGTAAGATGCCTCTGACGACAACTGTAGCCAAATTCCTTGACACATCTGTGTGTGGTGGCTCTTGATGCCTTGACCCCAGCCTCAGTCCATTCCTTGTGAAGTTCACCCAAATTCTTGAATCGATTTTGCTTGACAATCCTCATAAGGCTGCGGTTCTCTCGGTTGGTTGTGCATCTTTTTCTTCCACACTTTTTAATTCCACTCAACTCTCTGTTAACATGCTTGGATACAGCACTCTGTGAACAGACAGCTTCTTTGGCAATGAATATTTGTGGTTTACCCTCCTTGTGAAGGGTGTCAATGATTGTCTTCTGGACAACTGTTAGATCAGCAGTCTTCCAGATGATTGTGTAGACTAGTGAACCAAACTGAGAGACCATTTTGAAGGCTCAGGAAACGTTTGCAGGTGTTTTGAGTTGATTAGCTGATTGGCATGTCACCATATTCTAATTTGTTGAGTGAATTGGTGGGTTTTTGTTAAATGTGAGCCAAAACCATCACAATTAAAATAACCAAAGACTTAAACTACTTCAGTCTGTGTGCATTTAATTTATTTAATACATGATTTTCACAATTTGAGTTGAATTACTGAAATAATATAATATAATATAATATTAATATAATTTATTGAGATGCACCTGTATTACAGACAAAATAAAAGTATATCTAATTCTGAATGTAATACCTAGGTAACAAAATATATGTTCTAAGAATGTTTTCCATTCCCTGAATATTGAAAAAAAAGTTTGAATCAGTTGAAACTATTTTATAAAAAAAATTGTATCTTGGTTATTTGAACATTCCACTTCATTTTGCAAACATTATGGAAGAAATACTGTTAAATGTTCTCTGAACATTTTAAGACAAAGATGAACATCCAACTGAAACTTTTAAGAAAAATATATTTCTTGAACCATGTATAAATATAATTCTGGTGTTAAGTTTTTGATAACATTTTTAAAGACCATACCTAAGGATCGTTTGTTCATAACTTTGAGAGAAAGTTGCCAGCAAGTTTTGTGAATGTTTTCTGTTAGCTGGGTTATTTTGAAAAAATAAAAAGGCCCTGCAGACTGCATCTAGAAAACTGAGCTGCATCTTTTCATTGCTGTGTTGTCCAGTTTGTTCCTCTGTGGTCACTGTGATGTAAACACAGATTGCAGGAAAACATTATTTAAATGGGGAAAAGGAGTGCTGACTGTTCATTTGGAGATTAATTTCACCACCTGATGCTGACTAGGCAGCAATTCTCTCCAGAACTGCAGGTGTAATAACATCCAGCCTCATAAAATGATTCCTCTTTATACCGTTGCGCTCTGTTAAAACTATCATATGACGAAAGAGATTTTTTATAATCTTACTCTTTGTTTGTGTAAGCATTTATGAAGTTTACAAAGAAAAGACAACAACAGATTACAACGTTTTGATATTGTATATGATGAACATAAAGCAACTGGCTCAACAGGTTATACTAAAACAAGAAAAAAGGCCAAATATAGAATTAGAAAGCATCTCACATCCAATCAAACTTATAACGGCTTGATATGCACATACTGTGGGCACTTACAAAGAAATCCATTCATTACAAGCAGCCTGACACGGGCAGATGGCAACTGGTTTAATCTTTTCACCCCAGAATCCTAGGCAGCCTCAGGTTTCCACAGATGCAATCATACGCACTGAGGGATGGGATAATTGCCATTGATGGCAGCCAGCCTTCCAGAGACAGGCCTCATAGTTTCACAAATAGCACAAACTGACTCGATGGTCAAGGGCTCAAGCCAAAGTTTCAGACAACAATCCTGCTGTCTGGTTGATGGAAGATAATTATAAAGTCTCAGTGAATGATGTCCATAGTACACATCCGGTTACCAGTGGTATTTGCAAAAATAATTTGGACATCTTGGGACTCTCACTTAACATTTTTGAAACTCATTGCACCACATAGCAAAATATTAAACCAAGTGGCATCTGCAAACAAATCATACTATAAGTTTTCTCAGAATAGCTACATTTTTGCAATGCGTTGTAGCCAACTGGTGATTTTTTGCGGATGCGTGTATAGTCACTTCATCACATTAACTATGAATACTGAAAAAATAACGAAAAATGTCACTCAGAAATGACATTTCACAGCTAATTACAAAGAAACAGCATTGAATTAAACGCATTGAATTAAACATTACAGTTTGAAGTGGACAGACTGAAAGAGTATTTTCTTGTAAAATGTACTTCAATAATATTTGTTTTAATTACAGTGTAGCAGTACATATATTATTTTATTTATTTATTTATTTTAATTTATTTGTTATTTTAACAAAATATTTTAGTGTTTGCTTGAAAAGTGATTTGTGCTTTTCTTTCAAAGGAATGCCATTGTATGATAATATAAGGTACAATTATATTATATTATATCACTTTAAGATATACACAAATAGGAACTTTACTATACATTCAGCCTGCATCCAGTCAAGTGTCATAATGATGGTTGTGAGCAGCTAAATTGCAGCACTCAAATAATTACAAACTAAACTGAAAATTGGACCTCAGAGTCCTCAAGTGTTGTTCAAATGAAAGAAGATTCAGATGACAGCTGTTTATCCCTGTTAGTTATGGTCTCACATAGACCCCCAGAGAGCTGTCAAAAAAGAATGGTGTCATATCTCCAAACAGAGCAGAAATGACTCATTAAAAGCTGATGACATGATAGTGATGAGTGCAAGGCAGTGGTCCACAGTCTCCCAGAATGCTGAGCTGCAGTCATTAGCAGGGAGGTTGGGCAGGCTGAGGAATGAGGTCACTGTGTTCCAGGGTTGAGCAGAGCAGAAGGAGGAGAGCCACTCTGGCCAGGGCCATAATGAGCACATTCAAGGGCTTTGTGTTGCGGCCTTTCACACTCTTTCTCTCTCTCTCTCTTTCTCTTACACACACACACACCCTCCCACACACATGCGTGTTTTATTTTTCTAAGAAATGAGCAATAGAGAATTATTTTTGTGTTGAAGTATTAAAGAATATATATTATCATAAACTGCATTTTACGCAGTAACCCATTTAATTCCATTAATTAATAATTCATGTAAAAAAGGTTTTCATTTTTAAAGCTCTAAAAAACTTACTGACTGATGTTTTAGTGCACTTCCTGCAAATATTAAACAAAATAAAGGGTCTTAATTAAATATGTTAATTTTCACATGGTTAGTGCAAACTGTCACATGACCAAAGCAGTGTATTTCCTTTTTGACCATGAAAAGGTTTTGGATGTATCAAAACTCCTAAACGAAAGGCTAGTGAAGCATGTTAACATCTAGAAATGACAAAGACTTTTGGTCCACATTATTTTATGGTGTCTAGTATTAATATATGAATTCACACATATTAAGTTTTGTTGAGTGTTGTGATAAAATGAGTAAACATCTTGATGGTCACAATAGTGGCCGATGGGATAACAGTGAACTTAGGTATACAATATAAATCCAATTGCATTTGTTAGTAAAAATTGCAATAAAATGGTTTAAATTAAAACTTCAAATGTAACAAATAAGTTACTATATTGATGTTGCAATACTGGTAGCACTAATACAAACGTTTTATGATATATTTTACAAAAAATGTAACATTTTGAAATATGTTGATAGTTGAATTTTTGTTAAAATCTCAGTATTCCTATCAATGTTGTATAATTGTATAATCATTCCCGCCCCCCAAAAGCCCAAAATCACTGGCCTTAATGACTACAGACCTATCGCTCTCACGTCTGGGGTCATGAAATCTCTTGAGAGATTGGTCCTGGCCCACCTGAAGGACATCACTAGACCCTTGCTGGATCCTCTTCAGTTTGCCTAGAGAGCTAACAGGTCTGTGGATGACACTGTCGGAATTACGCAACGATCTTATTTGTGGACTTCAGCTCGGCCATCAATACCACCATGCCTGACCTTCTCTCAGACAAACTCACACAGCTCTCTGTGCCCACCTCCATCTGTCAATGGATCCCCAGCTTCCTGACAGACAGGCAGCAGTTAGTGAGGCTGGACAAACTCACATCCAGGACTCTCACCATCAGCACTGGTGCCCCTCTGGGTTGTGTTCTCTCCTCACTGCTCTTCTCCCTCTACACCAATGACTGCGCTTCAAAGAACCCCTCTGTCAAGCTCCTGAAGTTTGCGGACTACACTACAGTCATCGGCCTCATCAAGGACGGAGACGAGTCTGCTTACAAACAGAAGGTTGAGCAGCTGGCTGTCTGGTGCAGTCACAACAACCTGGAGCTGAACACTCTCTCAAAACTGTGGAGATGATAGTGGACTTCAGGAGGAACCCCCCTGCTCTCCCCCACTCACCATCATGAACAGCACTGTGACTGCAGTGGAGTCATTCAGATTCCTGGGAACCACCATCTCTCAGGACCTGAAGTGGGACAATCACAATGACTCTATCGTGGAAAAGGCCCAGCAAGGAAGTTCAACCTGCCACAAGAGCTGCTGATACAGTTCTATACTGCCATCATCGAGTCTGTCCTGTGTTCGTCTATAACTGTTTGGTTTGGTTCAGCTACCAAAACAGACATCAGAAGACTACAACAAGGAGAGGATTATCGGTGCCCCTCTACCCAACCTCCAAGATCTTTACACCTCCAGAGTGAGGAAAAGAGCTAAGAACCCTCACACCCAGCTCATTCTCTCTTTGAACTGTTGCCCTCTGGCCGGCGCCACAGATCACTGAGCACCAAAACAACCAGACACAAGAACAGTTTTTAGCCCCAGGCCATATCCCACCTGAACATCACATAACACACCCCAGTACTGTACATCTGTAAATAACTCATCAAACCTTCTTCTGTACATAGGACACATGCACATTCACAGTTCTGTCTGTGGACATTTTTCTGTATATTTTTATTTTATTACTATTGTTATTCATAATTATTGTCTATTCTCTTCATTATTAGTGTTTTTCTATTACCTTGATTATATGTTGTCTGCACTATGTTTGTACTTCTGTACTGGAAGCTCCTAACACCAAGACAAATGGCTTGTGTGTGCAAACACACTTGATAATAAAGCTCTTCTTATTCTGATTCTGATAAGGGTTTTCTAATGCATAATAGTAACCCTGGAATATGATCAAACAGTTTAAAATAGCTGGGCTAAGATATATAATTTTATATATTTAATATATATATAATATATTTAATTCAGTATACACATTATCCCACCGGGCACAATAGTGACCGACCATTTAACACTATTTTTCACACACTTAAAAAAAGAATTATCATTATTATTGATTATTTAAAAGGGTTACTAATGACACATCATTTGGATATTTCTGAGAACAATTGGGGATTAAATGGGTTAAGAATGTGCAAGCCAAGACATTGAGTCCACATTACGAAACGATTCTATGCTCAGTGACATTTTTTGAAAGTCAAGGTTTGGCCTTTTTAAACTCTAGGTTTAAAGGAGATCATACTGCACTAGATGACTAACAAAGACCAAAGCTGTGTTATCATTCACAGGGTGTGTATAGTGTTCACTGTTGCCAACATACTCCAGAACATACAGAAGAATATTTAAATTAAATTAATTTATTTGGCATAAACTACAATATCATCATAACAGATTTTGTGCAGAATAGGGGTTTTAGTACATAATTTACCAAATAATGTACCAAATTCTTTTTAGAATGAATAATCAAAACAACAACAACAACAACATAAATTAATTAATTCATAATACTAATTATTATTATCTATCTATCTTTGTATCTATCTATCTATCTATCTATCTATCTATCTATCTATCTATCTATCTATCTATCTATCTATCTATCTATCTATCTATCTATCTATCTATCTATCTATCTTTTTCTCTTTGCAATCTGCATTGGCCTTCAGACCAAACATATATATGCTCTGTGTGATTTGGAATCTGTGTTAAATCCACTTTGCAGGGCACTATTGGATGATTGAAATGCACTGTAGGAAATATCTATCTAGCAGCAGCTTCAGGTGCTGAGATCAACAAAAACAGATGATTCCAGAAGTACCCTCAGGGCTGTACATTGCTGGGTGGAGCAATAAAAAAGGTCTAAAACATTTCATCACACACTGCAGCTGAAGCACCATTCTAAGTGTCCCACATACCAGTATTTCCAATAAACCTTTATTGGCTGTCTAAAAAACCTATTATCATACCACTATGAAGAGTACTCAAGGCTGGCACCAAAAACCCATATCAGGCTTGTTTATCCGGTCGACTTCCGGATGGCAGATGGAGTAGACGTGTTTGCGTGTATCTCTTGTTCTAACTGTTTCTTTTGAGCCACTTCATAAGTCAAAAACCCATATCACTATCCAAAACAAAAACATCTTTATTTGGAATTTTAAAAACTCAGGCTCATGAAAATGTTACTGGATATTTAGGAGGAAAAACTGAGCACTCAACCAGACAGAATCAAGCAGTGTATCTGTGGAGTTTGAATAGACAAACCCCCATACCAATGCAGAATTTCAACTCCAGAAATCAAGCAATATTGCACATTAAACAGGGGATTGTTTTGGTGAGACTTGTAGGAACAGAGCCGTCTATCAAAACACCAAAAGATTTTACAGCAGAAAATACACCACGTTTCATAAATACCTGGGAAATATGTTCAATATTTAATCCACACTTTGTGATATACTGCATACAGCTGTTTCATCACCCTGAAGGGATTCGTTTTGCAATAATCACCGACTGACTGACTTTTTTTTGCCAAATAAATAAACACGTATTTTATCATTTTATCCAATAATATTATTTGCACCACACATTGCTAATTATTTTTTTTCTTAGTTGTGTGCTTAACTCGAACTTAAGAAAGAAATCAATGTTAGCATATTTTAGATTGAAAAGATTTTATATGTTTAAACAAAGCAAGCAGGTGACTCAGGTTCAATCAATTGTATATTGTGATTGCTGGGAGGAGAGATAGTGTATGAGGTTAAAAAAGGGGGTCATGAACAAAAACTATTATGAATTCCTTCATAAACCATCCACCATTTCTATATCCACAAGAATTGTACACAGTCTTTTACTACTATGAAAAAGATTAGCAGTAGTTCAAGTTGAATAATTTACAATTCAAGGTTGAAAATGGCTAAATTCACAAAAGTATGGGAACATTTTAACCCATTAGTCTCTTGAATTTAAATAAACCAATGTGGAAATTGATTGCAACTTCACATAACGTAATATAATTACATCAGCGGTAATAAGTTACATGGCCAGTTGACCGGTCTGAATGAGGAATTTGTTTGGATTCTTTTTCATGACTGATGAAAGCAAATTATTTTTTAACTCCACAAATACCTTCCTGATTAAAATCTACCAACACTTACAAGGAAGAAAAAAATGTTAATTAGCAACTCGGAATGTTGTGATGATTAAAGCAACGATTATGTGACCTGCTATTCCATTAATACCTCATGTTTGGATGAAAAAAGACACAAAAAATTCATTGTGCAAATTTGCTTGTGTCAATCAGGATGGGCTGAAGTGGATACACAGTCACGGGGGAGCATTTCAAAATCATAATGCTTTGTCTGATATGAGTAATTACACAAGAGAGATAGCAATTAAAGAATGTTATCTCCCTTCTCTAGTTTCCTTTTCTCTTCTTCAATCACATTTAATTGAAGTCAAGAGGTTTGAGAAAGAAGGTAAGGAGAATGAGAGGGAGGAGGTTAAGTGATTTGCAAAATGAGTTTTAATAAGATTAAAACAATTAAGAGTTCAATAACAGAATTGATTCTAAAGCATATGGCTTTCTTCTTTCTTGCTTTGTTCTGTCTCAAATACAGAAATCGGATCTAAAATCACTCTCTGACCTAATCGTCCACTGCTGTTTACTGCTGAGATGATTGTTTGTATTTGTAGACTTCTGTTTGGGAAAGTCAATGTGAAATGCATGAGTTATTCATAAGGTCCATTTGGGTCCACATAATGAGTTTTAAGCAAATCGTATGTTATTTACTTGTCCTCTCGCTGGTGTTGTGTTGAGCCAGCGAATAGCACAGAGAGCCGTAAGTGTGCTCTTTAGCTCTGTATTTAATAGCACTCACAGGGGAGGAGGCATTAATGCAGATTTAGTCTGTAAAGGTTGGAAAGGCACCCACATCTGCAATACTGACTGGAGTTTGGAAGCCAGTCAGCTTTATGGTGGGTTTAATAACGGAGTGCATATGCCTAAAAAATTATAGTGCTAAAAACAAAGAACATTTTTAAATTGTTAAACGCTATAAATCTCAAATAAAAAAAATGATTTAAATGTAAATGTATTTATTCATTTACTTATTGCTGTTGTAACCAGTTTTAATAAAGTCAGCAATCACTGTAAATCTTAAAGTAATTCCTAAAGTCATTATAAAAACAATGGGTTTTAACACCTACTGTGGGTTTAAAGCCTACTGTTTCATATTTAATATTCTAAGTCCTTTTATGTGGTTAGTAATATTTTAAGATAAACACTTACTGGACTGAATCAAATTGGGTTTACTGGATTATCTATGTGTCATTTTTAGAAAAATCATGTTGAAAATGTGAATATCAAATGTAATACATCAAGCTTTTGAGAAACATTTATTTGTACATCTCTTATTATAGGTTTTGCCCACCACAAATAAAACTACAGAGCTTTGATCATAAAACTAAGTATTTCAATATCTTACAGAGATTTTATTGGGGAAATATTGTAGGACAACTCACATTTGTGCATTTTATGTACTGTAGTCTGCTACTGTTATAAAGATCTCAGTGATTTACATGACAGAATTTCATCTTATTTTTACCCTTTAAAATATCAGCGGCCGCATCAAATTGCATATTTTTGTTTAATAAAAGCTTAATGTTTAAAAAGCGAAACTCATCAAAAAACATTATTATGGAATAAACTGTTCCATAAAAAAAAAAAAGCTTCACAGCGTTAATTATATATTACCTAAATTGTCAAATGCGTATCCAATGTGTATTAAACATGTAATATATTCTCTATAAACTTCTTTGGCTAAAAACACAGAAATTTCAAGTACTTATGGTGCAGTCATGTCAAAAAGATTGTACAGTGTTTATGAGTTAAAGCACATGAACACCACCACACAGTCGTAATATCAACTGAGAAACTTCTTTAAGCCCCGAGTTTCTTATTTGGGTGCTTGTGGGTAAGAAAACATGTCAAACGCAGTGGATGCATACTTTGTATTGATGGTAAATTTGTTGAAATTAATTAACTACCTAAGTTGCATCTAATAAATACGATACTGCAAAGTATACGATAACTCTTAATATAATAACAATTACATTTAAAGCACCTTCATAAACTGAATAAATACACAAAAAAGCAAACACACAGATGCACATTCTTCATCATTTTGAAGAAGCAGTGTTTAAAATCTTGTTGAATTGTTGGTAGAAAAGGTGCATCTGCTTCTTGCTCCAACCAAATTGACTTGAATGCACCTGACGTCGAAATTACAACTTGCCAACTCTTAAATATAAACTTCCCAGGTGGACTTGAACATACCATTAAACTCAAAATGATTATGTAAAAAATTAAGGCTATGGAAACACCCATAAGCCTTTACACTTGAATAATATAATAAGAGGATGGTGGGATCAGTTGTAACGCACTGGCTGTATCTGAATATGCATACTCTCCTATTATAGAGTAGGTGAAAAACAGTATAAGAAAAGAGCAGCATGTCCAAATTCACAGTATTCACATAAAACAGCAGGCAAAAATCTCCGGATGACCAACTATATCTGCTGAGCAGTACATTTTGCTGTAAGGTTATAAAGCAACAAGCACATTTATACCATCAGGACTTCCAGATTGTTGTGGACAGCAGTGCTGGTGAGTGACACTGACAGAGCCCCAGTTCATTCCCCAAAACCACGGGAAAGGTCAAAGAGCTCATGCCACAGCGACACTGATCTAAGCTGAAGCCCCACAAGGTATACCGCAGGTGCAAGTCATTTCTGATTTTCCACTCCACACTACCTTTATGTAGGTTGATCCACACAATAGTGTTTTCCTCTGTGTCTTGCTCCATCCCAAGAAGTCCCAAGGTACTGGGAAGTTTTCTAAAGGTTCGATAATTTGAGAGCAGCTTGTCATTGGCAATCGAGCAAAGCGTTGTTTCAATGTAAAAACCATTCCTGAGACAATTATTTAGAAATTTCTAGTGAGCATCTGTCAGTGTTGAGGTAAAATTTTCTCAGATTACTTGTCAAAATGTATTGAATGTCTCCCTGTGAAATCTCAGTAAAAGCTTCTCCTGAACCTCTCAGCTGAATCAATTCTTTTGAGGCAATTTTTATCAAATTGATTCATAACACGAGGGGTTATCTCTAAATTTTACCATGAAGACAATGAATAGTGGAAGTTTTGTGGAGACGCAGAAAGTCACTGTTGCTTACTAGAAATGTATTTACTACCATCTATTGTATTTTTTATATATTTTGAATTTATTTGCAAAAACAGATAACTCTTTGTATTAATTTATATTATGTATTTTTATTGTGCTATGTTTTTATTGTGTTTTATTGTGTTAGTTAGCTGTATATTTTTTGTTAGTATTATTTACTCAAAACAACCCCACTTAAGTTTGATTGATATTAATTGGAATGCAGGATGGAAAAAAACATGATTTTTGAACATTAGTTATCCGCTTTTGCAAATTAACTTTTAATTTTCATATATATATATATATTCCTCAGAGAAGGTACACTGCTCTCTAGATTTCTCAGAAAAAAACAAACAAACAAACAAACAAACAACAATATATATATATAATTGTAATTGACCCCTCGCAAAGAACTGTCCCCCCCCCCCCACACACACACACACACACACACCTTCATTACTGTTGCTATGGCCGACAAGCCATGGCTTTTTCACGCCACACATTGATTGTTCTCACGCAGTGAAAAGAGAAAACTGACAATGCACCGATAGACAAGACAGAGCAGGTCACTTTTGGTGAACAATGTCTCCGCTATTAAAGTTTGTCATTTTTTAAAGAAATTTAAACAATAAATACAATTTGTGGCTCTTTAATGTCTCGTTACAGATTCAGGTGAACTGATCATATTTTCATATTTATTAGTTATAGCACAAAACAAACATGAATGAACATAAGAAGGCATGTTGTTTGGACCACAGAAAGATGTCAGTGCACACTATTGTTCAAGTTCAAGTCCATCAATGATAATCTACTCTCCTGTCTGGTTTGTTTGTCAGACATAAATGGCAGATTCGGCAATATGATAGGTCAGATCATCAGTCAGTCAAACTCCCTGGGAAGGCTCAGTTGCAATATTATTTCTCATAATTGTGTCTATATCTCACAATGTGACTTTGTCTCAACTTAATATATTTATGCCACATTTATGAAACAGGTTTACATAGGATGCAGAATCACACAAAAATGATTATTATGAGATAAAGGCAATAGCATTTGGCTAGTCATGTGATCTCAACATGGCATCCTAAAGCTTTTATAAGACTAAGATTCTTGAAAGTGTACTTCATTATAGTGTTTGGGAAAAATGGTTGAAGACCTTTTTCTTTTTACAGTTCCGTTTGGTGAGGTTATAGTACAGAATCATAAAGGTCACCTTTAAGAAAAAAGCTAAATCTTTACTTTAAACAATAAAATAAGCATTTTAACATGAAATGCATAAATAATATTAATATTTTTATAAATAATGTTAATAATACAATTTTAAAATACTTTAAAATATTTATCAGGCTGTTTATCTAAATGTGATTGTGTGCTGCCCATTAAGGGGAGAAAAAGTTTCAATAAATATTTACAAAAAAGGATAAAGGATATTGATGAACAATACTCTTAAGAATTCCTTCACTGGTGTCATACATCGATGACTTATTCTTATTTATATTCCAGCATTCAACCAAAAAAAAAACACAGAGGGAAATGCACCCCAGACAGATAAATGGATCATATCAGTATTCGGCGTCTGTGGGTGAATAGGACTCATCTTCATTCTGTCTCTGAGAGAGCTCATTGTCCTGTTGATCCTCAGATCAGCTCCCCCATGATGGTTTGGAGTCAGTCAGAGTCTCACTATTGCTTTGGTTTAGGTCATAACTGTCTCCTGCCGACAGGACTGACAGCGGCCCGAAATAGAAACCGGTCCTGGAGATTCTGCCGTCAATTGGGCAGAAAATAGGAGATGACAGTGGAGCCTGCCCTGCCTGCTGAAATAGATCGGCACCCCGATGGCTTTAATGTCATTATTACCTCTCAAATGCACTGTGCAAAACGCATCAGCTGGCTTAGAAATGCCACAGCGTGTTACAGAGGTAGTACATGCATGCGGCAGCGTGATGGTTTTGACAGGCGAGTCCAGTGAGGCAGGTGGCTCTGTGCGGCTGCTTCTGCCTCTATTAGATTCTGGCCTTTGCTTGCTTTCTCTCTCACCTTAATGGACCCAACCTTTACTCCTCCTAACTGTCTTGCTCCAGATGTGGCAAGGATATTCTGCAGATTGCTGAAAAAGTGGCTAAGGAAGGCTGATCGCTGTGAATTCAAAGTCTCACAAAGATCAACTGGTCATCAGGATGAATACTCATGTTCTATTTACACTGACTGTAATGTTTTTAAGCTCGATGTTATAATCCTTCATAAATCATTCTAATATGCTGATTTGCTACACATTACTTATTAGAGAATCTATAATAAGCATCATACATATATAGTCACACAAGGGTTGACGTTTTTGGGAAAGAGAGGACAACCAGAGCCGCTCTTTTAAGTCTGGCTTTTCTTCAGATCAAAGTGAAGTCACACTAGCTAAGGGGCCTTGAGTCTCAGCGAGAGGTTGATGGGCTCCTCAGGAGCTGTGAATGTGAAACTGGCAGGAGAGGAAGTCCATGGAGTGCGTTGGTGTGATACACTCTCTCCGTCAAGGGGAAAAGAGCTTTTCGCAGAGGGGAGTTGGCGGGGGGTGTCAAAAGAGAAGATGTGTAGTAGATCTGCTCTATCGAGGACAAAGAAGGTCAACTTGTCTTGATCAAATAGAGATGTTTACTCATTTTCAGAATGAATGGCCTATTTATATCTGGATTGTTAATTTTTTCATAGTAACAGCCTTTTAAAGCAATATTTAATTGGGACATTGGCTGCAACCGAGAATATGATAGACAGACAGGGAAGTGTTTGGGGAAACCGGTTTAATTATTATTTTTTTAAACAGATCTGGAGTAATTTAGTATGTAATACTAAATATAATATTAGTTATAAGTTAGTTCCTCACAATAGATCATCTGCAGTGAATGGGTGCCATCAGAATGGGAGATTAAACAGATGACGTACACACCACTATAATCCACAAATAATGCAAGCAATCCAAATATTGCATGTTTGTAATAAACACATCCTTCCTTAAGACATTTTACATTTCTAATATGAGTATTCTATACATAATATTGGTTTCTCCAGTGAAAAAGCGGTCTTATCTGAATAAAGAGAGACATATACACATATCAAGCACAGTTTACAAGCAAAAACAGTCCAAACAGTTGTATGTATAATGATGGATTTGTCCATACGCAGTTTTTCACTTCAGAAGACATTAATTTATGGTCTAGTCATGTGGATTAATTATGGAGTATTGTGATGTTTTTAATCAGCTTTATTTGTCATTATTTGGACTCTCATTCTGACGGCACCCATTCACTGCAAAAGACCCATTGGTGAGCAAGTAATGTAACTCTACATTTTTTCAAATCTATTGTGATAAGAATCAAATTCATCTACATCATGAGTGGCATGAATGTAAAGAAATGAAAGAAAACAATTAAGAAAATAGATTATTATTGCATAATAATGAATAAATAAGAAATAGTTTATGTAAAATTAAATTGTACAGTTTAACTCTGATAAACTCACCATATACATATATATAGATGAATGGCAATAAAAGCTGACTCGACTTCAACAAGCTTCAAATGTGAATGGTTTTCATTCAGGGAGGGTCTTCCCACCTCGTGTGAAGCTTTGTGCATTTAAAAAGCATTAAGCGTGGGATCATGCTTCTCTTGTCTACAGAATTACGTAAGAAGATAAACATATTCCTCTTCGCATGTAGGATTTTCATGTTGGACTGGGAAGAACCTACTTAGAATTCATGCAGACTGCGAGTGTGGCGCTCCCCTAAATCCACTTTGACAATCCATGAAAATGTGATTTGCAGGCTAAGTCAAATCCTGAATTATTAGCTCGTCCAGTCTGGAATGATGAAGGGAGTGCAAATCATAAGATGAATAATTGATTTTTTCTTTTCCCTTTTTTGCATTTAAGCTTAAGAAGAAGAAAAAATCCCAACATTGTTGGTGTTAAATAACCAGTGTGGAAAACCGGAGACCCGAAGCACAATCTTTAATGATAAACTAGCAAGAGGGGCAATAAACACATGGAACACAAAGAGATCAAGTCCTCCTGGCCGTTGTGTGAACTCTAGAGGATGTGGCACGTTTATTTCGATGCCACGACCCATCACATGCCAGCGCCGGCTCTCGCTCTTACTCTCATTCCAGACACTGCCAGCCCTAGTTAGGAGTCTCACAGGGCACAGACAATATTTTCACCCCTTTCGTGTTGTTTTTTCAAGTCAACAGCTTTCCACTTGTCTCCTTCACTCAGGCCGGATCTATGGGAATGTCGAACAGCTCTCTCGGCTAAATGTGGATGCCAATCAAGCGGACGCTCTCGGTGAATGAAATGAGCGAAGCTCAAAAAAATTGAAAGCAGGGCCGCTGTTGTTTTTATAAACAAGATTTCATTAGGATTCAGGCTGTACAATTGGGATGAAAGCAAAGTTTGCTGTAAGACCCTTTTCCGCAACATATCGATCCGGTTTTATTGACCACACTCTCAATGGTACTACATTTGCACAGTCTTGTCACAATCAACTGTTTTGACTCTTATTGACACTATTTCTAGCAGCAAGTTTACCGAGAGGCTAAACTGCGGAAGAGAAAAAAGAGCCCTCCAACTCTCCACTTTCCTGAAAGTCTTATCTAATGATCTTTCTCTCACAAACACACCACTCTCAATCAATATGTTTCTTTGGACTGACAAGAGAGAGCTCACACCAAGTGCGACAGTTTAGAGTTAAATGGCTCAAAGAGCTCAAGGTCTCTTTACCATGGCTGACACCTGGGCACACGTAGGCATTCATTTTCTGTAGTCTATGGGCTCTATTGCTGGCTGTGTCATCATAAGACCAAGGCAGTTCTGCCCAGCAATACACAATGTCAAAGAACTCACTGTGCTAGATGGGAGGTAGTGACATTGACCTTCTATTTCTGAGTTATGGAAAAATTACTTGGGCACACAGTATCAAGTGCAAAACTGCTCTGTCCTTTGTATTCAGAAGTGACAGGACATAAAACAAGTGGTCTTTATTTTAGTGATTGTCTAAAAGAACATCTGTATATTATTTGTACTATACGTCTATCAACAGATGTGAGTAGTTAGAGGTTCTAATACTATTTATAATATAAATAGTTTTCACAACAGCTACCAGAACAGAATGTTTTCCAAATGTTTATAAAGCATGATAGCCTTTTAGAAGGAAACTTTTAAACTTACAATAAAACGTGTTTTAAAAGAACCTTTACAAGTTTCCTTTAAAGTTACAAATAAATGCATTAATATTACTATAACGTGTTCTACAGAAAAGGCTATTATGCTTTATAAACATTTGGAAAACATTCTGAGGTTTCTCTCGAGGTTGCAAATAAACCATTCTTGCATTATCGTTAACAGAACATTTTCTACTGTAACGTTATTAGGCTTGATAACCATTCTGAAAATGTTCTGTCTCTCAAAGCTACAAATAAAATGCTCTTGCAATTACGTTAACAGACTTTTTCCACGTAGAATGTTATTAAGACTGATCAACATTCTCAAAACGTTTGTAAAAGTTATTTCAAAGGTGCAAATAAAACGTATTTCAAATAAAATTAAAGGGATACTCCACCCCAAAATGAAAATTCCCAAATATCATTCCAAACCCAGACATCCCAAGTCTCCCGGAAGTTCCGGGAGTCTCCCGCATATTGATAGCGGCTCCCTGATGCCCGCAAATGAGTTAAAATATCCCGGAATCTAGAGCGAGTGATCAAGAGCGCGCATGCGAGACAGAGACTGTGCTTCAACACATGTAG
This sequence comes from Oxygymnocypris stewartii, assembly GCA_003573665.1. Lineage (NCBI taxonomy): Eukaryota > Metazoa > Chordata > Actinopteri > Cypriniformes > Cyprinidae > Oxygymnocypris > Oxygymnocypris stewartii. The sequence goes on from QVTF01022009.1 coordinate 1,979,534, forward strand.
TGCGCGCACGGTAGAAAGGGAGAGGGAGCGAGGGACCTTGCATGTGCGTGCGTGTGTTAGTCTGCGCGTGTGCCTCATGAAGCGCATGTAATACAGAGAGCGTCCTGATTGGCCTGTTTCGGTAAGTCAACCAATCAATTGTCAGTGTGGGCGGGCTTTTATCTCTTATCCCGAGTCCCGAACTGAATATTCAGTTCAGTATATCTAGAAACAAGAGCGCCATGGCAGAGGGAGAGGGCCCCAAAAAACGAAAATATAAGACACATTTTACCCAAGACTACACGAAAGTGTACCCCTGTCTTATAAAAGTGAAAAATAATGACAGTCTTGCACGCTGTACAGTTTGCAAATAGCGACTTCAGCATTGCCCATGGTGGGTTAAATGATTGTAGAAGACATGTTGAGGTGAGTTCATCAAGTTTCATTTGATTTCATGTGCATATTATTCAGGTCGGCTAACAACTAGCTACATGAAAACACCTTAGACATATTTAAAATTGCAATGGAATATAAATAAAAGCAGTTTACATAATAGATAGAGAGAAAGAGAGAATTTTATTTGTCATTGTGCAGTAGTACCATACAACGAAATTTGCTTGTGCATCATCTAAAAATACTCGCTTTCATATACACACTCACACAATAAATAAAGTATAAAAATTATAAAACAATAACAGGGCATCCAATATTACACTGAAGTCCCATTGCATAAAGTCCCTATCTATAAAGTGCAACTGTGCTGACTGGGTGGTTGGGGTGTATGATTGTTCAGTTCTTTGATGGCCCTTGGGATAAAAGTATAAATAGTTTCAACTGTATTTCGTTATAAAAGTAAAGTCATGTTCTGTGGTGAAATATCATATCCTTGGCCTCCTTTTTTGTTGGGGGGGGGGGGTAAATCGGCAGGGGGTTGTGCTTTCGGGATACCTCCCTGAAATGCTTTTTTGCAGGTTGAGATGTCTGCAAACCCCTTAAACCCGTCGCTTCATTAAATTACGATTGAACCACTGATGGCAGATGGAGTATACTGGCAATGCTTTTCATACTTTTCTGGACCTTGACAGTGCAATTTACTATGTAGTCAATGGGACAGTCACAAGCCTCCCGGTTTTCATCCAAAATATCTTAAATTGTGTTCCGAAGACGAACAAAGCTTTTACGGGTTCGGAGCGACATGGGGTAAGTGATTGACAAAATTTTCATTTTGGGGTGGAGTATCCCTTTAAGACAACCATTTTCCAAAATAAGGATTAATAAATGCTCTCAAAAGGTTCTTTCAAAGTTACAAATAAAACAATCTCACAATTATGTTACAGTAATATAAAAAATTTTCACACTAAACAATATTAAGATTGCTAAATATTCTGTAAAGGGTCTCAAAGTTAAAAATTAAACGTTTTCGCAGCAACATAACTAGAAAGTTATCCATAGTTTGTTGGTGTTACCATTTAGTATTCTGTGTTTTCACATGTGTCTTGTTAGTCTTTTTTACATAGTTGTCTACTGAATTCAGAACTGCATACCACTACTCTTACTAATTTTACAATATCTTTCTATGGGAAAAAAAGTTATGAGTAGTATGCTAGTATGCAGTTCCGAATTCAGCCTTTGCATTTCCTTGGTGAGCTTTCCTTTCCTGGGTGTTGCACGCTGACTTGCTTAGTTCTGTTCCTTTTGTTTGGCTGTATGTAGGCCTACTTTTGTCATTTTATAATTTTCCTGCTTTCTGAGTTCATGTTCTTTGACAGTAACAGTATAACTAGAGGACAGTTTGACTATTCTTGTTTAAAATAATTTGAGTTCCTGTGTGGCTCAGTGGTAGAGCATTGCGTCAGCAGCACAAAAGGTTGTGGGTTTGATTCCAAGGGAACACACATACTAATGAAAATGCATAACCTGAATGCAATTGTAAGTCACTTTGGATAAAAGTGTCTGCTAAATACGTAAATGTAAAATAACTGTATCCGTGAGTGAAACAAAGGCAATTCAAATCGGTCTGAGTCTTATACAAATGTCTATATAAAAAAAAATTGTCAAAATAAATATATTTTTTGTGAATTCTGCCCTCCAAACTAAGACAAACTAAAGGTGTATCCTTACCTGACCCGAATAAATTTGATATGTGTTCGGATCAGGTAAAGATAAACCTTTAAGAGCATAGTATAAGTCTTTTTATACTGATCGCTTTGTGGGTTATTTAAAAAAAAGAGCTTCAGGTTGCCTACAGCAATGTTATGGAGACTCTGTTGAAAAACCAAAAGTGTAGCCATGCAAGTGATCTATTTTATAAGGCAAGAGTACAAACCTTTCCGGCTTTAATGAGAAATTTGATGTATACATTTATTTGTCGGATGGATGATTCACCGAATACTATTATAACGTTGCTGTCAAACACTAGGTTTATTCTGCACCTATCAGTCACCTATGAGATAACATAACTTTTTTTTTAAATATGTTGAATTCTTTTGTATTCTGTACTGTCTGTTTTATTTTTTTTATAATGGAACTTGAGTCTGGAAATACAATCAAATTAATGAATGTATGATTGGACTGTTATATTTCAACTGATAGAAAGATAGATATTGAGGCAAGTTGCCACATATGTTGTATCTTATTTTACTATTACTATTTAAATAGAAAATAATTTTTTGATTTCTTGATTGTAATTGTGTTTTTTTAATGTTACTAAAAAGTTGTTAAAATTATTTTAAATGCATCTATACTGGTGGATGTGATTTTATAATTGTAAAATGTTTTGTTTTTTAAATCAACAGCAGTATAACTGCTTACCCTATTTATTTTGATGGCAGGCTGATTAACTTTTTTTTCAATGACTTTGAAAATGTTAAATAGTTTCATTTTTCTATTTAAGAGTTACATGTTCTTGCATGTTGTAGTTGTTCTCTCCCACCCTGAGAAATATTCACTAAAGTAAACTGTGACAACCCAGTCTCATCGACTCAGAAGAAATTAAACATGGCAGCGATAATTATAACAAAAGCACACAAAATAAAGCTGAAAGTATTGTTTAAATAAAAAAATCTTGTGTCTGTTTATGAAGACCAGTCCAGTACGGTTTCCGACAAAAGCGGCTGACAGCGACCGTTTCTCACCATTTTTCACATCCATTTTTATTTCTTCCTCCTTCTCTGTCTCCTTGCCCCGCAAGCCTCCCACAGCTTGTTAAATCACAACATGTCACGCTGCTTGATTGCAACAGTCAAGATCTAACATATGCCACCTGTGGGTGTGCTTTAAAGCCTGTAAATTATATTAAGCCTATAAAAAAAGATCAGCTATCACAGGCCCGTGATGGACTGGAATAATTATGGCGGGTCTCATTTTGACTGTAAAGCTCACGCAAGACAAAGAGGTAGAAAGGAGGAATGATCGAATAAAATCCTGTATGTACCCCAAGGAGACAGCATGCGTTATTCAGTGCTCCAGCCCGCCATCAGAAGCATCTTGTCATGCAACCATAAACAATGGCTATTATATCACACAAGCCATTATTTCGTAAAATACATCTGAAATGAATATGCTGTACCTTTTCATCTCAGTTCTAGTGTAGTCTTTTCAGTCTAATTAAGAATAATTAATTATATGGGCGTGGTTTATTTAGATTTATCACACTGAATATGACTAATCTCCTGCACAAACGCTCACCACAAACTGCCATAATCTTAGTTACAAAACACGGCACTCTCGCTGAGATTTGACTGCTCCAGTGGTGACATGATTTAAGGGTCAGCTCAGCTAATTAACTCTCAAGCCACAGATTTCATTACCCACAGTGCTGCTGGTCTGATCAGTGTCTCTCACACCTATAGGCTGGGTTGCGTTGTGGAGGTGTGCTGGTCAGTGGCTAATGAAAAAGATGAGACAAGTATATCTGGCAGACAACAGAGTGAGATGAAACTGTTCATGTTAAGTGTGGCTCACCTCAGAATGCAACATTCAGTCATCCTTAACCACATATAGTGCACAATGTTTTCTAGGATAAAATTGTTGTTTTAGGTGACACAATTATATATTATTATATTACTTATAAATGCTGCTCATTGTGTTATTTGTGTGTGTTTAAAAACAATGTCATCAAAATCCATAAATCCTTACAATTTCGATCCATTATCAAAGCCTATATAGCCATCTATCTCCATCCATCCATTGGTGTGTTCACAGGGGCTTTTTCTTTCAATTAAATATGGCATTTGGAATTTGTGTTTGCACACAAATGCAGAAGTATTCTGCACTGTATTCTGGTCCGAAGCGACACATACTTAATTTTCCGTCATTCAAACGGCAGTAACGGCAACGCTGTCAGGTACAACAAATATTAACAGAACATTTCTCAGTTGCTTCCAAGTCCTTACTGAATGATTATATGACATAATACATGAAATATGATTTGATGCAGGCTGGACTGAGAAATAGACTGTAGTCCATACATAGATAATAAGTGAGACTCTTTAGAAATCCATCTATATATAAACTATGGCAATAGTTTGGATGACAGTTACTGTACTGAAATGCAGAATGCTGCACTTCTTATGTATGCCATATATCCTTTCAAACGTACAAATGTACACATTACTGTACGTGGGATATTGATTGAAAGAGACTTTTTTTTAAATGTTTGAATTATTGAGAATATGGTCAATCTCCCAAAGGTCGATCTCCCAAGCTACACCCTTCAGCCATTGTAAGGCCATGATTACAGTTTTTTTTTCAACTGCTAACAAGTATTGTTCAATACTGAAAACCATACTTTCAAAACTGTTCATACAGTCTGCATTACCAACATGAAACTTGGACAAACAGTTCATCTCACCTCCAAAACTCACTCAGACCAACAAAACACTTCCTATAGGTCTCGAAATGTGTGTGTTTCATCAAAACACTGGGAACGATTCTCATTCAAAAATCATTCATTTCATTCATAACACAATGATCTAAAAAATACTAACATCAGGAAGCAATACATAATCAATGAAATTTTATCTTTGAAATTTGAATGATTTGTCGCATATGATTTGTCGCATAAGTATTTCATTATTGGATAAGAATAACATCTTTTAATTTTACTAACTGTATTACAGCACAAATAATTAATGTGAAAAGCAGCATTTCCACCCTATTTATTTACACAAAACCCATCGACATCTACAAAATGTACTTCATCATCAGTCTTGTATTCCTGTGGCTCAGTGGTTAGAGCATTGCGTTAGCAGCGCAAAGGTTGTGGGTTCGATTCCCAGGGAACACACATACTGACAATACAAATGTATAGCCTGAATGCACTGTAAGTCGCTTTGGATAAAAGCGTCTGCTAAATGCATAAATATAAATATATAAATATAAATATATAAATATAGTATAATGAGGTACTGTATGTGCAGTACAGGAGTCCTGCTGCAGAAGTCTTTCTGTGTGGATTTTGTATGTTCTTGATGTTTGTTTATTCTGTGTTTCTCCCACAATCCAGAGACATACAGGACAGGTGAACTGGAGACTGTAGTGAGTGAGAATATGAATGTATGTGATGGACTGGCCATCTGTCCAGGGGTTTGTCGTGCCTATGACCCAGGAAAGTCTCCATCCTCCTCATGACCCTATAGGACAAGTGCTAGGGAAAATGTATGGAACAGATAGATTGATGTTCAAAACTGTGACATTCTAGTCCTCCCTCTCTCTGCCACTCTTTTTTCCACAATAATGTCTTTCCTGATCCTTCCTTTTCTCCCTGTTCATACAGTCTTTATCACCAACACGAATCTTGTGCAAACGGTTCATCTCACCTCCAAAACTCACTCAGACTAACAAAACACTTCATATAGGTCTCAAAATAAGCGTGTTTCATCATAACACTGGGAACAATTCTCATTCAAAAACCATTAATTTCATTCATAACACACTGTTCTAAAAAATACTAACATCAGGGAGCATTACATAATCGATAAACTTTTTTCTTTGAAGTTTGAATGATTTGTCACATAAGTATTTCATTATTGGATAAGAATAACATCTTTTACAGTTTTGCTCAATTGCTTTGGCACATTTTTCGAAACAGTCTTAACATTCTCTAAACTGTGAGTGCAAATGTCACAACTGTTTGATAGAAATTCAGAACATTATTGAATGTCTGCTAAATGTAGTTACTCACCCAAAACATTTCATTCATGCTTCAAAACCTAGTTTTCTTGTCAGTAATTTGGCCAAGGCAACCAAAATATGAAGTATATTTGTCATGGTGTGAGCGACACTGGTCAAAATGTTTAGTTGTTTTTTCACCATGACAGTCAACCATGGAAATTAAGGTTTTATTTTTATCAAAATAGAGTCAATAGTACATAGAACAAAAGAGGTATATGAATATTTATAGTAATACAGTACATTTATTTTGTACGAATGTATTACATGTAAAGTGAAATCTTGCTTGTCCAATTACTGTACATTTCATATTTCTTGTTACCACAAATACACAAAAATACAAAATAACTACAAAATAACATCCATGGAAAAATTATTCTTGGTGGACATCCTGTTGCTCTTGTTGGTGAGGCTTAAGATTTTCATCAACATCACATCTGATGTTTTCCATGGACATGCAGCGGGGAAAAAATATCCTTGAATGCGGCACACATCCCCTGCAATGATCAGCTGTGATGTCCTCACATGCAGCGTTCATGGCATCCAACAGAGACATCTGATCTTGTGGTCTATGATCATATACTTTCCACCTCAATGCTGAAAAAAACTATTCTATTGCTATTGCAACTCTTATCCTTTCATGTGCAGCAAACCAGTCCCAACTATGAAGCTGACATTATCCCAGACAACAACATAATTAGGCGCATGTGGTCTAACTAAACCTCTTTCTTGTTCTGGAATCAGGTTTCTGTAAAGTGTGTTTAGGAAGGCCAGGAGAAGTTGGGTATTATAGGGCCCAATGTGTGGAATATGTGTGCTCACACCATTCTCTGAAACGGCAGCACACATTGTAATATTGGCCCCACATCGGCCTGGTGTGTCAGTTGTGGCTCGGTGTCCAATGAGACTGTGACCATGTCTCCGGCCTTTGGACAGATTCATCCACAAAAACAAGAATGTGGGTGGTTTAATGTCCTTCTAACTACATGATTCTCTACGAAGAAACACAGAAACAAAATAAAGTTACAGTAATTTGTATTCTAGAGTTCAGAAAAGGTTTTCTCTTCTTATGGGTTTCTAAAACTTCAAGTAATACAGGCATCTTAGAAGTACAGTAAAACTCACTAAGTGCACATCAATAGTTCACCTGGACATACTGGTACCGCAGTTTCTTCACGCTTCACTCTTTTACTATTCCTCTCAAATAGCACCTTGTAGCGTTGTTTCATAGTCTTTTCAAAACTCTGTCTGTGGTGGAAATGCTGACAGAATTTATATTTGCAAAGACATTGTCATTTATGATTGCACTTTGGATCTCTCTTAGCCTGATGGAATTGTTGGCTATGACCATGTTGCAAATTTCTTGTTCTTGCTGATGGTTAAATACTGCTGCTCTGCCACCAGCGCGAGGTTGTTGTGCGGTTCTGTAGAATGTACAAAGAGACTTGCGATTACCTTTACAATATTGTTGTTTATAAAAATGCTTTACATTCTTTAAAACAAAAAAATACATGCATATTTACCTGTTTTCCCTATGAAAGGTTTGCACAATTGATGGCAGGGTGGACCTGTTTACATTAGGCTGTACTCTTCGACCAGCCTAGGAAATAAAATAAATTTAAGGAAATCATGTACAAATGGCTAAACATTCACTGCCACAGAGGCACTAGCTTCAAGCAGTTGTCACTTGTATTCAGATAGAGAGAGATTGAGTAAGTGAGGGAGAGATTTCTATCTATCTATCTATCTATCTATCTATCTATCTATCTATCTATCTAATCTATCTATCTATCTATCTTTTTCTCTTTGCAATCTGCATTGGCCTTCAGACCAAACATATATATGCTCTGTGTGTGTGTGTGTCTGTCTGTCTGTCTGTCTGTCTGTCTATCGTGTCTGTCTGTTTGTAACATAGGTAATAAGTGAGATTTAGTCTGTCTATAAGGGATTACTAATGCTTGGCAGTTTAAAAAAAGAGAGAAATACATCTTTTCAAACAGACAAAGTCGACTCAGGGGAGGGAGCACAAATTGGTGTTGTTGAAGGAAAGCTTGTATTGTTGAAATAGGTGCTTTTCAAAGAAAGTGAAGGGGGCAGGACTGTGTTACAGTTGTGACCTGGTCAGAGCAAAGCACTTGCCATTTAGCTGATGCTTTCATCTGAAGTAACTTGCTGTGCACTAATTGCGGGGAGAGTCCCTTCGGAGGGGGTTAAGTGCCTCCCTCGCTCAGAGTCACAAGTGTGATACAGCAGGATTGTAATCTCGGTAATGGTTTGATCCCAAAGTCATGATTATTTCATACTAAACCTGTAACCCCGGTGAACCTAACTCAGGACAGATCCCACTTCAGTTGCACTTTTACCCTCAAATCAGGGCAGTTATTAAAGGTAAGATTTTTGAACAATTTAATTTAGTATCCACCAAAAAGACATGAAGAGTAATGTTATCTTTTATTTTACAAGAAAATACACTGGTCTTATAATGAAAACGTGTCTTTTATATCCCAAATAGTAACACATCTCCCAATTAATACATCAAATTTTCAGATAATCCTTCTATTGCTGTGTCAGTATACTTGTTCTTCAGAATTAAAGTATGGCAAGTCAAATCTGTAAAATAATCAAAGAAAAAGGATTTGGCACCATATCATGTGTACAAGAAGCCTTATTTGAGACAATCGCTTGCATAATTTACCTCGTTTATATGGTCTTTGAATAAACCAGTTAATCACTTTTTTTTAAGACGGAATTAAATCTAAGGGGCTGTTTGTAGCTGATGATTAAAATTTAGGTATGCATCAGCGCTTTAGTCAAACATGTGGTCAACGCCTCCAGACGTCTGTGCTACCTGTTTTCAGATTCAAACTCGTCTCTCCCAGTCAGCCAAAAAACTCCTAAGCACACCAGAAAGTGAAAGAGCATCATCTGTTCCTCACTTAGATCGTCTGTTATTCAAATCTACATGTGTGCTCTGTCACCTACGGTACGAGCCAGATCCAGCATTAATGGACACTGCAGTCTGTTGTGGGATATTCAATATTCAAATGATGCTGAGGTCATGGGGTCAAACTCATTATGAGTAATGAGAAAAGCACATTTGCATTGCTGGTATACAATGTGGCGCTGTCAATGCGGCCAGTCCGTAAAGGGCTGGTCATAATGAACAGCTGCCAGATATGTCTGTAATGGCATTTTTGCTGTAATTGAGGTGATATCACGTAATTCAATCACGGATGCGAGTTCCAGCATCCAAGCCGCATGGAAAGTTGTGTAATAAAAAAGTTGAGAGGATTATTTCATATGAAGCGTTCTGGAAAAATATGAAAAGGATTTTTTTTTTTTTTACATTTGCTACCTGTGAAATTTACTTTAAGTGAGTCACCTTCATGTGGTATTTGCATTTAATATATTACACGCCTCTACGGAGAAAGTGGTCTTATTCAAAAAGTCAACAGTTTCTTTTCTCCAAAGGTTCAAATCTCAAACGTAATGAACTACAGTCTGAGGAACTCTTAAAAATTATGACACCTTGCTTATTCCTAAAAAGATTTAGCTTTTTTGTTATAATTTAACAGGTTTTCAAATATTTAAAAGTGATGATAATAATAATATTAAATAGGTTTTAGAAGTCTAAAAATAAAAAAGCAACAGCTTTTTCAGCTGTTCAAATAGACTTCACAGAAGAGTGTAAATTCCACATGTCAGTTTCATCTGTTAAAAATTAACATTCTCATGATTTTTGCAAAATTCTAAAATGGAACATTCCCTTAAATGTTTCTGTAGCATTTGCATAACAAAGAAAAATGTTACATATTTTTTAGAAATTCTGTTTTGAACCTTTCAAATATTCAAAGTAATAATAATAATAAATAGGTTTTAAAAGTCTAAATATAAAAAAGCAACAGCCTTTGCAACTGTTCAGACAGACTTTTATAAATTCCACATGTCAGTTTAATCTGTGTGGGATGCGGCTCATTCTCGTCCCGGCCTCAAGTGGAGTGAAAACTGTTTATGTGATAATAATGAAAGAATCCTAATTTGAGGAGTTTGTTAGTGTTAATGATTTGCGGGGCAGGGCGTATTCCAGTTTAATGGCGCGTTAAACCAAACCCACAAACTTCTGCCAGACAGAAACGAATCAAAGTCGTCGCATTCCCACAATGACCCTGGCACAGGAATGAAAAGTAATTGTTTCTGATCACAGTACGCAATTATTTAAGTTCTGCCTGCTATGCAATTTCAGCATGCTGACAAATCTGTGTGTATTTGAGCATCTCAAAGAGACGAGGTGACACATGTGAAAATGTGCCATTAAGCTGGCAGGTGGCTCAATTATCCTCTTCCCAGCAATTAGGCAGCACACATCGTCATCTTCAAGGGCATCGGCAAATATGTTTTCTCACTTGTTTTCCAGCAGGATGAGTCAGCCGCAGCCAGCATAATTTTCCCCCAATTGTTTCCAAGCCGGAGGATGACATTTTACAAAAATACAAACTTCCGGCGCTCACCCCTAACAACTTGTGGAGCGTGGATCGGTTTTTGTTTACACCCTGCCAACAGCAAATATCGGACAAAACTGCCTATTTGCACTTGGCAGAAGGAAAACGTTCACACCATCCCCCGCACACCATGCAGATCTAACAAACAACATTTTAGGAGAATGCTGCACTAGTAAACTAAACCCGTCTGATTTAATGATGTGTTATTGTGAGATGCGTACGCCGACCCGAGAGGGGCCTTGTGTGGAGACACGGAGGGGAAAGCTCTGTTTGGAAATGTGTCTGGGATCCGTGATGATGAACTGTCTCATCAGAACACGGAGAGAAGCTCACGTTCAGTCATCGACACTCACGAGTCGTAAATGCTCAACGCTACACTTGAGGGCTGCGACCAAAACCCTCTTAAGACTAATTCACACTGGAACCACAGACGCCGACCAATGGTGACAATCACCAAATTACAGAATGTCACTTCCCAGATATTCCACAACCCACCAAACGCTGACCGAACATGTTCACTTGGCGGAAACAAGAGCTGACCAGTGCCAACCAAGCTAACAGGGAATGCTCCCAGAACTTTGGCTAACATTCTGGCAAGATTCTGTCAAAGTTATAGGAACAGACGTTCTTCCTGTAACACTAATGCAAGTTCTTTCAAAGTTATCTGCTATTTAATATTGTCCTCAAATGTTTTTTTTTCTATTTAATTGAAGGTTTGTCTAACATTTTTTAAATGTTCTTAAAGCTACTTGTTTTAGAATGTTTAGAGAACATTCAAAATGAACATTCCCATCATTTTTGCAGAATGATAAAACGGAACATTCCCTTATTGATTTCTGACATTCGCATAACCAAGAAAAAAACAATTTCCTTTTAATTGGCTGTTTTGAACATTCAGAGAATATAGGTCTACCGAAATTATGTTTTTTTATAACTTTACAGGAACCTTAACAAAATACCTTAACTTAGTTGTTAGCTGGGAACAGACATTGATGTGGTAACATGCCAATTCAACAAAACCAGATGAATGTGTTTCGTCATTAATTAGCCTACAAAGTAAACGTTGTTGTTTACACGTATGCTATAGTGTATGTATAGTATGTATAATGCAGCATAGTATGTACACGCGCATTTAGATTTTTCTAACCGTGTGTACACTGTGCTCTCTGTTCACACATGTGACTTAAAGAGATAGTTTGCCCAAAAAATGTAATTCTGTCATCATTTTCCCTACCCTCAAGCTTTTCCAAACCTGTAGGCCTAAAAAAAATATATACTTTTTTGGAACACAAAGTATGAATAAGGGTAATCAGTTAACTGAAGTTATTAGCCTCTTTTACACATATCAGTAAATTGCCATAAAATTACCGAAACCACTTTACTGGTAGATTAAAAAATGTGGCAATGACGTTCCATCTTTTTAGCAGTAAAGCACCATTCACACATCAGTTTCAAAATACCCGAAAATTCTTACATTATTAGCCAAAAATGACCTCTTAATGGTTGCGCCTTCCAGTGTTGTGTTTGTAAACATGAAGAGGTATACGTGGTCAGTGTTTATCTTGATGTTTTTGTGTCAAGCTAGTTTTGGCCCAGAGACATCGTATTAGATGACTTCAGATATTTCTTTGACTTCCATAAACAGTGCGGAGTAAATGCATCATCTGCATCAGAATGAAGTGATTGGCCCAAAGTAGACATCTTTAGTCAGTATGTCCTGAAGTCGTGTTCATATCGGTAATCTCATTCTGCGTTCACACAGAGCACATCAGAACAAATTTACCAATATTTTTGAAAAGGTCCTGTTCACACATGATTCCTTTACGGTAATTTACCGTAAAAGACGTATGCGTGAAAGTGACTATTGACTTCCTAGAAAAAATACCATAGAATATTTTGGTGTTAAGGAGAGGAAATAAATTCATACAGGCTTGGAACATCTTGAGGGTGAGCAAATTATTGCAATGTTTATGTTGCAATAGCTTCTCCATAAGGGTGACAACAAAAATGTGTGAAGACATTTTATCAGTGATAGCTTCTAGAGAGAAATAGTACGCTGGAAATGTTCTAGTGCACATGTTAAGCACCTGTACTTGCGTACAACTTAAATGGAGCATACTTTGTTTGCATCAATACTGAAATACACCTTCTCCGTCTCCTGGTGCAGTAGTGTGAATTAGCCTTTAGGCACAGCAAGCTGCTGTCACAGCACATTTGGATTCTAAATAATCAAAAAGTTCTCTTGAGAAATACGCATACTGAAATTTTGCTACTAAATATGAGTGGAAGCCCCACAGAGCATGCCAGAGGTAAAATGAGTTTAGTCCCGATTGCACTGTAATTGACTTTATAAACTGGGTCTCTTCGGTAAGTTATCCCGGCTTTGACCTCCGCCATAATGCCAATAATTACCCAGCAGACGTGATGTGTAGCGAGCCACAGGCATCAGATGTGACCATCTGCATCGTCCAGCAGAGCATCCAGATCCTCATCAGTGTTGTAGGTAGGACAGTCCTCTGAATGGCCAGATCTTTGAGTACAGCACAGTTGGACAGATGGAGGTTAAATAGTGACATTTTCAGGTATATTATAGTGTGAGACTGTACACCTATGAACCGGCCACAGCCTGTTTACTGACCATCTGATGCACGTTACACACAAAACTGGCAACACTATCCGAAGACCAGCAGTTCCAGTTTAATTGGCTGGTTTAAAATCTGATCTGAGAGTCACAAAAATGCATAATGTAGGATATAAGCCTACCAACTGATTATTTTACCTACTACACTACCAGTCAAAAAGAGTCTTTTATGCTTTGATTTCAAAATAAATATTTTTTGAAATATTGTAATATTCATATTGTAATATGGTCAAATATGTTTTTTAATTTCAATATATTTTAAATAGTCATTTTATTTAAATGTACAGTCAAATAATCCTTCAGAAATTATTCCAATATGTTGATTTGGTGCTCAAAAACGTCTCATTATTATAAAAAAAAAAATGTGGAAATCATGATACATTTTGTTCCAGGATTCTTTGATGATTTGAAGGTTCAAAAGAACAGCATTTATTTAAAATTGTATTAAATTGTATTTATATTATTATAGAAATAATTTGTAGCATTATAAATATCCGGACTGTCACTTTTGATTGATTTAACGTGTTCTTGCTGAATAAAACATTTCCTTATAAAAACTGACCCCATGCATAAAAAATAACATAAAGAAAATGTATAAATATGTAAATCAATAATGAATGAATTTTATACTTTTGCATAAACATGTGTTCAGGAAATCAACATATCCACTCATTTCTTTGGGGTTTCCATTCACAGACCCTTATGCTATCATCTATTTTTTATGTTAAATTGTAATTGGTCTATGTACATGTGTTAATGCGACAAATATCAAAGGTCTGGCAGTGTGTGACTACTGGTGATATCTTATTAAAGCTCTGTGATGGAAAGAGTGTAATTTTGCAGGTTTAACAACCGGTTTAGCTGACCAATGAACTGAAGAGTTATTGACAGAAGCCTCTGTTCTGATTTCCAGCGTGACCTTGAGCGAGACACTTAACCCCAGGATGCTCCACACAGCTGCCATGCAATTAGAGCGCGGGAAGTTGGTTTGAACAGACAAACACCTGCTAAATGACAGGTAAGGAGGACAAACCTCTTAGTCAAACACATTACAGCACTTCAGCAAGTCATGACAGATTCACAATTAACTTGTGTAACAAAAACCTACCAAGCAGCTTTCAGTCGAACATGATTTCACCAGCCAGTTACAGAGAGGTTCTCCACTGATATTAGCCCTGTCAAGGCACTTGTCCTCAAGCCTACCTTCCAGGGAGAGAGAGAGAGAGAGATTTAAAGAATTAATTGAATTCCCTGCACACAGACATAGGTGCGCCACCAGAGCCCAAAGGGGACGTTTGCTCGGGGCCCATCTGGAGCGGTCTCCACTGCATGGCTTGTCAAGGCTCTGTGATTTCCATACACGTCACTGCATTTGAGAAGGTTAGCAGTGAATCACAAGAGCAGGGAGACACGGAGAGAGAGGACAGATGCACAATAACCTGACACGTGTACGTTTCGGATTTCACACAGTTATCCGGGCTCAAACTGGCAGTCACTGGACCTGTATGTGGTTGCACACGTTTAAAGGCTTAGCGGTTATTTTATTACACTTGAACTTCAGGAGAGTTAAATATAATCCAGCTGTCTGTCACCATGTCAAATGCTTGTTATACTGAAGAAGTCGTAAAACAAATCTCAACAGCACAACAGCGCCCTCTGCTGTTTGCTCACAACTCACACACGATTTTACCACGTTAATTGACCATTTTCTATCTGTGTTACCGTAAATTAACGATACAAACAAACTGTCTAAAGCTAAAACACTAAAAGAAAATAGCATGTTATGAAATACTGATTTCTCTTGATACATTCAACATTTAAATATTTACCCAAATCTCTTAACCCAGCCCAAACTAATTACAATTGCCCAGACAGCAGCTATTCCTCAAATTACCCTGCGTTTACCCTCCCTGTGTGTTCACTTCACATCTGAGACTCTCCTTTCTGTCTTCCTTTTTTTACTTAATTAACAGCAGGTTTATTTCTCACCTAAAAAACATCCTCAGTACTCCAGTTTAATTAAAAAGGGGGGCTTGCATTCACGCGCCACATTATTCAGGAGTGTGTCTCTGCATGCAAACAAGCTAGTGCATCTCAGCCATTATGATAATTGGGAATATGAGCTCAATAATGGAGAACCCAAAGCTAATGCCAGGTAAAGATAGATGTGCACCTCTGCAACCAGATGGGATCAGAGCATTAAACATGAGTCAAAAATGATTATCCACAAGAGAAGTTAATTAAGTCTCATCCTTGTATTTGTCTTTTATAATGTGTACTTTACACCAACGAGTCATTCCGGCTTTAACTCTGTTACTTTAAAAATGCATGCTATTTAAGGAAATATTTCTATAAAAGGGTAACAGAAATATGCTGATCAGGCACTTCATATTATTTATTATGACTTAATTATGTACAGAATTGCAAGAAAATTAACAAAACGGAACTTAACAGGGTGGAAAATTTCTTTGCTAATATCACACTATTTTCTATACATTTATTGAACATGGCATTTCTGTTGTGAGAACAAGTGAGAAAAACCAACTGATACCCCAAAATAAATGGTCAATACACACTTAAGTTTGTGCTGTTGTTTTCTTCCCTATCAATAGTGATGTCACTTCCTGGAAGATAATGTCATTAAGGCCAGACCTTTGCTATGTAAAGATATAGAGACTAAGAAGATTTAAATGAATCATAATAATAATAATAAAATCAAAACAATGCTCCCCGACAAAAAAAATAAAACCTTTGTTTGAAAGAAAGAAAGAGTTGTATAGCACCATGGTGACATGGTATCAATTACAATTAGTGAAATTAAATAATTAAAATAAAATAATTAAAACCACTCCAAATGATTTATGATTTAATTAATTAGATTAAATTTAAATGAAAAGTGAAATGATTTCCATGCCATATTAGCTCATATTAAGACATATGCTGTACACAAATGCAGTGCATATAGCAGGAATGACCCTTATGTGTTGCTGTGATTACGTTTCTTTTGAAATTATAGTTGCGTGATCATTCAGACTGAGGCTGATCGTAAGGTTCGGGTGTCTTGAGATCTGGCCTGAATGTGACAGAGTTCATACGGCATCGACCTGGGTAAAGTTGGACACGGAGGGCTGAATCGGATCGTCTCAGTCGTGCCTCTGCATTGATTTAACCAGTCTTCAGCAGTCAGATAGAATTCCAAATTGCCGCTTTTAGCAAGATCAGAAAAAGCAAAGAACAAAAGTCATAGATGTAGCATTAATTTAGCAAATTAAAATGTCATTTGGCCAATACATTTTAAGTTCAACCTAACCTTTGTCCATTTTAATGGGCCGTAATTAAAATATTCAACAGGTAACAGGTGTGTGGGGTCGCCGAGCGTGGCCTTGTGGCCTAGGAAAGGTAGGAAAGTGTGCTTCTCCTCCGGATCAAAGCCCTGTTTTATACAAGTAAATGTCACTGAGTGGATGACATTTAACAAGCAGTGTTGTTTGGTAAGAACATGTCAGGGAAAAGGTCAGGCAAGGTGAATTTATAGTTCAGAGTGGATCATTGTAAAGGGCGAGGAGGTGATTTTCATTAAGCCTTGTTAATTATGTTTAAAAAAAGACATTTAATGTCAATTGCTCCTGGACCCTCCTAGGCAACAGCTGTCTGCACAATGTGTGTAAGATAAACATAAGATGACAGCCAGCTATACAACGTGTGCATGTGGGTGTATGAAAAACAGCTAAAAACAGAATTGCTTCATACTTTTTGCCTAATTAAAGTTGATGTTGAAAAAAACAATCTCTTATAAAACGGATCGCTTCTTAACCTGCAGAAAAGTAACCATAAATTAAAAGATGAGTCTTAATTTGTTTGAAGTACAAAAGCTGTCTTTAAGGTCACTAAGTGTGCCAAATTCAATTTACAAGTTTAATTTAAACAGCATCCTCACAACAAAGATTTACTTTGTCTTAATTGTATTAAAGAAACATGCTGAGTTCTATTCTTAACATTAAGAAGAAAACTTTGTACTTGGTGTTTGTTATTAAAGCGAGGAGCAGGAAAGATCATTGATTTTGCTTTAAATAATCTGAAGCAGTAACTACAGCTTGTTATAGCCCCCTAGAGCTTTAACTCTGCTATTGCAAGTCAAATCACAACAATATTCCTACATAACTGGGGAAATCATATCTGCTATCACTCTTACTTTGTGGTCCAAAGAGTTGAAACATGAGACTAAAAAAGGTACAACTAATTAGAACTGTTTAAGATTTGTAAGTCACTAATCAAATATATACATTTCAGATGCTGTGTGATAATGTGACTCTTTGTACAGATGGTCACATGATGTACTTCCAATCTTTAGATCATGCTGGAGAATGATCAACAGGTTTAACACAAACGTGTATAGTTCATGCAGCTTGAATGCTGCTTCCAAAAAGTTGCATTACACTTGAATAAAGCAAAATAAATGAGCACTGATATGCCACCCTAAAAGAATAGTTCATCCAAAAATGAAAATCTGTTCAAAATGTAGGTCATCCAAGATGTAGAAGAGTTTGTTTCTTCATCTAAACAGATTTGGAGAAATGTAGTATTATGTAGCATTGTATCACTTGCACAGGATCCACTGCAGTGAATGGGTGCCGTCGGAATGAGAGTTTAAACGGAGCACAAATCCATTATTAAGACGTTTTTAATTTTAAACTGCTGCTTCTGTGCAAAATAGCAGTCTGCAGTCCATAATAATACTTCCTCCAGTGAACAATAGACTTGTATTTTAGTCAGAAGCCATAAAATATTAAAAACATCTTAATGATGAATTTGTTTCATACAAACACACAGCTTTCCACTTCACAAGATGTTAAAGATGCTAAGACAGCATGTTTTACATTGTATGCTCCATGAGAAAAGTGCATAATGCGTTTATGATGGGATTCCATCAATGAGCTGTAGACAGTAATTGAGTCCGGCTCCACCCAGTGGAGAGAGAGTGTTAAACAGCAGCTTCCTGTCAGATGAGTGAGGACACAAACTGCTTATAAAGCCCAGTCAGTCCAATAAGATCAAACTCCCTTTTGAGGTCGTCAAGGGATAAAATGTCTTTTACTTCAAATGTAGACATCCTAAAAAAAGGTGGGGGGGGGGGGGGGGGGTAGGGTCAGCTGTGACAATTAACTGGAGTAAATATAATACACAAAATATCATAAGAAAAAGTAAAAAGATGTGTTTAGAAAGTATGCATTGTATATGCTTACATTATATTCTCTGGCTGTGGAATCTCACACAGGACACTCATCATCTTTTCCTTACAGCGTTTCCCTGAAGAATCAACATCAACTTTAACTGTCTTCTGAAGGTGGATGTATTCCTACAGAGTCAGATTAGCATGTATATTATACGTCATCATTAGAATGAAAACACAAATGAAAAACACAAATCAAATACTTTATAAACAGCCGCGAATCACATAAGACATTTAAATATATATATATATATATATATATATATATATATAGGTGCTATGAAGATGTCCAGAAAATCCAGTGATGGCTTTGGTAATTATATAAGTTACTGAATCAACTTGTCAAGTAAAATTAAAATCTTATTGTTTAGGAATATTTTCTATATGATTTTGTACTTATACTTTAATGTTTTCCTTTCTTCCTTGCAGAAGAATCAATATCGGCTTCCCCGTAAAGAGTCTCCCAGTGAGACACAGCTCTGAAGCCCATTTTTCGATCAGTTTTATGTATTTTGCTTTGGACCTCATGTGATCTAAATGTAGTAAAGCAGTCCAGGTTTCTTCCGTGGATTCTGGTCTGATCTCCGCTGAATCACAGCTTGATGTTTTGATCAAGTCTGAGAAGTTTTCCTGAAGCCACAGCATTAAGTCATGGACCATGGGCTCTGGTGGAAGTGACCGTGCTGTTTCCAGTAAATGCAGCCTCAGGTCTTGACACTGTTTTCTTGATAAGTGGCTGGAAGTGATGCTGACATCTGGAGGGGTGTGAGGGTAGTCAGGACAGATGTGGAACGTAAGAGCTAGAGGTGTCTTCTCATTGCTTCTTTCAATCAGTGTGTGTATGCAGTAAACGATTCCCCTGTCAGCTGCATTTAAACATAGACATGAGATTTAAACAGAACAGGGAATACAATTATGGGGTTAGAATTTTTTTATTTATTTATAAATAGATTATGATCTACAGATAGTTTGTGAGACTCTTAACATGTGTGACCCTCTCTGTGAAATCCAGGCTAAAGTCTCAAAATCTAATTATGAGATAACAAGCATCAAAGTTTGATTTCTACCATTAATTTCACTATAATTTCAATAATTGACATGGCCTCACTCAGACATTATTAAAGATATAAAGGTTGAATTTTCACAGAATGTTCTTTATCATACAAGGGATGATTCTTTTGTAGAAAACAGAAAATCACAAAAAAATGACTAGCTGGGCTTTCACAGAGAGGGTCACATATACACCACGTGCAGATTTATTAGACAAGGTGATATTCTTGTAATTTTTTCTTTCCAAAAACATTTGACAAATTCCAAACCACATCAATTTTAACTACTACTATTGATTTTGTATTGAATCATTTATAAGTAATATATAATTGTCCAGTGATATATAATTGTCCATGAAGACTGAAAGTTAAAAACTCCTTATATTCAGGTGTGCAGAATTATTAGGCAGGTTTTCTTTTACAGATAAAATGAGCCAAAAAAGAGACTGAACTCAGACTAAAAGTAAAACTGTATTAAATGCCCATGAGAAGGATGCAATACTAATGCAATCAAAGAACTTGTAAAGTTAAGGCATGACCATTGGTCAGCGAAATACTCATTAGGTCAGAAAAAAAACAGGTGGAGCAGAAAAGACATGTTAACTGCAAAAGAATTACGGTGAAGATTTAGGTGTGAAACCACAAAGAACCATTAAGTCTCCAGCGCCATAATTTTCCAGAACTGCAACCTTCTTGGAGTCTCCAGAAGGGCAATGTGTCAGGTTCTCAGAAACTTTGCTTGGGTAAAAAAATCTTTAAAATGACCCTCACTTAATAAGAATAACATGCTGATGTGTTGTGAAATACACAAAGACTGATTTTTATAGGCTTTATAGACAGATAAGTTGAAAAAGACTCTTGAAGGGAACAGCATCACATCCTCTTGTACCACTGTTTGAAGAATATATCTTCCAGAATCTGCCAGTCAGTGTTAGGAGCTCATTTTAGTCAATCTCTGCAAGACAGACTTTTCAGGATAGAATATCAATTTGCCTAATAATCCTGCACACGGTGTATTTGTGGACCTTTGTGGAATTGTTTATTTTGTGTGAATCTCTTCACATTTATATTGTGGTTTACAATCTGTTTATCTAGAAATATGACATAATTCTATCTCCATATAATATTGATTAAATATTCATTGTGCATAACTTGGTCATTACACGTTTACATTACATTACAAAAATTTACCACAGTAACCTATTTTCATCAAAAGACCGTAACGTTAGTCACTAACTGTTATTATAAAAGTTATTTTTACTAACGTTACTGTAAATCAATTTTAAAGTAATATCGAATGGATCTAACGTTACTTGAAACTGTGTAAGAGGCTTTCTGGTTGTTTCAGTATTGTATAACAGTGGAATATAATAAGTCACCACAACTTTGTTGTAAAAACTACATATACGCACATTAACTATAACTATAGTAAGAGTAGTGTAAGAGTTATAAATTCCAAAGACTCACTTGACTCTTCTAATAGCTCGAATTCGTCTTGTTCACAGTATATGGCAGATAAAACGGACATTTCATCATACGCTTCCTTCGACATTTTTGCTGTCCATGTACGAAACTCCACATTATGATTTTAAGTACTCACATCTGATCGGGTTGTTATTGAACAACGTTATCATATTCCGTGTAGAAACACTACAGAAATCAGTTCCGCCACCTGACAACGTGTTGAGCGTAAAGCACTTTTCAACAGTGTGTTGTGGCATATATGAGGACATATATGATTTGTATAATGACATAACGTTAGGTATGACAGGTATTACAAGGAGAAGGTGACTCATTTTTCAAAAGGCTTATAAATCATACAGAATTAGTTTTTCTTTAGAAAGTAAAATGCACAAAGTTTCCTGTAAGGGGTAAGTTTAGCTGTAGGGTGATAGAAAATACAAGTTTGTACAGTATATAAACCATTACGCCTATGGAATGTCCCCACAATTCACAAAAACAAATGTGTGTGTGTGTGTGTGTGTGTGTGTTAATCAATACTCATTGATAGATGATTTTATTGCAGCACTGCACAAAAGTGCAAATAGAAATTACAGCATTTAAATAAAAGTAATTTAATGAATTTACACACCAGCTAAAGGCCAATTGTTTAATGGCCTGTATTTGATTTCAGTTCTGTAGAGTAAATTATTTCTCGTATTTTGTTTTTAAGTGGCCAAATGATTAATCGCATCCAAAATAAAAAACATTGTTCACATAATATATGTATGTGTACTATGTATATTTATTATGTATACAAACATGTATTTTGTTTCATTTATGTACATTTATATATTTATATGTTATATAAGTATATTTAATATATAAACATAACATATTTTTAAATTAATCGTTTGACAGCACTAGTTTTTAACATAATTTTAGTTATACATTCCAAACTATATACAAACCCAATTCCAAAAAAGTTGGGACACTGTACAAATTGTGAATAAAAAAGGAATGCAATAATTTACAAATCTCATAAACTTATATTTTATTCACAATAGAATATAAATAGCATATCAAATGTTGAAAGTGAGACATTTTGAAATGTCATGCCAAATATTGGCTCATTTTGGATTTCATGAGAGCTACACATTCCAAAAAAGTTGGGACAGGTAGCAATAAGAGGCCGGAAAAGTTAAATGTGCATATAAGGAACAGCTGGAGGACCAATTTGCAACTTATTAGGTCAATTGGCAACATGATTGGGTATAAAAAGAGCCTCTCAGAGTGGCAGTGTCTCTCAGAAGTCAAGATGGGAAGAGGATCACCAATTCCCCCAATGCTGCGGCGAAAAATAGTGGAGCAATATCAGAAAGGAGTTTCTCAGAGAAAAATTGCAAAGAGTTTGAAGTTATCATCATCTACAGTGCATAATATCATCCAAAGATTCAGAGAATCTGGAACAATCTCTGTGCGTAAGGGTCAAGGCCAGAAAACCATACTGGATGCCCGTGATCTTCGGGCCCTTAGACGGCACTGCATCACATACAGGAATGCTACTGTAATGGAAATCACAACATGGGCTCAGGAATACTTCCAGAAAACATTGTCGGTGAACACAATCCACCTGTGCCATTCGCCGTTGCCGGCTAAAACTCTATAGGTCAAAAAAGCAGCCATGTCTAAACATGACCCAGAAGCGCAGGCGTTTTCTCTGGGCCAAGGCTCATTTAAAATGGACTGTGGCAAAGTGGAAAACTACTCAGTGGTCAGACGAATCAAAATTTGAAGTTCTTTTTGGAAAATTGGGACGCCATGTCATCCGGACTAAAGAGGACAAGGACAACCCAAGTTGTTATCAGCGCTCAGCTCAGAAGCCTGCATCTCTGATGGTATGGGGTTGCATGAGTGCGTGTGGCATGGGCAGCTTACACATCTGGAAAGGCACCATCAATGCTGAAAGGTATATCCAAGTTCTAGAAGAACATATGCTCCCATCCAGACGTCGTCTCTTTCAGGGAAGACCTTGCATTTTCCAACATGACAATGCCAGACCACATACTGCATCAATTACAACAGCATGGCAGCGTAGAAGAAGGATCCGGGTACTGAAATGGCCAGCCTGCAGTCCAGAACTTTCACCCATAGAAAACATTTGGCGCATCATAAAGAGGAAGATGCGACAAAGAAAACCTAAGACAGTTGAGCAACTAGAAGCCTGTATTAGACAAGAATGGGACAACATTCCTATTCCTAAAACTTGAGCAACTTGTCTCCTCAGTCCCCAGACGTTTGCAGACTGTTATAAAAGAAGAGGGGATGCCACACAGTGGTAAACATGGCCTTGTCCCAACTTTTTTGAGATGTTGATGCCATGAAATTTAAAATCAACTTAATTTTCCCTTAAAATGATACATTTTCTCAGTTTAAACATTTGATGTCATCCATTTTGTATTCTGAATAAAATATTGAAATTTGAAACTTCCACATCATTGCATTCTGTTTTTATTCTGTTATCCTGTCAATTTTCAAGCAACAACTGAAAACTCATCTCTTTCAACTCTACTTGACTACATGAAAATAAATAAAAATAATTCACTTTTTCAAAATCTTCATCTTTCTCTCCTTCCCTTGCTAGCTTGTACTTATTTGAACAATGCCTGAGACTTGGTGTTATTAGAACTTCCTCTGTATGTTTGCCTCTTCAAGATTAATCGCTTTATGTACTCCCCAATTGTAAGTCGCTTTGGATAAAAGCGTCTGCTAAATGACTAAATGTAAATGTATTCACAATTTGTACAGTGTCCCAACTTTTTTGGAATCGGGTTTATATATATATATATATATATATACACACATACATATATATATATATAATTAATGGACAACAATTATTTTAACAATTGACATGGTAAAATAAATATAACCGAGAAGCAAAAAAGCAGGAAAAAATAAAAGAAACATGTATCCGCCTATTTACAGTTATTGTATTCTGTCATTTTGGATGGTTAACACTAAATATAAAAAAGAAAAAAGGAAAAGTTTCGATTGACATTCTAAAGTCATAATTTAAATTTTATTTTCACACTCAAGAGTGCCTTCATAACACTACTAAAAGATGCTTTGCTACTTCTTTTTTAATTGTATGACACTGTACGCAACAGAATACAGTGCCACTATAGCAGCTTTTGCAATTATCATTGTCTTGAAAATATGCACATGCCAAATTCACGACAGGAACACAATGATATAAGGTCATTCTGGATCCATTTAAACAAAGAACATCATGTCAAAAAAAGCTTCCACAGACTAAGCTCTATCAATATCAGTTCCAGTATGTCCTAAAGATCACAAAATGCAATTTATGTGGAGGTCCAGCGCCACCAGGCCACTTTCATACGGTCCCAAACAGCTTCTAAGGAATCAAAGGCTGGACGCACGTCAAGGATAGTGTGCTTGGACACCTTGCCTCCATCATAGTAGTCTATCACATATCTGACTTCTTTTCCACACCGGTCAATAATCCAGTCGTGCCTGTCAAATGGTAGCTCATGCCTACAACACAGAACACCAAAAGCAACTTATAACTGAATTGGCATGCCATTTTCCTGAAGATGATCACAGAAGTTTTATGCAGATAAAGATTTTATGTAAAAACTGAACATAAAATATATTGCATTAAGGGATTTGATGACTTACCCCGTCCAGTGACGGAATCTGGCTCTGGGTGAAAAGTCTTTTGCTTTTCCCCCAAACCTTAAAAGAGAAGGTCCACATGGGCATTCTCTGTGGAAGACAACAAAATAACATCAAGACTCATCTACTTGGTGACATGTGAGGATACACCGTTGCTTTTAAATGCATCACCCTCAGGGGTGGGCAATATGACCAAAAAATTGTATCACGATAAAGTAATTCTTTTTCATTTAAAAAGGTTTTTATGATATTAAAATCTTCGATACCATATCATTTTCATAATCCTTGTCACCAATGTCAATATCAAACTAATACAAGCCTAAAAAGCAACAAAAAAAATGAAGAAGATAAATAAACAGTCAGTGACGAAATAAGGATAAGAAACGAATTGCAAGCAATAGGACAAAAAACTACAATAAATTAAGAAACGCTACATACATTGTGTAAATGAATTAGTCTTCACTGTGTTAATTATATCTATTAGTGATAGATATAATTAACACGTGTATCATGTATAGATTATATACATATA
Source organism: Oxygymnocypris stewartii (assembly GCA_003573665.1). Taxonomy (NCBI): domain Eukaryota; kingdom Metazoa; phylum Chordata; class Actinopteri; order Cypriniformes; family Cyprinidae; genus Oxygymnocypris; species Oxygymnocypris stewartii. The sequence continues at coordinate 2,004,777 of QVTF01022009.1, forward strand.
TTATTATGTTTTTTTATTAAAGTTACAAAAATGATTAAAGCCCGGCTCACACTGTGCGATTTTGGCCACGATTTGGTCGTCTAAGACTAATTTTGAAAATCCTAAGATTCACATAATCCTAGGCTTTGACATGTTCACCGACAGCCGATTAATGGCTGTTGCAATCCTAAAGGACTACAATCCTAAAGGACTTTAGTCAAGAGCAGTGAGAGATGTTCTAGCAATGTGCTATGATTAACATGAATGGCAGACAGAATGAATATTAAGCCGGGCTCACACTGTGCGATTGTTTTTACAGTCCTTTAGGATTGTACTTGTCAGACTGAACGAACATGATGATCATGTCACGCTGTGGGATCTCAGTTGTCATTAATGTCAGACTGTACGACAGTCAAGACGAGTTAAAAACAGGTGCGCGCAAGAAAACTTGTCCAGAGTTTTACATGATAAACCCAAACCCAAACCCATCCAGTGACTGCGAACTGCATTGCACGCGGGACCGAAATGTTGGCCATCATGAAAAGTATATGAACGGCGGCAATACCGGTATTTAAGAAGAATAGTGTATGCAGCTCTACACACCCACATGAAAACAGTGGCGTAACCAGTGTTTATATAGAAAAGGCAACGTATCAGATGAATTCCGTGAGCGGAGGACAGGAGCGCCGGAGATTATGGCTGATAGAATAATTCTCTAGCATTAATTCTGCTCATAGCTTGTCTTGAAAAACAAAGACAGTTCGAGTTTTTTGTAGGAGATGTCACACTGCAGGACTGTAAGCCAAATCTTTTGACGATGCCAGAATTTCGTCAGAGGTGAAATTTGATCGCAACAGCCATTAATCGGCTGTCGGTGAACATGTCAAACCAGCGATCAAAGACTACAGATTTTAGGCTAGGATTATGGGAATCTTTTAGGATTTTCAAAATTAGTCTCAGATGACCAAATCATGGCCAAAATCGAACAATGTGAGCCAGGCTTAAGACAGCTTCCCCTTTCAGACCAAAGTCCGGATCCAATATATTTACTGATACATATCAGTTTTCTATTTCTGCTGTTTGCTCGCTCTTAAGACCTAAATCGTGTTTATGAGGATACTTTGCGGGCATTCTGACACATATAAGTGTGTTTATGTAATCGTTCAAAGCCAATAAAGCGGAAAAAAATTATACTACAGAACCCTACCCTAAACACTACCTCTCACACAGAAACAGAGACGGCGCTCGCATTTAGCTGTTGTTTGTGTTTCAACAGCTTAAAATCAGTTGTTTTAAAACTGCAGTGCTTATAAACGCATGTCCATGCTACAGATGTAGTCCCTCGTTTAGAAATTAGCTCCTGGTTTTGTCCTGGCTGGTCGTTCTCCACCTGGTTCTGTCTCCCATTCACGCCCCGTGGTGGCGTGTAAAGATCGCAGTCACCCAAATGATGAAAAAGTATTACCATAAACAATATATTTTGTGAGACCACGAAATAAACGATAGAGCATAATATGAAACGATAGACTTTTTATTTTGTCCATCCGATATACATCGTCATATCGCACAGCCCTACCCTCAGGGCATTCAAAATGTGGATACGTTTATTTCTTAAGCAGAACAGACTTGGATAAATTATATCTCTTGTTCACCAAAGGATCCTCTGCAGTGAATGGGTGCCGTCAGAATGAGAGTTCAAAAATATATATCACAATACTCCACAAGTAATCCACATGACTCCAATCCATCAATTAACATACTATGAAATAAAAAGCTGGGTGTTTGTAATAAACAAAACCAGCTTTAAGGAGTTAACTTTAAACTTTTGCTTTAGGCCAATAAACCACTCCATAATCCATAATAACTCGTCCTCCAGGGTAAAAGTTCATTCCCTTTTGTTTTCATGCATCAAAATCTACCAACATATTAAATTAGAAGCGGTTTGGGCTGTCTTCACAAACAGTAACTGATCGGTGCATATGATTCTCCTGATCCAAACGAGATAACTGTTCTCTAGAGAAAGGAATAGTATGGACAGACGACCAGTATTTTAGCCGGACACACAGCTGTCACTCCACTAGATGTTAACTGGTGGACTGAAGTTATGTGGATTATAGTGATGCTTTTATCAGATGTTTGGACTCTCATTCTAATGGCACACATTCACTGCAGATGATCCAACAGTGAGCAAGTGATGTAACATGACATATATCCAAATCTATTCTGATGAAGAAACAAACGTATCTACATCTTGGATGGCCTGAGTGCGAGTTTTGGGTGAACTATTCCATTAACATGTGACTTACTTAGAATGGAGTTTCTCCCATCTCAGGATTTCCTGCCAGGCTTGCTCATTATTCTGGTTGTGAATACTAATGATGTTTGTCATATCTTTATGGTTGATGTCATCATTGTTCCAGCGCCATCTGTTGAAAGTTTGAGTCATGAAGCAATAAAGTTGATGATACTATTTATGATTTTTTTGGACATATACAGAGATCCGTTGCTCCGTCTGCGATATTCTCCATCAGAACTCACCCCTTCCTCAGCATGGCATTCCAGAACATCTGCTCTGAGGGATAAACCCACTTCTGCTCAGATTCACCACGAGGGATGGTAGATTCCTCTCTTATAACAGAAAGTGGAAACGGTTGACCAGGTGAAGGTTGCTGGTTAGGTGGTGGCATCTACAGAGAACAGTAAATAATTGAGGCTAAATGGTAGAAAAGGGAAACTTACTACATCTAGACTTCTAGGTATTAGGTAACCAATTTCAAGAGGGTAAATTACCATGTTTGCTGGATTGATGTCAGACATTGTGGGTTTAGCCCCGTTGGCAGCTCTCATAGGACACTCTACAAATTCATAAGCCCTGTCCTGATGTGGTGGCACATCTGGCACTTTCTTTAGCTTATCGCTTACAGGTGCAGATGCCTGATGCATTGGGCATTCTGGTGGAGGGGCACCTGTTGGAAATATTAAGGACAAAAACTAAGGAGAACAGCAACATATTTTTGATGTTTATGTATATGAAGGCTCCAACAAATAATCGCTAAAAATAACCTTCAACCCTGCTACTGGAGGGCCACTGTCCTGCAGAGTTTAGCTCCAACCCTAATCAAACACACCTGAAGCAGCTCATCAAGGTCTTCGGGATTACTAGAAACTCATAGCCAGGTGTATTAAAGGTGTACCAAGCAATTCAAAAAATGCTTTTGACCGCTGTATCCTCTTGCAGCCAATCAGCAGTAAGGGAGGAGATAGAAGAGAACGCTCAGTTTGAGTGTACATGACGGATACTATCAGATTGACTATAGATAGAGAGAACTGAAAAATAAAAAGAGGAAAATATCAGAGGAACAAAAGATTAAAAAGAAGGGTTTCGATAAGGCAAGAGGTAGGAACCGAGTAAATATCGGAGCAGCTTTCCAGCGCTGGAGAGAACTCAAGGAGCGGGAAGGCCTGGAATCGGAGGCCAAGGTTGCGTTGTTTTTTCTTGATAGGGGAGTAACATTGATTTTGCATTGTTTCACACAACTTATCTGTTGGCTTTTGTTTGAATAAGCTTGCATGTTATCTTCGCTTGCTTCTGCAATCGTCGTAGTGCCAGGGTTGTGTACATACATGTGAGGTGGAGATTTCAAATTAGGAGGCGTGTTAGTTTTAGTGATTTCAAATATAAACATCGTTAGGCAAAAATCGCTTAGAGCACCTTTAAAGAAGGTTGACAGGACATTGGGTCTCTAGAAACAGAGTAGAAGATCTCTGCATAAAATCTTAAAATGGAAAAATGTTATATGAAAATAATGGAGAAGGAATTTGATTATCAATTAATACATATGCATGACGGGAATAGAAAACATCTGCCAATCATGTCACTTTACAGCAGCAAATAACATATATATGAACAATACACACTCATACATTACGATTTTTATACTAGCTTTAACTTCTACATTTAAAATGGTAAGTAATCATTTTTTGTGTGTTTTAGAAGGTAGTGTTTATATTTAATCATTTGCGCACATCATTTATAACAAACCTGCATAGATACATTCACTATATTTGTTTTTTTATACCCTTCAAACTGCACATTGCTTGGTGGACATCATTGGTCAGGATACAGAATAACATTTTGTAAATAACAGATTAAAATTGTAATTTTAATTAAAATGATCATTAATTTGATCATTATTTACTCCGGTTAATCAAATAAATAACATAATCATTAGTTGCATCCCTATTTCCTATGTAAAGAAAAAAAACCTGTACTGAAGTACCGGTGTCTTACTTTTATTAACATCTTGATGCATCGGAGAGCCTTGTGGTGGTGCGCTGCCCAAATCTGGCACGATGATGCCCTCTGCCTTCACTGTAGGACTGGACATAGTGTCTCCCATCAGCTTCCCAGAAGAAAAGATTAACAAACACAATCAGTTTTGAGTGACCTAACATTTTACATTGTTGCTGTCATATACACACACGCATGTTATATATGCATGCAAGTATGTATAAAATCTCATAATGGACATTAAATGCTTTAAGTCAACTACTGAACACAGCTATCATGTTCTAGCATTAGTAAATGCAGGTTTTGTGAGTCAGCATGACTTTAAGTGGCATCACTTGTCTTCATTTTTGTCTTGTAGTTGCAAACTGTACACCTGATTGACTGTTATATCACTGTGAATACACTGAAGATCTGACACAGCCAGTCAGCCACATGTCTTCCTTTCTACAGTTCATTGATATGTCATTGATATGCCATTGATATGTGCAGCAATTACTACAAAATTATGTTTTTGCGAAGTTGTGTAACATGCGTTACACAAGACACTTATAGAACAGGACAGAAGCATAAGATAAAATGATGTACCTGTCTACCCAACTGTTCAGATTGTTCATATTGCCCTTTGTTAAAATCACATGCGCAAGATATCGCTAATGAAAGATTAACCGCTATGTAACAGTAGAGCACACTTACCATCCACCTCTACTGTCAATGTCGTTCACACTAGAAACATACCTCATATCCCACGATCCTCTGAGTGATTGCTTCACGCCGTGTGTGTGGCACGCTCGGACAGCCACATGAACACTGCCCCCTAGACTATTGGAGAGATTGGATTTTAATTTGAGGCTATTTCAATATGACATTGTATAGTGTAAATTAGTTGAAGGTACAAAATTCATTAATCATTTATTTAAATTAAATGTTCACTAAATATTCTGAATATATTCTTTTTCATTCCTGGGGAAGTTTTTCTAGTGACAAAAAAAGATGTGTTCAGTGTAGTTCAGGGCTTAATTAAATTACTTTCGTAATTGATTATTATTATTGATACTCGAAAGTGACGGTCAAGTGTTGTGAGTGAATCGAGTTGTTTATTCAGAAAAGTAGCCACGTGTTTTTAAAGATATGAGAGTCATTCAGAGAAAGAGAAAAACGACTCTCTTAAAAAGATTTGTTCAAAAACACTAATTTGTTCGTTCACAAACAAAACAACACTAGTGAGTAAAATGTATTGCTTCTCAGTGAATTGTCCCTGTAAGTAAAAATGTAAATAAAAGAACTGGCTTTGTTCTCTAACAACCTCATGCACTATAACATATTAAAACGATGTTGTTTATTCAGATTAAAACATTATTGTCACACCACAGAAACACACATCTCTGGTCACTTACATGAGCATTTTTGACATCACTGAATTTGTAGAAATTAATTTCAGTTGGAATAGCTTATACACCTTTTTCAAAAATCATATCATTGTTGATTTTTAACCACATACATAACTATTAAGCAAATTATGATAAATAACCTGAACAGCCTTACCCTATTGAAGCTTATATAGGCTAATAGTGTCATTATTCCAAATCCACCCAACAAACCACTTATTACAAGCAAAGAGCTTATACACGGCTGCATCAAGTTATAGATTTTCAGAAACACATTATATAATATTGTGTCAACCTGATATGTTTTCCATTCCAGACATATATAATACTCTCCATACATAGTGTTCTCCAGGTATGCAATAATTACATATAGACGTGCATGGTTTCTTGAGTATAATATCCTGCACTGCTGAGCTGCAAAGGCAGAAACTTTCACCCATACATTTAACATTTCCTCTACATTTGGCCATTTCCTCTATTTGCATAACCATATCCATATTGTAATCAAAACGTTGTTTATCATGGTCTACAGGCACACGCTGTGTATCTTTGTGAAAGTTCAGATGTGCTGTTGCTTTGTTAATTGCTTCATAAAGGCAAGTTTGTTGATCATAATAGCAGCTTTATAATAAATAGTGCAACCACAACTGTTGTCCTGATTGTACATGTGATCAGTCTCATGCCTCTTAATCCCCCGATTTCTTAAAACGTAAAGGAGCGTCTGTGATTGAATTCCTCCATATATGAAGATGACATCATGTCTGTCATTATTAAAACAATAAATGGTTTCTCACAACTATGATGCTACAGCCTTACAGCAGCAGGAATAACAAAACATTAACTATATTTGCACTCCAGCATCAGGTTGGACATGAAAGAGATAGAAGGTTTTTGTGCTGATGTGTTCATTTTCTGTCTGTATCTCCCTGTCAGTCTGTCTTTCTAGTTTCCATCTCAGTTCCTGTTTTTCTCAACCAGGCCGAGCGAAGGACTTTGAGACATCCGCGGATGATTCTGCGCATCCACATGATGTTCATGACATCCAAAGACACACTAGAAATAAACCAGGCACTGCGGCCCCCCAGAGGTAACCGGTAGAAGTCATCCGTACCAAAGACCGAGTACATATGGCTGTAGTAGCCTGGAATGACTGCGATCCTCACCGAGAAGAATGCAAATGCCATGGCGACACCATTAACCAGACTTGGTTTGGAAAGTTTGTGGTAGCCCAATATGTGAAAAAACCAACTGAAATTCATTAAAAATAATGCAATTAGAAAATGAGCTCATGTAACAGTTGCATTGAATGCTTTTAGATTAATGTTTAGGTAATACTTACCGTTGGTTCACGAAGGGGGTGGAGAATTCTGAAAGCAGGCGGAAATTAGCAAAGTAAGGCAATATCCCTTGACTCTGCAGAAATAAAAAGAAGTACAAAATGACCTTGGAGATCTTGAGGAAGTCATAGGACATCAGACCAGCATGAAAACAACTTACCAGCACATAGTAGTATGCATAGAGAGCTGCAAAATGATGTATAACAAAATATTTATCTCCAATAGACTCCCATGAAGTAAACATGAGCAGGAGATCTGAAAAAGAAACATTTTCCATCAAGTTAAAAGCAAAAATATATTTTCATTTGACCTTAATGTACACATTAATGTACACCTCTTAATCAATAGTTACAATCAATAAACAAAAGTGTTTTTACAAAAATCATACATTACTAATTAAAGATACTAATTTAATTTTCTTCAAATGTTTCAATCTATGAAATATTAAAATATGACAAAACACTATACATGACTTAATTTTTCACTTTTTATTGGAGCCTTTTTTATTTATTATGATATCATGATTTATTATGATATACATATATATATTAAATAATGTATGTATTTAAAAATAAATGTGTTTTTAATATTCACATTGAAATATAAAAAGCAATTCATTTGTTTTTTAGATATTTTGATGAGGAAATAATAATAAATGATTACTCTGAAACATAAATTAAAATACATTGGAATTCGAATATGACAAAAATGCCCATCATGCACAAAATGTATTCAAACCATGTGTATGAACTTTTGCATCAATTAATAGATATAGCGTCACATCCTTGGCCCTCCGCCCACCTGAGATAAGGTAGCCTGATGTAACGGCCACATTTAGCTTCACCAGTGTGGAATCTCCCCTGTAAACACAAATTAGAGGTTAGACAAGAAAAAAATAGTGTTTGTAAGTCCACCAAAAAGTCCAGACTATACTTTCTATACAGAAACCGCACTATATTGCATAACAATTTGTGCCGCCACATTTGTAATGGATTGCATCTTCAAATCCTCACCAGACTGGGTCTTTCTGGATAGGTTCATCAAAGATATATATGTAGAGACAGAAAAGTCCCACAATCAAGGCGTGTACTGTTGAGACGGCCCTTTGAGAGAGAGAGAAAAACACAACAGTGAGAGTTTATAGATCTTCCAACTTTAGTTAAGAGTGCATAATAAAACATGCTTTTAGAAGATAAATCTGATACCTGGAGTTCCACTCTGTCCTTTGTGTAGGGCTGAGCCTCAGGAAGCCTTTGCAGAGCTTCCCAGACACACAAGAGCTACCTCTATGGAACATCCACTGGAAGCCCAAGAAGCTCACTGTTACAACCACCAGCACCTGCAGGCTGAGAGACTCCATGCCTGCTGAGCCCTAGAGAAAGAAAGAAACGAGAACAAGACATCGGTGAACGTTCAACAATAACTCTCCCATTAACAAACACAAACCCCCCAGCCCGACACATAATGATCCCCCACCACCCAACAAGCACTCTTTAACAAAATGAAATATTTCTTACTCCAGACTAGTTGTGAGCATAAAAGCCCGTCATCACCTGAGTTGCCGCAGTACCTCTCTACTGCCAAATCCCTCAGTATACAGAAGCATTTGCATATGTGCTGACACCGCCGCACAGCCATCCAGAGGTCAGACGACTCAAACATGTCTCAGATTGCTCCATCCGTGATTTATAGGAGCCACGCGTGGCTTTTGTGCAGTCTGATATGCATCTGAGTCCCAGAGATCTCGGCGTCCCATAGGAAACAGCTGATTGTGTGGGTTTGTGCTGCATACACTAACTGAGGGGAGCGTGTACATGTTACTTTGGCTATGCATGTCTGCAGTATCGACACCGATCGAAATGAAACCACAGGACATCAATGCGTGTGATCAATGTGGTATTGTTATTGCCCATTGGGACATGGCCACTCCCCTGCTCTGTCCTCGTACCCTTGAAAAAGGCATCAAGCTTCAGTGCTTTTGGTAACTGATAGTAAGAGGAAGTCAACATTGTCAGATTTTAATTCTACAGTTTCTCTGAAACGTACAGTTACATTAGAAAATGCTTTTATCTGAAGTGACTCACAAAAGAGGAACTCACAATTTCTCAAGGAGCCAACAATATTTGTAATATGCATTGCCAGGTGTATTTGACAACTAGATTAGGAATCCAACTAGAAAAGAGGATAAATGCAGAGAAGGAGAAAAACATGTGAGTGTGTCTGTGCACTATATTGCACAGTACAGGAGTAAAAGGGCAAAATAATCACGTAACAAAGCAGTAGGACATGCTATCTTTATCATTTTCTTTGTCAGATTCATTGTTTCAGGCAAATTCCTTTTCTCTTGCAACAGCTCAATCTGTCCTGCTTCTTGGAGAGTATGAAATGTCTGCACGCGTCCTTAAAAAATAATTAAGTCAACATAGAATGCATGATCAGACTTACCCTTTCCGTTATGAAAGACCCATGTTGAAATGGCCATGGAGAGTGTGCATGAACACAGCTGGTCACGAGGATAAATGCAGGGTTTCAGAGATCTGTGAATCTCAGGTGTTCATCTAGGGGAGGATGGCGGAGAGATTGCGAATGCAAATCCAACAGCCTTCTCCCTCTCTACTCTCCATATTAACTCAGCAAGTGCCTTCTCTTGTGTGCAGTTGCCCAGTGTCATTTTTGTACCTTTGAATCCTTAATGAACTGCATGGCATAGAGGAACCACTAGATGGAGTGAGACGTCCAACTGGCTAACTTTTTTTTCTCTTCATGTGTTAGCAAAAAAGCTTGTGTTAGACCATGAGAGGGTGGTTGATAAAGTCCGAACAAGGACTCTATTGGCAAATGAGTGTTGTATATTTAGCAAGGGCAGCCCTGTTGTCCTCAATTTCCTGAATCCTTAGCCTGACTTTCAGCTTAAACTAGATCTATTACCAAACAAAATGAACCCTAACCTTATTTAAAATAACTCCAACAGTAACACTCTGGGGGTTTCTTGTATTTAGAGGCATGGAGCAAGTTTAGAGTAGAGTAGTTAGTATTGCCCTTCCGCCTCAGGTAATAACCCCTCATCCCCCTCTAAAGCACAGCTGTTGTTGTTGTTGAGTCTGTCTGCATGTTGTGCCTCAGGGATGGAGCAATGAGGCATTCCTGTTTGATGAACCATTCGCTCCAGAAGAGTTCTGCTCATGGAAAACAAAATGGATGTTGTACTTAAATGTGCATTGCCATAGAATATATTTGTCTCACTTTATCAGCTCTGGGTTACAAAATAGGACAATGGAAACATATAGCAAACTCAGTACTTGCTGCAGAGGCTAAGTTAAATTAACACTCCAGACACTTTTTTACTGGAGACACAGGAACACGGGCAATTTCTGTTACTGACAAAACATCCGTTTTCATGTCTCATTGAGTGAAATATTAATGGTTTTCGTGTAACCTGTTGATTTACTAGAAGACTGCAAACATATCCTGATAAGATGCTATAATGTGTTTAAACATATCCATTTATATTGTCAAATGCTCTTCTGTTGCAATGAAAGCCCCTTTCGTCCACATAAGAAAATCATTATCATAATTAAGACATAAAAGGCTAAAATTATGAGATAAAAAATCTAAGTTATGAACGAAAATGTGACAAAGTCAAAGTTACGAGTCATAACTATGACAGTCAAAATTATGAGATAGGCCTAAGTCATACTTTAATTATATTAAAAAATAATAATAATTATAAGCTTGTATTTCTAACATACTAAGTCATAATTATGAAGACTGAAATAAGTCATTATTGCATAAAGAGCTACTTCCATCTCATAATTATGGTTTACCGAAGCATGTTTTATTTCTTATGTGGTGGAAATGGGCTTCCATACATTACTGAAATGCGATACTAACCCATATGCAAATATTAGTAGTAAAGTATTACTCTGGGTTAACCACAGTACTGTTATGAAGTGGAAATAGGTCTTGTGCTTTTCCGGTCTTAAACTAAAAGTCTGGGAACAATCACTTACAATGGTAAACACACCTTGTTTACCGACAGTTTCTTTGTTTGATCACTATAGTGATGGGCTAAACACGAGCCCATTATACCATTAGAATGCATGTTTTGACTTGACTTTAATTAATTGCAACTCTTGAAGCATGATGTACTTTCCTTTTTCATTATAAATCAGGGGTCTGAAGACAGTTTTGTATGTCTGCACTGACACATCTTTCGTCTTCAGAAGTGAAAGACATTTTAGATTATGATAACAGTGATTATAGTATAACATGATGTGGCATTGAATGCTGAACCCAACAATTACCAAGGAGGAATTCAAAAGGTGAGAGAAATGTGCTTAATATCTTGGATTAATTATTTCTGGCATTAAGTCTTTATTGTTGTTTCCTGTTAATGGACAGCAGTCTCGGGACACAGAGGCTCAGGAAAAACATGGTAATACAATAAAAAAGTAATAAAATCAAGGCCTCGACCTTCAGATATTTTCAGCATGTGTTAAACATCCTAAATATGCAAAAATTATAATATTAAATTCACAATGGATGATATTCTATTGTTTTTACCACAGGTATTAATAAAAGTGCCATCAAGGAATGGGCTTCAAACGAACATATTATTATTTTTTAAATGTTTCTCTGGACTATTTGTTTTATTCCAGTTATTATTTTTGCTACATATCATTGATTTATATTGTATAATTCTGTTTTATTATATTTTGAAGGAATTAATAATTACAAGAATTCGTACTACGGTGAAGACTTGGGGTTATGAATATTAATAGAGTCAGCTAATGTTGCTTGGTAACCTTCCCGTAGCGTTCAGCGCGCAATCTACTTAATATTCATAAGCTAAACTTCCACCTTAGCCATTTCATTAGCTAACGTCTGCATTTTAGCCAATCAGGAAGGTACACTATGTTGCGTCACGCAACCTAATTGATATTCACAATTTAACTCTTCGCCATAGTAGAAGATTCGTTCAACCTCAGCAGACCTTCTGCTGCTCTTTAATTACTTTCCTGAACAGAAAGAGTTCAGTGCATCCGCTCAGCTGGGGCAATCATATTTGACTAGTTACTCTAAACACGCGTATCTGTGTGGTCTTTTTTTGTGCAAGTTGTGCAAAGCATCTTTTTTCGAACAAGAGGAGCCAAATTAGAAAACGGGGGATTTCTGATTATTTCTTTGGTTCGAATCGACGTGAAATAAAAGACAATGACTCAGTTCAACAAGGGCCCTGCATATGGTTTATCTGCTGAAGTGAGAAGTAAGGTAAGGTTTGAATGATTTATAGTTGGTGTACTTCAACGCCAGTTAAACGACGATTTTCTATATGTTTATGTTTCTTTGCATTGCACTAAAACGCTTGAATTCAAATGCATGAAACTTCAGTGTATCTGCTTCACTTTAGAATGAACTACCTAGCATTTAAGACAACAGACATGTTAAGAAACAAATGTTAAAACGCATATAATTTAGTTCTGAACGTAACATTACTTCTGATGGTCCAATGCACGGTTTCTGTAGGTTTTCAGAGAAAGCCATTGTTTTCTTTTCACATGATTCCTGTGATTTGACACTTCTAAAATGTTGGGTTTTTGGGTCGATGCATATTTTTGTTTTACTAATGTATTGCTTATAAAAGACGAAGGCTCATACTTTTTGCACGTAGAAACTACGACATAATTAATGTTGCACTAACCGACTAACGTTAGTCAATGAATGAAACTCATTTTTTGTGCACGTGAATTGTTTAGCTTTTCACGCCATCTTGAAATGCTGTTTGTCATTTTCAAGTTTCAAAACCTGACATTGTATCACTGCAAACGAAGTTTACCGTGTGTTATTCCGGCTGATAAAGCTTGCCTGCAGCCTGGTGGGTCTGGGGTCTTTTGTTGAATTCTGGGTGGAGCTCCAGTCTGAGAGAAAGCAGCGAGGCTGCCGCTCGCTATACAGAGAAACTAAAAAAACGCCAGTAAAACCAATCAAACAATGACCATATCAGCCTAAATAAGCGACAGTGTGGCTATAATAAAGGTTTTGTGATGTTAGCGATGTAATTTGTTTTTTGCTTTGTGTGGAAATGTGTTATGGAAACTTTAGTCGAGGTGATGCGCGTGCAGCAGCTGTGGTTTTAAAACGTAGTTTCGCTTTTAAAGGACGATATTTAAACTATTATGGCTGTATAACTGAATTTAACCTATTTTCTTAGTTAACCTCTGTGGGACGAAAAATGGTTCGTTATCAAATGGACTGTTAATATTGTGTACACACACAAACAACGTCACACTAAACACATAGGCTTTTCTTCTGAATGCAGTGTTCCCCATCTGACTGATATTTTCATTATATTTTTTATTTCTTCATGTTTAGATTCCATTCTGTGTGTTATTGTCACAAAAGTAGCTGAACTATTTATTCCATCAAAAGGCTATTAAACTGTGTAGGCCCCAAATATAGCCTATCATTATAGAAAGTGTAGTATTTAATTTATTTAAAGCCTTATGTTTTCCCCCATGCAAAGTGACCTATAGGCTACTAATGACAGTCCTTCTGGTGCACCTGAGATGAACGGTGTTGCTCAAGGACATCAATTCTGCATTCACACACCTGGGCTTGAACCTGCAGCCTTTTTATTAGCCGAGATTTTTAACCATTAGGCTACAAGCTTCCTCGTTGTCTTAATTGCGTATCACATTGAAAAGCACACCGAAAACACAACTCTCTGGAGTCTGCAGTTTGTCATTTTGGCTATTCACCAGTATTCCCATCACACTCTGTATCTCATGAAGAGAGAGAGAGAGTGTGTAGTCATAATGAGTGGGAGGGTGGATAAACAATGTAAACCGCAGTGGGGTGATGCTTTCTTGAATCCTGTGCCATCTGCAGAGGTGTGAGGACACTTGACCCCAGCTGACTTCATTAGCATTTCAACTGGGTCATGCAAATATCTGAAGAGAGCTTACTGTAGGACATTATATTTGTTGTGTGTTTGAAGGTAGTTTACTTAAACTCCTATTTAATACTTGACAGTAGGGCTACACGATGTATTGCATGCGATTTGTCATGCACATCTAGTCAGTAAAGCCGGTTCCGTGATTAGCAGTAAATCTCCATTTGATTTTAGTGTTCTGTTTTTTTGTGATTTGATTTGTACCTTCAAAAGTCTATGTTTACTATTATTCTTTAAAATTTGTTCCTTTAAAATAAACAAGATTTTTTTTATAAAACACGATGTGAGCTTAATGGGAACAGGGGTGTGCTTAAAGGGTACAAAATGTACCCATTAAGCACAACCACAGACTTTTTTAATTTAATGATGTATATCTTAATTGAAATGTTTTGTCATTTTAAAATAAAACTAAATATTTTTGTGTGATCAATATTTTATTTTAAAATAGCTTTTTGTACTGAAACCAATATCATGTGCACTAAAAATGTCTCAATGTAGATTTTAATGAGCTTAATAGGTACATTTACCCTATTTACGCTTTGATTTTAATGAAAACAGCGTATCCGTTTGGTGCGGCTGACAAAGAACAGCTAATGTAGTTTGAGTTTATGGATATTCTCCAAAATGGCGCTACGGTGACGCAGAGGAGAAATAGTTATTTTTGTTTTCTTTGCATACAAAAAGTATTCTCGTCACTTCATATTGAACCACTGATGGCAGATGGACTATTTTGACGATGTCTTTATGACTTTTCTGGGCCTTGACAGTGTTATTTACTTGACCGTCAATGGGATGTCACAAGCCCACCGGTTTTCATCTAAATGACCTTAAATTGTGTCCCGAAGACGAACGACGCTTTTACGGGTTTGGAACGACATGGGGGTAAGTGAATAATGACGACACTTTTCATTTTGGGGTGGAGTAACCCTTTAATATTGTGTAAAACCAAGATTAGTTTTTTTTTTTTTCAGGTTTCTTTGAATAGTCATTTATTTGAAATAAAAATCTAAACATAAATATCTTTGCTGTAAATTTAGATCAATTTAATTAATTCTCACTGATTAAAGCCAATACTTTTATCACAATAATTTGAACCGTAGTGTAAATTCATACAGGCCTATAAATAAGTAGACTGTTCTCCTTGCTTTTCGGTGTTTCAATATGTAGTGGACTAGTGGTTATATAATCCATTTTTTTTGCAAACATATCTTGTAGTCTGTATATACATCTGAGACCTCGCTGCCACATTATTTGGTCTGCTAGACATTTCCAGAGCAACAGGGTCATTAATTGATCAGCAGAAACAGCTGTGCTGTTCACCAAGTCCTCTCACAGCATTAGATCCTTTTTGTTAGAGCTCTTTCCTCCAGCAAATGTGTTACTGGATTTTAGACCAGATCCTTTCTCTCTGTATAGCTCTGGCTGCATATACTGTACCTTATGTAATTCCTGCAAGTGTTTCTCTTTGTTTAATGCACTGTGCACATGACTGTCCATGAGGCCAGCAGAACTCCCAACATGTTGTTCTCACATGGCCAAATACAGATGTTCTCCCTGTTTTCTCGGGTCTTCAGGAAGTTCACATTCTGCTTTTGGCCGATGTGCTCTATCTGAAAGTCAGAGAATGTACCAATGCACTCCTACATTTTTCTTTAAGTGCTTACATTCAGGAACACAAGCTCTATTGTGCAGAAAATTGTAAGTGGACAGTTGGATGTGAAGACACCACTGATGTCTAGTAGCAGAGCACCCAGAGATGATAAAGGACACTGAGAGGGATTCATAGGAGATGTTGTGCTCATCAACCTAAGCTGTTGCATGTGGTTTTTGAACCTCCTTTTGGGCCTCCACACTTATTTTTGTTGGCCCTTTATATTATTAAACATCTTGTTTTATTCCAGCAAATACTCTCTGGTAAAAACTGTTGCTTTAAAGTCATTTCTCTCTTCCATTGTAATAGTACTGGTACTTGAGTCCTCTGAAAACTATTTGAGTATTATGAAAAGTTGAGAAGATACTTTAACTGGGTGCACCTGAATTAAAGTCACAACGTTATAAAGTACAGTATGAAAGATGAATGTTAATTTTGAGATTTTCTGTAGATTACATTTAACAGTGTTACGTAAGTTGGATGATACAAAAGTAATCCAAATGTGAAATTAGGGAAAATGAGCATAAAGAATTATCCAATATTGACTAATATAGTCAACTTAAAAGCACTGATGACGTCTGATAACTAATATGGCACCGGGATTTTGGGCATCTCTCATTTTTATATGCAAAAGTAATCAGATTTTTTATCTTTACACCTGTCACATAAATAGCTTTTGATGCAAGGATAGCAATTTATTACAAATATAATTTATACACAGATATTTGTAAATGATTTTGATTGCAAAGTGTTGGGGGTTTCTGTAAAAAGCAACATATAAAGGCACAGGATGTCGATGTCCTGTGGGTACATCAGCTCTCAAGGGTAGTTTTGTTGTAAAGTGAGATAGGAGGAAACATAGAGGTAGACCGTTTTCAGCTTTGTCCTGCTTTGGTGAGGTTTGTTTTCAGTGTATGTTGTGGGTTGTGTTATGCTGTAGTGTTGAAGGATGTCCACATTGTTAACCCTGACACATGAGGCATCATGTGATAAGTGATGTCTTGTATCACTCTTTTGTCTGTATTTAAGGAGACTTTATAATAGCACTTTAATAATGGGGTGTATGGTCTCAATTCAAGTTCTGCTTGCCATCCATCTGTTGTTTAATTATATCTACCAGGAGACTTTAAAGAATGATGACTGTACACAAAATGACATGTGGAAGGCCCTCTGATTTGCTGTCGTTTCTGTCACAGACCCATTTCCTGTAGTCCTAATGTTGACAGACAGCTGAAGTAAAAGATCACACCAGGTTGTAGAGCACAACAGCTGTGTACCCAAAGTGAAATCCCCTCTCGTTTTCTTTTTAGGGAGAATGATTTAGAAGAAGAATGTATACATTTTAAAATGTAAAAAGTTTAACTGCCAAAATCCCATTAAATAACTACTAGTAATCTACCAATTAGGGACATTTCTGTTGCCATGGAAATGAAGGCAAAAGAGCTTGGCTGCAACCAAATAATTCATTTAATTATTTATTATTATATATAATATATTATATATTATTAAATTCAATGGAGTTATTATTGTTCTGCCGTAACATCTTTTAGCACTTTTTTTAAGTGTTCTTTTTACCTCAAATAAACGTTTTTAATGTTGATTGGTTTGGTTCATGGCTTTGAACAGTTTATTAAAGTGAAATGCATGTGGAGAAAATGAATGAAAAACATGCCTCTTGAACCAAGGGGCGGCCACTGTTATGCTCTATTTGTCCATTATAATGAAGGATTTGTAAAAGGGCCAGTCAAAGCTTTGTGTATTTTTATGAATGTTAAGGTCTGTAAAAAATGTTATACAAAGAAAACCTCCCAAATGTCATACATTTCTTAAAGGGGACAATAGAGTTGTCAGTAAAACAGACATGCTCCAAACTGTCACCTCTTTGGATCCTCAGACATTCAGCATGACATTCATTTGAAGTTGGCAGCCAATCCTCATTTGTTTGGTTGACGAAATATGTTTTCCAACTCATTTACAATTGATTCAAGACCAGACCTGTTGAAGGAAATTAGCCTTAAAGTGACAATGAAAGGAAGGACTACCTTTTTATTCAAACATGTAGTAACTTGATTTCACTTATACATTATTTTTATTTATACATTATTTAAACCTATCTATTTACACATTGTTAGAGTTTTTTGCGGACAAGATAAGCTCTTTCAATATCTTAATGTTTTTTGGGGAGTGAGTATTGGAAAACGCTGCATTATATCATGTAAGTGGGAATAAGGTGTGAAATTGAAATGACATTTGACTCGTACTGATTTTAAAATCCTCAAATTTACTTAAAGGAATAGAGACCTGTTGGAATAAATGTCTTTGTATGGCAGGCCTTGGGTTACATATGGAGAAACCGTTTAAGGAAGCAAGAGTTTTCAGTCTCTTTCTGGTCCCTGTAGATTGCTCAGAAGTACGACCTGCAGAAGGAGGAGGAGCTGAGGTACTGGATTGAGGATGTAACGGGAATGCCAATCGGAGAAAATTTCCAGATGGGATTGAAGGATGGCGTCATACTGTGCGAGTGAGTCTGTGAGCATGATGTGTGTTTCAACTTGATTAGGAGCTCAAAACATTGGCGCGCAGATGGCGGAGTGTTTGTTTGGCTCTAAATAATGACTTTCCGGCCACCTGTAAACTTTTGTCTTGTTTATTGTAACCAGACAACATGCCAAAATGTGGGTTTTTTTTGAAATTTTTTATTTTTTTATTCATGCATGAGACCCAAAAAAATTTAAACAAAGTTCTGCCAAGCTTAAACTATGCATTGCTCATATTATAACCACCTAGTCTGGTGTCCACACCTTCTTTTGTAATCTTGGTATACACCTACCTTTCAAAAGGTTTTTGCTTACAAAGAATGCAATTATTTGTGCAAAATACAGTAAAAACTGTTATATTGTTACAATTTCAAATAACCTGTTTTCTTTTTCAATACATTTTTATAATGTATATGTTTATTACATTTATTTTTGTGATGGTAAAGCTGAATTTTCAACAGTTATTACTCCAGTCTTTAGTGTCACATGATTATTCAGAAATTATTCCAATATGCTGATTTACAGCTCAAGAAACGTTCCTTATTATCAGTGTTGAAAACGTTAAATACATTTGAGGTCAAAAGTTTACATCCCCCTTTTAGAATCTGGAAAATTGTATTTTACCAAAATAAGAGGGCTCATACAAAATGCATGTCATTGTTTATTTAGTACTGACAAGTTGAAATAATAGTTAAATTTATAAAAAATGACCCTGTTCAAAAGTTTTGTGAGTCACTTGTTTGTCCTAAACAGTTAAACTGCCTGCTGTTCTTCAGAAAAATCCTTCAGGTCTCACACAATCTTTGGTGTTCCAGCCTTTTTGTGTATTTTGATGCCTTTCCAAAAATGACTATGATTTTTGAGATCCTCCATCTTTTCACAATGAGGACAACCGAGAGACTCGTATGCAACTATTACAGAAGGTTCAAAGGCTCACTGATGCTACAGAAGGAGAAACCATGCATTAAATGAAAACTTTTAAATATCTCTTATTTTGGAACTATTCAGTACTACATTAACAAAAACATGAATTTTGTATGATACCTTATATTGCAGCTTCTGAAACTTTTTGTAAACTTTTGACCTCAACTGTATTTGATATTAATATTCTTGTGGACTTGGACTGTGGAAAATGTACTGACCCTAAACATTTGAATGGTAGTAAGTGTGCACTGTAAGTTGAGTTTCTCCTAGAAGATGTAATATTTGGTCTTTCTCATAGGCTTATTAATAAACTTCAGCCTGGATCCATTAAGAAAACCAACCACTCCAAACTTAACTGGCACAAGGTAAGGAAGACCTCTTTATGTATTGCATTGTTTCACTGTTTTGTGTGGTGTTTATTTTTTATTCCTATTCAGTTTTATTTATAATGTAAAAATATAATAGCAAAGCTACTTGTCTTGTTCTTTTCTCTGAAGCTTGAGAACCTGGGCAACTTCATCAAAGCCATTCTTGCTTATGGAATGAAGCCTAATGACATCTTTGAGGCCAATGATCTGTTTGAGAACGGGAACA
The DNA here is from genome assembly GCA_003573665.1 of Oxygymnocypris stewartii. Lineage (NCBI taxonomy): Eukaryota > Metazoa > Chordata > Actinopteri > Cypriniformes > Cyprinidae > Oxygymnocypris > Oxygymnocypris stewartii. Next base: position 2,024,427 of record QVTF01022009.1, read on the forward strand.
TGACTCAAGTACAGACCACACTTCTTGCTCTGGCTAGCATGGTACGTTTTGTCCAAAACTTCTTGAATTGAGATGAAGGATGTTTGGATTTGGAGTTTGTGGTATAATGCCACTTTATTTCTTTCATTCAAAGGCAAAAACCAAAGGTATGTACACAAAAGTTGACATCGGCATAAAGTATGCGGACAAACAAACCCGTAACTTTGATGATGTGAAAATGAAGGCTGGTCAATGTGTGATTGGACTGCAGGTAAGCAATGTCCTAGGTGTTGTTGCTTTAGGAAACCTTTAAAACCATTTTTTAATCTTCAATAAGATTATCTCGCTCATGCTTTGTATATTGATACACATCCTTTGTTTTCTCAATGGATAGATGGGGACAAATAAATGCGCTAGTCAGGCTGGGATGACCGCTTATGGCACCAGGAGACATCTGTATGACCCAAAGACTCAAGCAGACAAGCCTTTTGACCAAACCACAATCAGCCTACAGATGGGCACTAATAAAGGAGCAAGCCAGGTGAGTGTGTATTTAAAGGAATAATTCAATTCCTTCATTAACCTCATGCCATTCTAAACCCATAAGACTTCATCTTTGAAAAGCAAACTAAGATGTTTGTAATTAAATCTGAGAGTTTTCCGTTCCTCTCCTGAGCGTCCAGGTAACTAAAACTTGGGTCTAAAAAGGTCAGAAATGCATTTTAATTCAAATCAAACCGTTTACTCAGTCTTATCAAGAGATATGGTTGCTTAATATGATGAACAGATTTAATTTTGATTTAATTTATTCACATACATGCATGGAAGTAAGAGTGTGCAACAGTGTGTAAAGAGTAACCTTTTAAAAGTAACCGTGTGGTTACATATACCTTTTGTACATTGACAAAATAGTCATCTGAATAGGCATCTATGCAGTCTTTAATTTCACACGAGGAACGTGTGAGGTGAAACATTTCCCCCTATTCGTATTTCACATTGGATTCAAGTTTGTTGAATTTTTAACATGCAAATTTGTCAGTTTAAAGCTTGGTTTGGAAGTGATCTCATAGTAAGCAGTTGCATTGCTACACTATTGGCAATGGACCTACTTTGACCACATCATTTCGCAGAAGGTTCGCTAAAGAGACCAGCCCATTGGACATAGCTGTTCTATCCTGCTCCTAGTGGGCAAACGTTCTGCTCCTTCCTACTCCAAACATACTTGCCTAGAAGATTCTAGTGATGCTTGGTTAGCGGGTTCTGGTGTTTAATTGGGATGGAATGAAACCCTGTGGGACATTGTCCATCTGGGAACACAGTTGGACATCCCTTAAGACATTTTAGGCATTGGATTCCCAACTTTAGTTTTCACTTTATTCATCCTTTCTTCTTCCTCAGGCTGGTATGTTGGCCCCCGGCACCAGGAGGGATATTTTTGACCAGAAAGTGACTGTCCAGCCACATGACAACTCCACCATCTCGCTGCAGATGGGCACCAACAAAGTAGCCTCTCAGAAGGGCATGAGCGTGTATGGGCTGGGCAGACAGATATACGACTCCAAATACTGTGCCTCCCCCACCGAACCCACCATCCACACCAATGGCAGCCAGGGCACCGGCCCCAACAACTCTGAGATCAGCGACACCGACTACCAGGCTGAATATCAAGACGAGTACCAGGCAGATTACCACGAGGAATACAGAGCCCACTATGACCACAGCATGGACTAATAAACTGCAAGCTTACAGCACAGATTAATATTTTTGGATCCTCACATAAACAGAGCGAGTTGTTTTTTCTCTCGCTAGCCTTTTTATACATGACAAGAAACAGATGTTTAGAGGAGCATTTCCTTTATCATCGGTCCTCTGAAATTACAGTATTTTATTAGTTAGACAATAGACTATAGTATTGTTGTGCCCTTTTTAAGAAAAGGTTTAGCCCTTTTTAAAAGTCAAGATGGGTTAGAGAAGCAGTGTTTGTCAAATGTCATTCATGGTATATTAACTACAATCTCAGATTGTTTTTTACCAAGTATATTTTTTACTTTCTGCTTTTAAATTTGTCTTTATTGTGCCATAGACCTTTGTATATGTTTAGACAAACTCATATATTTTAGATCAATCCCCCTCTTCTCAACTGTCTTGTATTTATTGCCAGTAATACTCAATAGAGACCTCAGTCCTGTTGAATGGCTCTTTTTTTTTATGAATAAAGTTTTTATTTTCCAGTCAAGTCTGTTGTCATTCTGATTAAATCATTAAGTCTTTCAGGTTTATCAGTAGGTTTTCTACCTAGAAAAACTAGCTTTCTTTTTTTCTATTCTACCTGTTTTCTTTCATAAAAAAAAAACTTGCTACGTGTACTGCGTTAGGCTAACCGAGACTTGTTATAGCACTTGCACTGTTGCTCTTTTGTTGGTTTTGATTGTTTCTGTTGTCCTCATTTGTAAGTCGCTTTGGATAAAAGCGTCTTCAAAATGTAAATGATTTTTCACACATTTTATATAATTTACATGTATTTATTCATTTTTGTTCTGTGCTTTCACTTCATTTTTTTTATCAAATGAATTTGCCATTGATCAGCTCCACCAGATTTATATCTTAATCCATCCTGGAAAAGATGAGCCCTTGCGTTAGTACAAAGGGGCATGAGCGAGTCTGAATGCTGGCTTGGAGAGGGAAACAGAGCTGTAGAGTGAGAACACATCCAGCACAGTCTGCCTGATCTCAGAGCAGTTCATGACGCTTGGAGGACAAGGACTGGCCGGTGTAAAGGGTTCGTGAGAAAAGCAGCAAACCCCCACCTCTTCCCGTAAACACACTGACGGGGAATAATCCCTGCTTTGTGTGCCTGTGGAATTTGGCTCTGATAATGCAGAACTCTATTAGACAGTCTGACAGTACAGTGCAGGTTTCCCCTAGCAACGTTCTCTTTGTATCAAATGTGACTCCACATAAGCAGTTCCAAAGCTGGTACCTGATTTAGGAAGAGCTTGAGTATTACAGAAAAGTTAGTGGTTTTCCAAGTGTGTGCTGTTGAGAATTTTTACCAAAATGAACTGCTGTTGTGCTTCCTGTCCAGGTTTATCAAAATGGAAAATTATTTGTCAGACTTCTGTGGAATAGGTTTTTCTAATGGTAATCAAAATTGGTTCCTCAAAATATCATTAGCATTCCATGGGGGGTCAGTCATACAAAATGAGGGTGAGTGGTATGTTAATGACCGACCACATCACCGGTTTATTGTACAACATTTAAGTCCTAACTTATTAGTAATGTAACATCTGGGAAAAGAAAGTGGACTAGGCCATTTTTTTTTAGTCTCACCTAATGCTCTGGCTAAAAAGTAGATGCATCAACTATTTAAATGCACTGGATATAGCCCCTCATGATAAAAATGTGAATAATATTAGATTTTTCAATTCTCTCGCCAAAGTATGCATCCCTCCTTGAGGTACTTTGTGTAGGCCAACTCTCGCAGAACCTTTGTGTTACCCCGAGAAACTTGATGTTCTCTAGCAAAATATTTACATTCTCTCACAAAACGGTTTACCCAAGAAAACTTGTTTCCCTAACACCTCATATTTACATAAAAAAACATTGAAATATAATGTCTAAAATGTAAAGTTATTGGGGAAGACGAGTTCTGCAAGAGAATGCTGATTTTCTCTGGGGCATGCAAATATTTTCAGAGAGAACGCAAAATAATCGAAAAGCTGTTTTTTTTCTCATATCTCTCTCAAGTTCAAGTTACTTTATTTGCATTGCGTTTGTGTTACAGTATTGCGAAAGTAATGGATGCGAAATAAAATACAGAATATGATTACACCAAAGTAAAAAGAAGACAATAAATGAGTAATACATGAGAGAAAATAAATAGATAAATATAATAAAATAACAGCAGACAGTATTTTTTATATTAATACTAATTACCATTTATTACAATGAAGAATGTCAAATAAAGCAAATGGATAGAATAAATGAATAATTTCGTATTGTGTAGTGTATAAATATTTTGCAACTTGTTTGGCTGCCATCTCATCCTCTGTATATAGCGTGGTTTCACTGAGTCATCCAGAGAAAAAAATGAACAGTTCAATACTTCAAATTGTAGAAATGATTTTTGCCTTGTAGTGGTGTAGTTGGGGCAGACAAGAAGGAAGTGTTTCTCATCCTCTAATTTATTTAAGTTGCAGTGTTTACATAATCGTTGTTCTCTCTGTATCCAGGATTGTTTATGTCTTTGTCTTTTGATTTGTCTTTCTTTTGATTGTTTGATTAATAAGTCATTTGCAAATGGTGTGGTTCTGTTTAGGGTCGAATAACACTGGAGTTTGGTTTGGAGGTCAAATTAATTTTTTATTTTAATTTAACAAAGTGGCAAAATAATAATGAATTATTGATTTCTAATTTGAATCAGTAAATTATAATATGAAAATCAAAATAAAAAGGTTCAGCTTGTATTTGTCTTAAAAGCACGAGTGTTTTATAATATATTTTTTGCTTTATATATAAATTGTAAAAGGTATGGGGGAGTGGAGGGGGGTGGGTTACAATTACACGTCACTGCAATGGGAGAAACAGTCAGTCAAACATAGGAATATGCACAATTCTGGATAAATTGATCACTTTAATTTTTTTTCCAAATAGAGATCATATTATCCTATGATTCTTAATAGACAACTAAACAAATAGCTTTTATTTTATTAGAGGTTCTGACAAAATGTTAATTGCTGCAGTCTGTTTAATTTAAAATTTTTGAATTATTTATTGAAAAATGTGCACCTCTGTTGTGGCTAATATTAATTTCATAATTATTCTTACTCCGCGAAGTAGCAGAAGTTAAGTGAAAAATTGCAAATGGCCCAATTTGGGGTGGATTAACTGCAAGTCTTAAATGTCACTGTTTATAATATAAGGCGTTCATCTTTTCACTTAAAAAAAATGGGGGCATAAAAACAGTAGCCTGTACCCACTTCTCCAGGCACCACTACACCACTGCTCCTCACTCTCCACCCGTGATCAGTCACTATCAGTCAATCGGAATGCAACAAGACTTGTGTTGGATGCAGGGTTGTCAAGTCCGAGTTTTTTTTCTTTTTTTCTACTCAATTGGGCTACTTTTAAACTGCTGCCGTGGGTTGATTTCCCCCCGTGGGTTAAAGGTTTGAAATATTGAATATAGGGCCTAAATTGAATTTAACTCAATGCTTGTATTTCAATATTTTTATACATTCTACCATAAAAATATTCTGGATGTTAAGTTTTGTGAAGGAGGGGATAGGACATCTTTGAGTGTTTATGAAACATAACAGCATAACATTGACTGTAAAATATGTATTTTAGGTATGGAAATGAGTTTTGATATTTGGGACTACTTTGTGCTGCTTTTCACTGGCTATTGTGCTAGTTTTGTCACCTGGCAACCATGTTGTAGAGTAGATGCTTTCAGTTTAGAATTGTAGTGAACATTTTCCAACTGATCTAAATTATTTGTATATTTCTAAAAATATAACCCCCCCAACTCATAACCCCGGCCCACCTGGAATTTCACTTGGCCCACCCTTCATCTCATATCTGAAGCCGGGCCTGGTGTGTGTGTGTTCTTTCTGTTCAATTTTTATCCCAATTTTCAAACTTTAATATTGGTCCCCAAATTTCACTTGCATACAGTAGAAATAGTTATCTCTCTTTCTATTGCGTGATATTTATTTATTTTAGTTTTTTACCATCGCCATGTCCCATGAGGGTCTTAATAATAGACTGACCCGAGAGGTTATAATTTGAATTATTACGAGTTGTCATGAGAGTGCAATGTATGTAATTACTTAAATTACTGAATTTGAATAAACTGACTTGGACTGAACTTGCAACAAACAAACTGTGCTGAGATTTCAAATGAACATTAAGAATGAAGTTCAGAAATAATGTAAAACGAGCCTGCAGACTCAAGACTTCAACAGAACCTGATAGATCTTTTTTATATTGTATGGAAAAGCATTTAGCAGAGGACAGTCATTTATTTTGCCTTCATCAGGAATGTTTGCATTAATGCTGTTTTTCTGCTGTGAAACAAAAAGCAGAAAAATTATATAAAGGAAAAACTAAGAGGCATGAGCTCATGTATGCCTGAAAATGTCTGTCTAAAAAAAAACACTATCATTTTGCTCCACAAACCCCGAGATCAGTCTGTGAAAACACTGACGTAACTTGAAACTTGAAATATTTTAATGCCTGTGGCATGAGTTGCTCCTCTTCAGTTACAAAGACTGGACTGTGTATCTGCCAAGCATTCTGCAATCTCCAACCCTTTTAAAGAATCATCTCATTCAGGCTTCACACACCGTATGTGAATACTTTACATCACTGCAGGCCTGGCTTCAAGCACATGAGGTTGGATTGGGTTTTTTGAGTACTTTCCACTCGTGGCCCTAAGAGAGTTCCTCTCAGTGTTCAACTGGACACCACAGCTGCCGAGGGACTGAGACTGGAAATAGTTTGTCACTCTTCTTTCTCTTTGTCCCCTCACTGCTTACTGTTATGGCTTGTACTCTGGAGAGATATACGACTGACAGTTGAAGAGTTTGGCTTATGAATCATCAGATAGGATTTCTGTGGGTGCAGGACAGTTCATTGTGTCTTTAAAGTATATTTGCTTAAACTTTTATATTTACGTTTATGACCTTTTTCTTCTCTTTTACCCTTATTTACAACATCTCTGTGTGGTTTGCTTCTTCCAAACTTGTTTCCATTATATTAGTGTCACTAAATGGAAGTGCAAAAGTGTTGCTTTTTAAGGGGTTTCCTAAACAGTCCCCTTGTCCTCCATTGGTCAAACAAAAAGATAGCCCCACCCATCCTGAACCCAACAATTTTGCTGAGTTGCTGTTGTCCTGATTTTGCTGAGTTAGATGTGTTCCTGGGTCAACATTTATTGTTGACCCTAGAACAACATTTAAATCCAAAAATGTAATCTTGACCATATCCCTAGACCTAACCTTACCCATGAGTAATCCCTAAAATCAGAGGAAATTATAGATGAATGACACTGATGTACAAGCAACAAACAGATTGTAAGTCCAAACATCACAAAAATTATAAACTTGTTCTTCAAATCTGATTTGGTTTATAACAAAGACGTTGATCCAGAACCATGTCTCACTTGGTAAAACCAGGTTCTGCGTTGGGCTGGACTAAATGGTGAAATAAACAAAATCATCTTTTAAAAGTGTTGCTTGGGGAAATTAGCCTAAAAAGAAAACTTGATCAAAAGTTGCACAGCTTAAGAAATTAAAAGATTGTGTGGCTTTTAGCCCATGTACATTATACTATCAATAAATCCATTTGGGTAAGATTTGTGTAATGTTTTGCTCTATGCTAACCAAGGCTGTATTTATTTGATCAAAGCACAGTAAAACAGTATACTATAGTGAAATATTGTTATAATTTAAAATAATATCTTCTATTTTAATATATTTTTAAAATGTAATTTGTTATGGCAAAGCTGAATTTTCAGCAACCATTGCCAGTCTACATGATCCTTCAGAAATCATTCTAATGCTGATGTGCTGCTCAAGAAACATTTGGATTATTATCAATTGAAAAATAAATATTTTGTAGCATTATCAATGACTTTACTGTCACTTTTGATACATTTAATGCATCCTTTCTACATAAAAATATTAATTTCTTGACAAATCTGACTTGAATGGTAGTGTAGCTACATGCTAGTTTAATTTTTTGTGTTGCACTTTTTTGGACACAAACAGAACGTCCCAGGTTACGTATGTAACCCTGGTTCCCCGAGGGAACGAGACGCTGCGTCGAAACGCTAGGGGAACGCCATCAGCTTTGTCCAGCTCTGAATCATATGTGTAATCAGTCAAAATTGACGGCCAGACGTCAGGTGCGGTGACGTCATGACCAGGATGCTTAAAAGCACGTGATGTGAAGCCAGCGCCAGCTTCCAGGAATGAAGCATAGCTCTAGTAGGGATGCCGGAAGTATGGCCCTGCGACATAGCGTCTCGTTTCCTCGGGGAACCAGGGTTACATACGTAACCTGGGACGTTCCCCTCTGGGAACATCGAGCTGCGTCGAAACGCTAGGGGAACGAGATGTCCACGCCGCCATGCTTGCAAATCCCTGCTTAGTGTGTGGAATGCACAGCTATGGCAAGGGAAAGACAAGCCATGGGTGGCTCGCAGAGCCAGGTCGTAGAACCTGGAAAGTTAGGGGCATAGACCACACACCAGCGACACAGATGTCCTGCACAGGTACACCTGCCAGAAGGCCTTGGAGGCCGCCATACCTAAAGGAGAGTGAGCCTTGATTCCCAAAGGCGAGGGGAGATCAGAGGACTCGAGGTCATAGGAGAGCATCCAGATCCACTACTTAGCATAAGCACCCTGGCCTCCACCGGAGGAAACGTATAAATAGAGAGTTTTGCCTACTGAAAGGCCACCAAGAGGGGCGTGATAGGTGCTATAGCCGCCACGTAGACCTTCAGGGTGGAGTGGGCTAACTCTGCGGAGAAACGGGCCTGCGAGAACTCCAGCACTGTACCAGCAGGCAGTTAACTGGATCAAGCTGGCGGTCTCCGCACCCTGAGTCTCAACTTCAGGGCGTACAGTTTCCTTATTGAGGGAGCTCTAGATTGGAGGATGGTCTCAGCAACCTCAGTTGAGAGACCAAAGACTATGAGTTGTGCCCCCTCGGGAGCCACACCCATAGTTTCCACAACTCCGAGCGGGGGTGAAAGATCATGCCCGCTGCCAGTGAGAGGAGATCCCTCCTGACGGGAATCCCCCATGGAGAGCCGTCGAGGAGAGAAATCGGGTCAGAGAACTATACTCGGCCCGGCCAGAACAGGGTTCTTCAATAGAAGGACCCCGTCCATGCGCACTCTCTCTAGAACTCCCAGGAGCTGAGCGATCGGGGGAAGGCGTACAGACGAAGCCTCAGCCACGATTGTACCATAGCATCCAGCCCCTTAGCGGAGCTGGATGTCTGCCTCGACAGGATGGCTGTTCCTATACTGCCACGAAGGGAAGAACCCGATATTAATACGCTTTGCCCCCCAAAGTACATTTCAGGAACTTCCTGTGATGGGGAAGGAGTATGCATCTTTAGATCGCTCGTGACCACCAGTCCTCGGATCTGGTGTGAGACACGTGCTTGAAGAGAGCTTTCTGAACTTCAGTCATGTGACTGAGCGGTTCAGTTAGCTTAGATCTAAGACGGACGCAACCCCTTTCCCCGGAACAATGAAGTACGGCTGTAGAACCCGGACTCTTTGTCTAGAGCAAGGACCACCTTGATGGTCTCCTCCCTCAGGAGAGTGCTCACTTCTTGTTCCATTACCAGAGCCTGCTCGCCCGTAGAAAGGCTGCGGCAGAGCGCCACATAGCCTTGTTCTACAGTGTGCGTGACCCATCGAGACACATTTGGCAGCAGTTTCCATGCTGCCGAATAGTCTACTAAGGGAACCAGTCTCTCGAGACTGGTCTCTGGTGTACTTAGAGCGGCTAGCTTGGTGCCCTGGAGCGGAGGACCGGCAGGGGACGGCCGATCTAGCTGCTCTAGAGACCCCCGAAGGGGTGGCGAGCCTCCCAGCTCCGCTACATTTCTGGGCGGAAGAGACTGAGAGAAACGCTCGCTGGAAACCGCTGCGCCCTGGAACACTGGCAGGGTTAGCAGACTGATCTCCTGAGGGCACTGAGGAGAGACGGGCACCGTGTAATGCGGTGTACACCGCTCTTCCCCAGAGGGGCCTGCCCTCATAAGTCCTGGGATGTAGCATCAGGACTGCCTTAGAAGCCTCCTATTGGAAACGACGGTCCTCAGACCCGCGTCATCTCTTAGGAAGACTAAGGAACCAGAGTCTGCTCAGGCAGGACCCAATAAGACACACTTGGCAAGGGCTCCCACACCGCCAGATGACTTACTAAGGGAACCAGTCTCTTGAGACTGGCCTCTGGTGTACTAAGAGCGGCTAGCTCGGTGCCCTGGAACGGAGGACCGGCAGGGGACGGCCGATCTAGCTGCTCTAGAGACCCCCGAAGGGGTGGCGAGCCTCCCAGCTCCGCTACATTTCTGGGCGGAAGAGACTGAGAGAAACGCTCGCTGGAGACCGCTGCGCCCTGGAACACTGGCAGGGTTAGCAGACTGATCTCCTAAGGGCACTGAGGAGAGACGGGCACCGTGTAATGCGGTGTACACCGCTCTTCCCCAGAGGGGCCTGCCCTTACCAGTCCTGGGCCTTGGCATCAGGACTGCCTCAGAAGCGTCCTATTGGAAATGACGGTCCTCAGACCCACGTCATCTCTAAGGAAGACTAGGAACCAGAGTCTGCTCAGGCAGATCCCAATGAGACACGCTTGTCAGGGGCTCCCAAGCCGCCGGGTGGCCTACTAAGGGAACCAGTCTCTTGAGACTGGCCTCTGGTGTACTTAGAGCGGCTAGCTCGGTACCCTGGAACGGAGGACCGGCAGGGGACGGCCGATCTAGCTGCTCTAGAGACCCCCGAAGGGGTGGCGAGCCTCCCAGCTCCGCTACATTTCTGGGCGGAAGAGACTGAGAGAAACGCTCACTGGAGACCGCTGCGCCCTGGAACACTGGCAGGGTTAGCAGACTGATCTCCTGAGGGCACTGAGGAGAGATGGGCACCGTGAAATGCGGTGTACACCGCTCTTCCCCAGAGGGGCCTGCCCTCACCAGTCCTGGGCCTTGGCATCAGGACTGCCTCAGAAGCCTCCTATTGGAAATGACGGTCCTCAGACCCATGTCATCTCTAAGGAAGACTAGGAACCAGAGTCTGCTCAGGCAGATCCCAATGAGACACGCTTGGCAGGGGCTCCCAAGCCACCGGGTGGCCTACTAAGGGAACCAGTCTCTTGAGACTGGCCTCTGGTGTACCTAGAGCGGCTAGCTCGGTGCCCTGGAGCGAAGGACCGGCAGGGGACGGCCGACCTAGCTGCTCTAGAGACCCCCGAAGGGGTGGCGAGCCTCCCAGCTCCGCTACATTTCTGGGCGGAAGAGACTGAGAGAAACGCTCGCTGGAGACCGCTGCGCCCTGGAACACTGGCAGGGTTAGCCGACTGATCTCCTGAGGGCACTGAGGAGAGACGGGCACCGTGTAATGCGGTGTACACCGCTCTTCCCCAGAGGGGCCGGCCCTCAAGGCCCTGGACCATTGGCATCAGGGCGTTCTGGCCGAAGACTATCGATCCGCAGATCCGTCTTCGGCCCGGGCGCGTCACTCTGACTCCGATTCTGGCGAGTACGAGAAGTGACATTCCCCGAATAAGGAGCTGGAACACAATTGGGGCTGCTCCGCCCAGCAGCCCAAGCTGACCACCTCAACCTCCTTGGAGGAAGAGAGGTAAACATTGTGCTCTCACTTGAGAAGTATCCCAAGAGGCTCTTGTATGTCATATACAATATATAATTGTATATATTTCTCTACAATATATATATATATATATATATATATATGTATAAATATATATCTAACTTTCATAGTCGGATAAAATGCATAGTTAATTATTCAAAATTAAATGCAGTCAAACACCCAGACAAGTAAACACGGTCTGAAAGTGCATAAATGAACCGAGAATCACCATAATGCGCGCGTTGCCTCGGCAACACGCGAGCCGCTCGGAACAAAACAAATAAATCTTCTCGGAGAGAAACTGCTGCAGATTAGCGCACTCTCACTCAAGGGGGAAGAACTACAGCTTAGGCTTCCGCCCCGAGAGAGCGCTAGACCTGGGGAATACAGGTGGAAATAGGGCGAACCCGTCTCCAACCCGTCCGCCAGATCTATGTGCGATCCCCGTGATCTCACTCGCCGCGGTGCCTCAGCAGCAGCGGGACCGCGAGATCATAGGTGCGGACACACTCCTCGGAGCGTGCCCGGCGGGAGCACAATGCATTGCAGCGGACGCTGGATCTGATGGGAAAGAAAGAAGATAGGGGATCACCCGTCTTAATCTGTCCATCTAATCCATCTGCGAGCACAGCCACTGCTCCGCCTCAGCGGCAGCGTGGCAGGTGCTGCGAGGACGCAGGTGAAAACTCCCTCCTCAAAGAGAGTTTTCGCCTCCCAGCCAGATCATCGCAAAAACTGTGTGTATCCCGCTCGTGTTATAGCGTGGGCAGGGAGGAACACACAGTCTGTAACGTGATCTACTTTCGCCCTCATTGGCCTTTGATATGTCTGCTTCTAGTCTTTCTTTGCCTATCTTTTTAAGAATAAACTTTCTTATTTCCTATCTTGATAGTAACAGACTCACAGAACACAATCGACTGACACACACAGAGAGCTTTGCTGAATGACAAAAAGCTGGCGCCGGCTGCACATCACGTGCTTTTAAGCATCCTGGTCATGACGTCACCGCACCTGACGTCTGGCCGTCAATTTTGGCTGATTACACATATGATTCAGAGCTGGACAACGCTGATGGCGTTCCCCTAGCGTTTCGACGCAGCTCGATGTTCCTGGAGGGGAACCGCATTTTTTGCAGGATTTTATTATACAACTCGTGTATTTTATCAGGCTGTTTTATAGTCATTTAAATTATTTGCTTTAATAATGATTTTCTATGCAATGCAGATATCTCAATGTAATATCTCCAGTATTTCATTTGTTTGCTTTGATTGTGGTGATGGGAATCTGCAGAGACACCTGCTGACTAGTGGAAGAATTACACCCTCTTGAGTGTCCTGTCCAAAGACACGTTACAGATAAATCCCGAGAGCAAACAACTTTAATCCCTGAATATTTTAAAATGAAACGTATTTTGTTGTCATCTCTATACCACACACCAATTATTAAAATAACCTTTGAAATAGAACTTGGCAGGAGCAAGTACATAACAGCCAAAAGGGGGCGCTCACATAGCAAGGTCTATGAAATAATTAACTTTTCACAAAAAGAAACAACCGTGTGGAGCTAACAGGATGATTTCCAGGTGGCCAGGGAAGGTAGAAGCTACTAATAGCAATGGAATTATCAGTAAAGCAACACAAAACTGCTGATAACGTTGAGAATAATCAGTCATGAACATTCCAGCCCAGAATGAGAAAACACAGCAAACATGTATGCTCTGCACAATACCAGCTCTGTTCAGTGAGGCCCAGTGAACCACAGCATGTGGATGATCTTGAAAGCTGCCTTTGACAGGGCTTTCAAGTCTCACGCATTCACCGTGAGACACGCATTTCAACCAGTTCACACGCTCTCACGCCACACCTTGTATTTCTCACGCTGAGACGGGATAACTTGTCCCGTTATATATACAATTAATAGACGAGGGAATACGGAGGTAAGTTCTCTGCCGAGATCATAGCTGTCTCAAGTTATACCACCTACCAGCCAATCAGAAATTAGGATGTTGGTGTTTCCGGGTAAATTACACATTTCTGCCGCAACATGGATGCGGGCGCACAGAAAGCTTTAACTTAGATTTGGCTTCCTGAAAGGAAAGCACTAGAGATGTTATAACAGTTGTTAAATCTGAGAAAAGACAGATAAATTCATCTAAATAAAATACATTGTTTTTATATATTAAAAAATTATCAGAAATACAAAGAAATGTGGCCCCAAACATGCCAACTGAACAGCAGTGGCAAAATGTATTTAAATTTTTTGATACATTTGTATTTTTATGTACATATTTTTATTAGAATGAATTTGTCTTTCATCAGATTTACCAGATATTATAATTTCTATTCGTGCTGTTCAATTATAATCTATAAGTAAAATTGAATTGCTAGCAAAAACTTGGGTGCTGCAAATATTTGAGTGGCCCCTCCCCTAATCTCACTCCAAACTTTAGCTATAACTTGAGAGCCCTGCTTCGAATAAAATCTTTAGTAAATCTAATTCAAGTGCAGCAGACGATTACACAAACTTTGAAAGTTATATCACAGCTTTTTTAATCTCACCAAAAAACTAAATCAGTTATTTACAGCAGAATACCCAAGCTGCTTTTCTACATTCACTGAAAGTTAATAGAGACCACATCTGGACATGTTCAGTGTATTACAACTACACTGTTCTTCACACAATAATGCTATGACTTCAGAAATTTTGAAATATAAGTTATATATATCACCACCGGCGTTGTTTTATTATAATTAAGATACTATCATTAAGATTAATATTTTGAATTTGGTTTTAGTTTTAAAACTTTAAGAATTTTGTTGTGAGTTTTTGTCATTGTTACTAGTTTTAGTTTTTTCCATTTCTATTTATACATATTATTTCAGTACAATCAGATAAAATAAATTAAAATTAGAAATATTACTTGAAATAACAGTTTGGTCAGGTCACGATCCGCTTTCATAGCATGCAAGCAGCTAGAATTTCTGAATTAAATGTCTCCCACAGTAGAACGCAAAGCAGTGTGAAGTTTATATTTTTATTTCTACTGAAACATGTTATTACTCATCTTAATTGGTCATGAGACGCACTATAAATTTAAAAAAAAACAAATTATATCATAATATGTCACATCCATATATTCGTCTTCATAATATTAACCTTTTGTTTTTACACTAAGGAAAGAGTATGTTTTACATTGTATGTAAGCATCAGCATTATAACTTCAACTTTATTAATCAGGGCTATAGATCTGCTAACTACACTCTGCATGACATTTGTGTGAAAAGTCACAACAGGGGGAAGTGACTGATAAGTCAAGTGTTAATACACACTCATACACATGCATTACAAAATCCAAATTGCACAACATACTCTTTACGGTAACAAAGTGCATTGTGGGCTTATCTGAATGTTGATGATGATGAGACCAGAGTTCCACGTTATCTCTGGAATATAGTCTGGAATTTTGTAGAATGTGGAGGTTGAACCAGACAGTGTTTTTCTCTGAGTTCACCAGTGACTCCCCCCTCATGTGAGCTGTTGCATAACCACGCTGAGAACAGTTTAGCAGGTTCAGAGAAGATACAGATTTTTTCATGTTTTGCATGTTTTTTTCCTATTAAAAGAACAGTCCCTTGAGTGAACGGATCATATCTTTTGTAAAATGGGAATGGTTCCCAGTCTGCAGGGGTGTGATCGATGCACATGAGAGCATGAGAAACTCAGAAAGGGACTTTCTTAGATGTCTATATTTTTGTATATTTGTTTTCATCAATCTAGCCAGGACAGATGTTCCTATTGGCCTGTTCTAAATAGTTGACTTTATATGTATGTGAAGTGTAAACGAATGGAGTTTCCCATATTTCCATCACAAATCAGTGTATTTTCATTTTCATTTCCAAATAGTTGGAGACTTACAAGCACACTTTACAGGAATGAATACATTCTGAGATGAAGGGTGTGGAGTTGAGTTGGGTGTGGAGCTGAATGATTGGTGATAACGGTAGTAAATGTTTGTAGAGAGTGATTAAAAACTGTTCGTTTGCAGCAGGGATTGATTAAGACACATTAGAGCCGATTTGCAAAGAGTTTTACCAGAGAGTTCATACTGTGTTTTGTTTATTCAACAAAAGTCATTCATCCACCCATCTTTCAGTCTTTTCATCCATACATCCATCTATCCATCCATCCATCCATCCATCCGTCCTTCGGTCTTTAAATCTTTCAGTCTTTTCATCCATCCATCATTTCATTTTCAATCATTCATCTTCAATTTTTTCATCCATCCATCTATCAATGTTACCATAATCCATCCATCTGTCATCTGTCAATCCATCCGTTTTATCCATCCAACTATCCTTTCATCATTCAATCCATCTTCAAATCAAATCAAATCAAATCACTTTTATTGTCACATCACCACAGCACAAGTGCCTTGGTGAGTGAAATTCTTACGAGCGTGCTCCAGACAGTGCAAAAAAAATAAAATAAAAAATAACAACAATTTACATATGGACAATACTTATTTACAGACTGTACATACGACAATGTGCAAAATACACATACTCAGTACACACAGTGTACTATAAAGACATACTTAGTTACCAATACACCAATACACATTATACACCGTATGTACACATCTATGCATAGTAATATGTGAAGGTGCAACAGATTATAAATTTACAGTAGATTGGTTGTGCAACAGATAGTTGTGCAAGGTGCAACAGATTATACATATGCAATGTCGTGGGTGTGTTTGTATGGTGTTCAGTGATAGCAGATGTGTTAGTGCAGTGTGTGCGTGTAGTCCAGTTGA
Source organism: Oxygymnocypris stewartii (assembly GCA_003573665.1). Classification (NCBI taxonomy): domain Eukaryota; kingdom Metazoa; phylum Chordata; class Actinopteri; order Cypriniformes; family Cyprinidae; genus Oxygymnocypris; species Oxygymnocypris stewartii. The sequence goes on from QVTF01022009.1 coordinate 2,040,616, forward strand.
ACTGTGTTAAAGTGCAGTGCATGGCATGTTGTGTGAGTGGGAGTGTGTTGTAGGGTGAGTTATTTCTGACTGTTCATTAGCCTGATAGCCTGGGGGAAAAAGCTGTCCCTCAGTCGGCTAGTGCGGGATCGGATGCTGCGGAGACGGCTCCCTGAGGGCAGCAGAGAGAGCAGTCTGTGGGACGGGTGGCTGGAGTCTTTGATAATCCTCCGGGCTTTCCTTGTACACCGCCTGGTGTAGATGTCCTGGAGGGAGGGAAGCTCACCTCCAACAATGTGGAGGGCAGTTTGCACGACCCTTTGCAGAGCCCTGCGGTTGCCCTGCAAATGGATGGATCTTCCATCCATCCATTCATCCGTCTTTCAGTCCATCCTTTCATCCATCTATCCATTTGTCAATATTTTCATCCATCCAATCATCCTTTCATCTTTCAATCCATCATCCATCTGTCAATCTTTTCATCCATCCAACCATCCTTTCATCTTTCAGTCCATCTGTCTATCTATATTTCAATCCATCCATTTATCTATCCATTCATCTCTAAATCTTTCCATCCATTATCCATCATCCATCCATTTGTCAATCTTTCCATCATCCATCCGTCAATCTTTTCATCCATCCAACCATCCTTTCATCTTTCAATCCATTATCCATCCATCTGTCAATATTTCTACCATCCATCCATCCTTCCATCCATCCATTCATCCTTCTGTCCGTCAGTCTTCCATCCATCCATCCATCCATCCATCTGTCCATCAGTCTTCCATCCATTTATCCATCTGTCCGTCAGTCTTCCATCCATCCATCTGTCCGTCCGTCCATCCATCTGTCCGTCCGTCCGTCCGTCCATCCGTCCGTCCGTCAATCTTTCCATCTATCCATCCATCCATCCAACCATCCATCCATCCATCCATCCATCCATCCATCCGTCGATTCATCACTCCTTTTGAATTGCAGTGCTTCGTTCTGTTTGTTTAATTCAGTTTAAATTCAGGAACTGAACTGGAAGTTTAAGGCATTCTCAGTTAACTTCTAAATGGCACACAACTTAAAAAGACTCTTACTAACCATGTTTTATCATACACTGGACAGCTAAATGACATAAAGATTGTAGAGTCACTAGAGGAAAGAACACTGTGTGGAGAACAGACCGGCACTGCTGACAGGTATAATCAGTAATATCCTGGAGCCAGTAGAGGACAGACAACTGCTCAGCGTCTCTGAATTTGAACTAATGCTCTGGCCACGTGTTCACTGCTTCCTGTTATCATAAACCCAGACCTACGGTCATTACAATGATGGCTCAGCCTTGTAACAATGGCCTGAACCAGGGATGGGGATCCTTTGTATTAGTCTGATCAGATCAGTTACTCATGTGACCAGTGTAGTGTGTTTATACTGGACAAGAAGCCGACTTGTTGGAGTCTGGGAGACATCTGGGATTTCTAGAGCTGGGGTGTTGTAATTTCCTCCCTCCACATTTAAATTCCTCTGCATAGAGGGGTGTTTTAGCAGGCCTGTCTCCTGGGGTGGGATTGGGAGGGAGAGTGTCAGGGGGTGTCTGAGAATGTTCTATTGAGCGGTCATTCGGTCATTTTTTTATTTTTCAGTCAGTTTATGATTAGACATTGTGGTCCAACCTCCTCAGGCAGTTGACAAAAGAGGACAACGGAAGGACAAGCAGAGGGTTGAGTTACTTACAGCTTTCTAAACATAGCATTTAGTCAGGCCTTGATTTGACCTGTCATCATCACGGACTTGATTAGAAACATTCTGAAGACATGTAGACTATTCTGATTGTGACAAGCTACCAAGTAGGGTATTAGTCAAGACACTCGTTAAAGGGAAATACACATTTAAAAGTTCTTACACATTATTTTTTCATTAATAAGCCTTAAATATAGGGCTAACTTGGCAAACAGCCTAAATATTGACCTGGATATGACTCTAGCTGTGCTTTCTGGTATATACTACTTTCTTACTAACACTGATATAACACTGATATTACTAACACTGCAAGTAAAAAGTACATTAACAATTTTCAGAAATATGCAGTGCTCGCTGAATGAACTCATGTTTCACATTCAGTCACTGGTAAAACACTGAGATGTTTTTGTTTCTTTATTCAGTAATAGAAGTGATCAAAAAATATTATTATCCAAGAACATTCTCTTTCTGCAGAATGAAAGACTCATTTGTTAAACCTTTGGTCGTAGTTGGCTTTAATATCATCACAGCACAATATTTTCCTCCAAAAGGCTTCAGTTTTGTGATGCAGCTTCGAGTATATTCTCCCACGTAACATTGGTCTTTCTGAGAAGTAGCTCCCCCTAATCTGTTTCACAGAAAGTTGAACTATATTTTTCTAAATTATTGCAGGAGTGTTATGGGAGGTTGTCAAAAACATTGTAGGCCTGGTATGGTTTAAGGCCTTCCTTCTTTATAAAATGATATTTTTACCCATGATACTATCTGCCAGGCAAAAATTATATGTCTAATTGAAAAGTAATTGCATACCTTCCCTCAACAAGCCACATATAATTGAAATCTTGTCTGTACTGTACTATAGATCTGCTGATGAAATTTCAGCCTGTGACACTGTTGTACAGAAGCACGTCACACTCTAGTTCCATATAAGGCCCATTCCCCAAAATGGTAGTCAGGCCCATAAAAGCTGGTATTCTTACTCCTTCCAAATAATTGAGACCAGACATCGAGAACGGTATAGTCATGGAAATTGTACACCACATTTCTGCCACTCTTATGTTCGTTATTTTATCTCCAGGAACAGGGAAAATAACTAAATCAAGTTTCAATTACAGATTTTAAAGAGGACTTGCTTAGTATACTCTCCAACCCAGTGATTAAGCACTTTCTGTATTTAAGTAAACTCTTCTTCTGTTATTCAAAATTAGAATCAAACCATTCAAATCATCCTTTGGTCACACAAGTGATCTAAAGTAGTATGAAATATCATAAGCATTTAGAGATAGATACAGATTATAGGGACACCAAAAATCACAAATTTCTCATAAGATGAACGATTTTGGATATATACATTGCTTAGGGAGAGTCCAAACTGGCAGCTATTAGTAGCAGCTGTAAAAACAAAGAATCGAATACAATCGTGAGGGAATTACAGTATTTTTTTTGAAAACAAAAAGATAAACTACTGAGAAACTGAAAGCCACATTGTGTGCTTCTGAGTTTGGATTTTATAATGATTTAAAATTTGATGTAATTCTATGATACATATTTTTCTATGTATGTGTGGTACTAGAATGTTTATTGTGTTAGTGTCATTCATTCAACCAGTCAGATGCAAGGTTTCACTTTCACACAATGCCCAGTCATCACTATTGAATTTCCTAACATTTTATTTCTTTTTTGTTGCTATTTCAGATTAATTTTATTTCTGGTTCCATTTCCTTCTTCTTAATATCAGACAAACTGTAAAGCACCCTATTATAAGGAACTGTTATTTCCATTATGTGAACAGTAACGGACATCCGTCACAGTTGCCTCATTCTGGCAACATCGTTCCTATTATCTCTTGCATTGAAAACAGAGTATTTAACAATCCGGATTAAACTGATTCATTAGTACTCGCACGCAAGGTTCCTATTTCATCCTGTATTCTCTGTTTACCATAAAAAATACTTTTATTAGATTTCTTGATGGAATAATTAAGTAACTGAGGAAAAATACAGAATCACTGAAAGAAACTGACCACACATGTGACAAGATATTTTCTGCAGTGTTACTGCTGGGAGAAAAATTACAACGATGAAACCGAAAGCTTGTTAAACTTGATGATCTCAACTGGCAGCTGATGGAAAAAGTTAACTTCGTGAAAAAGATGATCACAAGGTTTTAATCTGGTGTTTTCCTGAAAAGTTATGCATTCATAAAATAAATCATACATACACTATATAAACTATACATATATACATACATACTGTATATACACTAATGTTTTAATAATGTTTAAATAATAATAACAAAATAATTTCATGACTTTTCGGTTCACCTCAAATATGAAGTCCACCGATGTCCTGTCATGTTCAGCCTCAAATAAAATGCACAATCATTTTATCATGTCAAAGTATGGCATTATGTCATGCTCTTATGATATGTCATGTCTGGCTAAAGTCAGTACGTGACTGTCAAGATGCCTCAATCTCATACGTCACACATTAGAAATGACTGGACTCCACTTAAACTTTAATTAAACAGTCACAGGAAGCAAACTGCAACATTACTCAAACAGTCTAAACAAAGTATTTCAGCGGTTTATCAGTTATAAATAAACAAATTGACATTGCAACTAATCTAAACATTTAAATTTAGGTCAACGGATGTAAACTCTTAACATAAACTTATTCATCTTCTGTCATTTAGAATCGAGTTTATATTTGTAGCCTCCTAATAATCAACGGAATGAATAATCTATATCTATAACAAGAATAATAATATTGGCAGCAGTAGAACATTTTACTGGTCAGAATGGATAGCTTTATTTGCCACCTGTGAGAATGTATGACAGCAGAGCCATTTAGACAATAGCAGCCTTTTCTTATTTTAGGCAATAAAGCCTGTGCTATTAAGAAGCAGAGGATCATAAAGCTCTTTGTTGTAGCCAAAATTGATCTCATCTGCCATCTATTTCCACCGAAGGATTAACGATGAACTGTTTGTTAATCTTTCCTTCACAGAACACATGATCTAAATTAACAAAGTTGTTAAATGTTTTAAATCATCCACAAGTATTTCCATCAACCATAGCCAGTAGTTTAATTTTTATCTCCTTATCTGATCTTAAAAAGGTAATGTTTTGAAAAGGAAATTCACCTAATACCTATTTTGGATTTTGACCAGCTAAGTACAGCCAAAATCGCTTTCCTGGCAGTTGGGTCCGACAAGGCCTCTTATAAAGAAAGAAAAGGGCCAACTTCAAATATTTTGTCCTAAGTCTTGTAAATTCAATTGACGGGCTTGAAAAAAATTAAATATTTGTAGAGGTTAGCTAGAAGGAGCGCCTCAGTTTTTATTTCCCATAGGCATATGAAGTTTCCAGAATTATAATTTTGTTTGCTCATAATGAACTCATGTCAGAGACACATGAACAAGTCAAGCACAGGACTGTGTTTACACAAATCATGCTCGGCTGGTATGCCACAGAGTTACTTAAGAGTGAATCTTTCCCACAAGACGGCACACAAGAGTGGAACATCTGACTGAAGAAAAAGCTTTTTTAAGAAGACCTATTGAAATTTAGAATGGGAAATGATGATTATATGTATAGTTCATATAATAATAATACAGGAAAATAAACTTCACTTTTAAAGTAGCTTTTATATTACAACTGACAAAACCTTAAAATGCAAGTAAATCTCCCATGTCAAAGTTTGGATGATTGATAGTTAAATTCAACTAAATTGAAATAATGAATGTATATTTTTAATTCTCATGCACCGCACAGTCTAAAAACAGCTAAAACAACATAAGAAATTATTAATTTAATGACAATATAACATGATGACATTGCAAAAACCACAGGCAAGCGACTTGTCAAATGTTTTAAAGTACGTGCTTGGATTTGTATACTATCTGCATTAAACCGGTACCCGGATAACCATATATGGTCATAAAGTGCGCGCTACGATGGATGCCCAGCCAGTGACAAAACCCCAAAGTTGAGAAAGGGGCGGAGCAACATTCATGAGTCATGACGAGCCCACTCTGTGTGAGAGAGCTCTCGCACACACTGAACACATTATAAAAACAGGCGGCTGCTGGAAGATTTAATTGACAAACGCTCCTCAGAGTGACAAATTGGATTAATTATTTTACGCCTAATTTGGACTGTTTGCTATCACAAACGATGGAAAGCAAGACTGTAATGTTGTCGGCACTTTTTCTTATCTGGCTTACACTCGTAAACGGATCCCCAGGTAAGTTTTTAGGGATGCTTTTTTAAAAACCGTAATCCGATCAAAATATGAACTGTTTACTTTACTCATAGTATTGTAGTATGGGCCGATAGTATCCTATTGCACTGTACATTACATCATGGCATGGCAGTGGTACATTGTTGTAGCAATGTAAACTTTAGATGAAGTTAGGCTAGTTTTGTTTCATCTCAAGGTTGGTTCGTAATTGAAACCATGAAAGCTACATGGTGCGTTTCGTACTGTATTGGTTTAACTGATATTTTCTGTCCTATTTAGCATCTTTGAAAGTGGGCAAGCTTAACAAAGCAACAAATGTCTCATGGACATCTTACAATTTTAAAACAATCCTAACATGGGGACCTAAACCTGTCAACTACACGTATACAGTTGAATTTTCAAGGCAAGTACACAAGTATTTAATTTAAGCTGCATAGCAGTTAGTCTTGCTTTGTATTGTTCACATTAACTTAATTTTTTAATAAAAATTCAAGACAAAGTAAATAGGTATTGATTGCATTCTAACCAACATGATTTTTCTCTGCAGAGTTGGTAGGGACAAACAGAGAAACCCTCACTGTATTAGAAGCTCTGAGACCGAGTGTGATCTGACTAATGAACTAGAACGGAGGGGGGTTTATTCTGCAGATGTCCTCTCGGAGTCAACGCAGGGGTCTTCTGATTATGTGGAGCCCCCCTACACCAGATCAAAGAAGTTCTGTCCTTATAACGACAGTGAGTGTCCAACACTTCCTCCTTCGAAATTCAACCAATTTGTATTTAAAGCACTTGCTTTAAATATATTTTTTTCTCCATGTAGCTATAATTGGAAGACCTGAGTTTATATTGAAGGTGAATGAGAACAAGAAGATTGTGCTGATCATACAAGACCCCATCACAGCTTTGCACAAAGATGGCAGATCATTGAATATCCGTGACATATTTAAGAAAGATCTCAAGTATATAATTAAATACAACAAGGCTGGAAGCACAGGAAAAGTGAGTATAAGCACATTTACCAGCTATAGATGCTATTGAAGATTACGTGCGATGCGTTTCTTATTTAAATTGCAATCTGTTCATGTTGGCTGGTTCGTTTTCAGAAATCGCTAGAAGTGGATGAGAGCAAAGCAGAGGTTAATAATCTAGATGAGGATCAGAGTTACTGCTTCAGCGTGGCGGCATACATCCCCTCTCGTAAAGGAGAAAAGAGGGTCGGAGAGTGGAGCCTCCCCAAGTGCTCACCACAGGAGAACAAGAGCCTGATTGAGGGTAAGCTTCTCATTTAATGCGTGACCGCTTACTTGTGACATTTTCTAGGGTGTTACACCCATTTTAGAGACGATGATGTACAAAGAAGTATTCCAAATGATTCAACTTTTGCTCAAAGAATTAGCTGTCTAGAATTGCAGTGTTATGGAAAATGGGAAGGTTGTTAAGCGTTCAGTTCACGGAGTAGAGGAGGGAGGATGACACACTGTCATTACTCACACTGACCAGGGCCGACAGCTGAGCTGAAATGGCTCCATTCAGTTGTGTGGGAACCTCTGTTTCTGCACCTGGAGTTTTCATACTCCCACTATTTCATACTCTCATTTCCATTATATAATCTGTTAATTTGATAAAAAATACTTTCATTCATAATTAAAACCTCAAAGAGAGTCATATTTAAAGAGTCCCATTGTTTAGTCAATACTTTTCAACTTTTGTTAAACGTTCTGTCAGGTTTTTCTAAATAGTTTTTAAACTCACGATATTTCAGGGTCAATAATGCTGTATCTATTAATTTACTAAAAATACATTATTTATAAATTGATGATTTAAGATTTGTGAATATTTAATAAAACATTATATTATTATTTAATAACTTTGAAGACCTGGTTAAATGGTTTTTCAATGTTTTTTTTATTATTTAATTTCAGGGTCCATTATACTTTTTTTATCGACTAATTTATTAAAAGTATTAATTCATAATGAAAATTTATTTTTAATTAAATGCATTTTTCATTATGAACTAATAATTGTATTTATTTTTTAGTTATTAAATTGAAAGTTTTGTTAAATTTGTATAAACATTTATGAACTTGGCACACTTTTCAAGCTAGATTTAAAAACTATAAATAACACCCATAAAATAAAAATCTTTAACATGAACACTCTTATCATTGACCTTCCATACAAACTAGCAGACAACTGTTTTTCGAGCTGGACTTGAGCAACAGCCATGAAAAACTTCTTTCTTATGTGAATTTAAAATGGCCAAATCATTTTCTTTTACATGGTGCATGTGCACTGCTCTTTTCTATACTGGTTTATCAAATGCTGTTTTGACATCACACACCAACATACCACCTAATTAATCTTTCCACTTAAATAGAATGCATTAAAATGAATGATGGACCGTTTTGTAAAAATATGATCATTTAATATTCCTCTTTCTTTTCCATAGAGTATGGACTGGCTGTGATTGGAGGAGCAGCGCTCATTATACTGGCTTTTGTCATTGCTGTAATCGTTCTGATCGTGGTTTGCTGTAAAAGAGCACGAAGACAAACATTGATGGCCAAGGAAACCACAGTATAGACTCTGGCATAAAGGAATACAAAATTTCTGCTGTCTGAGCTCAGAACGGGATGTACCGCTGGACTGTAACGGTTTTTGCGCTGAGTGGAACCTGCGTGTGTGTGTAGTACAGCACTGGACTGGTTTCTATGAAACTCTAACACCACACGATATGTTGTACATATCGGACCTTTGATTTTATTTTTTGTTATAATGAATCGAACTATATTTTTATTAAATTATTTACTTTCTTCAGAAATACATGTGTATTAGCTGCTTTGTGTATACAGTATTATATCTAATATAACAAATATTTAAGATTATTAAAATGTGTATATATATTTTTTTAAATGTGAGTGATTTGTTTTTTTAAATGCCTGGGAACTTTACAAGCTTGAAACCGTAAATAAATTATTATTATTTTTTTTTTGAGGTACCAAAACTAAACTTAATTGACCTATACTTTGTATTGACTTATTTAAAAAAACTTGCACAATCCAAAATGAGGAAGAACATGCTCTTTTGAGGCAGAAATTCCTTTGTGGTTTCCATTTTTAAACAAAACCCTAATGGCCCAAAAAGCATGATCAGATTGCACAACACACCGTGAATTAAGAGGAACAGGGAGACACTCACTGGTGAAGAATAAGTGTTGCATTCTGGTCTCAGTAGCTCACTCTTGTGGTAAGTTATGGTAAAGATGTCAAAGTCTTTTTATTCTGTTCAAGACTTTGACTTGAAACATGATGTCAGTAAAATGCAAACAATTGTGCATATGTGATATATGCTTTCCAAAGCAGTAACCTATCCTAAATGAAAATAAAAAAGCTTTAAAAACCTCTCAAACCAAATGTAAAATTAACATAAATTGACATTAAAATCAATTTAGTTTGTTTGCTTTTAAAATATCACACAATATATTTAATTGTATGTGCTGTAATTCAGTAAAATTAATAAAACAGGTCTATAAGGCACAAGGTTCTCAAACATTATTATTGAGGAAAATACATTTCTCATAATAAAATTCATAAAGACAGCTCATTACACTTAAATACAGTTTCCATAGTATTATAACTATTGCTACCAGGGGCATGCAACAGTATGTTATTGATAACAACATGTGACCATTCCAGTTTCAAAACACAAATCAAGTATCACAACAAAAATCATGATTTCATATTACAAATGATGATTCTTAAAAGGGATAACAAACACAATTTTGTTCCTTACAAAAATCTTTTCATATAATGCACAGTAACCTCTCCCTGAGAGATATTTATCCACAGAGTTACAATCCTTTCCCTCAAATGAAGAAAAGCCATTATATTTCAACAACATCTTATAATATAAAGAGTTATGAATTCAACGGGTACACAATATATTGCTTCAGATCCACATTTAGTACCAACAGGCCTCATTTATGAGTGTGCATTTCTGTGTAAAATCGTGTTTGCACATATTTTCACACTAAACTATTTAAGAATAACATTACGAATGATTTACGTAAAGATTGGCTCATGAATAAAGCCAAGTGTTATTATGATCCAAACTCCACCGTTTCCTTCGTGATGGGTTTAAACTCATAGTTTCCTCTTCCATCCATGAGCAAGTAATACTGCAGTATAGAGATACAAAGAGTTTTACAAATTCATAGCACATAACTTCTAATGAATTCTGCTAACTGTATGATGAAAGACAAGGGCAAAGTTGTACCTCATGGTGCTTCCATAGTGATTTCCTGTGGGAGACTGTGAACAGTGTGATGCCAACCTGAAGAGGAAACAGATGATTCCAGCTGAGCTCAGGGAGACAGATGTTTCTAAAGCAAACTCCCACAGGAGCAACGAATACATTCCTGACTTATCACTTTTGACAGAAAACGAGCATGGTGGGGTGAGAGCACCTGTTATAACTTCTCTAGCCATGTTTTGATCATTTGTCTTTAAATTCTTCTTTTACACTAATATTTTAGCATTTATTGTTTATAAGACGACGGCATCTGCCTACTTTTCGACAGTGGCTGTAGATGAAGTCCTCCACATCCACGCTCACAGCACTGGTGCACTCGTCCAGAATAGCAAACTGGGGCTTGTGGTAAAACAGACGAGCCATCTGTGCAATTCAATAAAGAAAATGCGGAATTTCAGATATAATACAGGCCACATTAATATCTGTCCTAAAGAGAGAATGATTAAAAAAATGCAAAGATCAGAGCTTACAGCCATCCTCTGCTTCTCTCCACCACTGAGGACATCCATCCAGTCCTGCACACTGTCCCAGCTGCCCTCTCTCTCCAGGATATGTCCCAGCTGGACATTGTCCAGATATTCCTTCAGCACCTGACCACAAGTACACAATATATAATAATAAGCACATTTCTTAAAGGGACAGTTCACTCAAACATTCTCAATATTTAATCAATTTTTATGTAAAAAATAAATAAAGATTTACTCCGTGAAATACAAAAGATGGCATTTAGCTTTGTTGATCTTTTCCGTACAATGAAGGTAGAAAAAAAGAGCATCATAAAAATAGTCTTTATGATTTTTCAAGTCAAAAGTTTACATACACCTTGCAGGATCTGCAAAATGTGAATTATTTGATCAAAATAAGAGGGATCATACAAAATGCATGTTATTGTTTATTTAGTACTGACCCGAATAAGAGATTTCACATAAAATATGTGTACATATAGTACACAAGAGCAAATAATAGTTCAATTTATAAAATGAACCCGTTCAAAAGTTTACATTTGTATTTGCTATCACAAAGCTTTCTGAGTTTATGTCTGTTTCCACTAGATGGCGCTAGTGTACTTAGACACTTGCTTATCATAGTATAACTTTTCATTAGTTTAAGTTGTATAATTTTATATTTTGGTTATTTTTACAATGTTTATTGTGATTTCTATACTGAATTATTTTTTACTAGAGCAAGAATGAAAAGGAGTTTTGGTTGTTTCATTTTATTCCCATCTTGCCTTTTGTATATCACTTCCTGCTTTGTCATCTGCGTGAAAAGATGGAACGATTTTATAGTTGAAAGTTTTAAGGTGTTTCTCTGAATGACTACAAGTCATCTGTCAAGAAACTTCAAGATACAACCCCCTCTCTTAGCTTACAAGCAGGCAAAAGTGGTATGTTGATGTATTTTTGTTAATTTAAGAGTTTAAAGTCGTATGCATGTTTTTTTCTGTGTAACTGAATGCGTTGACTGATGTTTGTTATATTCGTCCTGTTTATTTAGTTCTACGGTGTTTGTGTTGGCGTTGATGTCCATGTCCATAAGTGCATTAAACATCTGTAAAAGGAACCTCAGCCTTCGCGTTGTGACTAAGGGAGGCACAACATTCTTAATGTAGGAATAATGTATTAATTCTTAATACTGTGTTGTTACCTGAATGATCCAAAGCTGTGTTTTTATTTAGTGATAGTTGTTCACGAGTCCCTTTTTTGTCCTGAACAGTTAAACTGCCAGCTGTTTTTTAGAAAAATCCTTCAGGATCCACAAATTCTTTGGTTTTTCATCATTTATGTGGATTTGAACCCTTTTCAACAATGACTGTATGATATATATTATTTTTATTGATATAGAACAGTAGAGAGATGACAGGAAATTACTGGGAGAGAGGGGAGCGGTATCGGGAAAGGACCTCGAGGTACGAATCGAACTTGGGTCGCCGTGAGCGCAGTTGCCCTATATGTTGACACCCTAACCACGAGGCTATTGGCGCCGACGACTATGATTTTCAGATCCATTTTTTCACACCGATGACAACTGAGGGACTCGTATGCAACTATTACAGAAGGTTCAAACGCCCACTGATGCTCCAGAAGGAAAAACCATGCATTAAAACATTTTGTAGATTCCGCAAGGTGTATGTAAACCTTTGATTTTAACTGTATATAGCACATATCGCAGTATAGCACATATTAGACAAATTTTAGTTTCCCTTTTTTTCCCCTTCAAGCAACATGTACAGTATATAAAAAATACGGACAGAATCATCTTATATTTTTTTTTAAGGGATGGTTTGTTCCAAACCTGACCGATTTCTGTCATTCCACTGAAAGCCCATGTAATCATGAATTAAGCGGTTTAAGGCCTCTGAATAAACTTGACTGCTTTATATTTAATTTAGGCTTATATTCACATAAAACTTTATATTTGCACATTCATAAAATATGAGTAACTGAAGTTCAACCTTACTTCTGTGAAAAAAACATTCTTTTGCATCAAGCAAGCATTTTTTTAGTGATCATTAGTGATCAATGTTTATAAGTGAATAAAATCCTAAATTAAATCTGTTCATCATATAAGGCGATCATGTCTCTTCAAAAGACTTGAATTAAACTGTTTGATTTATATTTATTTCTTTTGTAATCACTTTATGAAGTTTTTGTGTGATGGACTTTCAGTGAAGGAACCTAAATCCCTTCAGTTTTATTATAAGATATCTTCTTTTATGCTTTGAAGAACTAAGGTCTTATGGTTAAAGAATAACAGAATTTTCATTTTTGAGCGAACTATCCCTTTATAACATAACATATTTTGATGTCAATTTCATTATGAAACTCACCCGATCAGATGTTCCTTTCTTCTTTTGGTCTTCGTGTGTGTCAGGATAAATCACCTGATCTCTAAGAGAGCCTAGTGTCATATAGGGCCTCTGAAGAAAATAGAAGCAAATTAACCTTCAAAAGAGAAGAGAAAAGCAGAACATTTTCACATTTAACCGGCTGCCATGAAAGACCTCAGCGTGAACAGGCCCACCTGAGGAACATAGAAGAGTTTCCCTCTCTCTGGTTTTGTGAGTTGTCCTCCACATAGAGGCCACAGCTGAGAAAGCAAAGAGACAATGTCAGCAAACACTCACATCAAAAAAACACTGAGGTTTCTATAATAACATATTTCTGCTGAAGACCAGCTCTAACCTCTCCCAGCACTCTGAAGAGTGAACTCTTTCCGCAGCCGTTGGGCCCACAGACCAACACGTTTGTTCCAGAAGACACCTTTATGTAAGAAGGGATGGTGGTAATTACCAAAACCAGATTACTAAACCCTGTTTTACAAACTAAAAAACAAGTTTAGACTAGTAAAAGTTTACTAAGCTAACCTCAAAAGACAAGTCCCGAATAAGAATGTCTCCATTGGGTGTCGCTAAAGGTATGTGTTCAAACCTGTGGATGAAAGGATACAGCGAAACACTGATGATACACTGGGTTAGACACGGTGTCTACATTTAGAAAAATAAAAACAGGCCTTTGGCATTGAGGATTACATAAATGCATAAATGTTAAGAAGCTAACCATGATGGCTTGGTTGATGTTTATTTAGTGTGTAGTACATAGCTTACTTGATAATGTTGTCTGCGATGATGATTTTACCTCTCCCGGGGGTAAGAGGGGTTTTCTCTTCTGAATAATCTGTGAAAAATAAAAATTATAAATATAGAAAATAGATAGATAGATACATCGTATTAGGATTATTTCTGAAAGATCATGTGAGACTGAAAACTGAAGTAGTTACTGCTGAAAATTCAGCTGCAATCACAGGAATAAATTACATTCAAGCAACAAAAAAAACAACTTATTTTAAGTTACACTTTTTTCACATTACTACTGTTTTTACTGTATTTTTGATTACATAAATGCAGCCTTGGTTTTAAAGGTCCCATATTGTACACCTTTCTGGAGTTTTATTTTAGGTTTTGATGTCCTTATATTTAATATATAGAATATTTATTTAGAATATAGTATATATATTTGTGGTATAAGTACCAAAAACCATCTCAATATATTCTTACAGCTCCTCTTTCAGGAGCTCTGCTGAAAACAGGTCGATGTTGGCCTGTTTAATTAATATTCATGAGCCTCTCTTCTCATTGGCCTGTTGTTTTCTGAGTGACGCACGGCCAGGCCAACCACAGATAACGAGTTAGGGCTCACTGTGCGAAGTTGGAAGAAAAACAAAGGGAGAATTGTAGGCTGCCCATTCATACATAAGGAGCTTAAAATATCATCCTCTTGTGATGTTGGGTGCCAGAGTAAAAAAAAATTAAATCGCATACCTGCCAGACAAAAACGACGGCAGCTGTGGTTAAACGCGATAAAACGAGTGGCTAAAATGGCCGGTAATCGGGATGGTGACTGAAGGCGGTGACTGAGAAGTTCGGACGTCACATTTTTACGGAAGTTACAAGGGCTCGTGAAAAGGCACAGCTACTTTATGCAGGCTGTGTGCACTTTACTGTGAATTGAATGTTTTGAAACTTATACGGTAGTTACATAGCCTCTAGACCTCTGTTATCATGACAAAAACCCAGGACATTTCAGTTTTGACAATATGGGACCTTTAAGAACAACAACAACAAAAAAAAGCTTACCGACACCAAACATTTAAACGGTCTATATTACTTCATAGAGACATTTCATATATCACAAATGTATGCTTAAAACAAAAGAAAAACACATTTCACGCAATAGACCAGACCTTTGAGTCTCTGTGTTACCATGGTCCGTTCATATCTGCCTGAATTCAGCTCCTTAAGGACTTCCTGAATTTCTGTGATCCGTGCAGTGAACCTAATAAATGGATTCAGACTCCAGATAAACACACATATACTCATGCAGATGAAAGACAGAGAGCAGGTGAGCACTGATAAGTGTAGAGATAATGGATGGAAAGAGAAACAAGCAACGAATGAATGTAGCACTCACCCGGACAGTCTGTTCATCTCTCTACCTGCCAGGACGATCCTTCCCAGGGCCTGCGCCATACTCATCAACATCCTCCCACTCTGGTAGTAGTCCTGCAGTGTAAAACAAACATAGAATAACTTCTATTCTCTGTGCAAACATTTATCTAAGGAAATCATTATTGACCCAATAAAGCAATTTCACACAGCTAGTCATGACAATTAAATCTGAAGAGATCAAAGGTCAGCAATTAAAAGGGAAATATTATCTGGATTTGCAAACAGTAGCATATTGCTAACATTAAAGTGATTTACACAAATTAAACTGCTACCATAAAAAATATCAGGTACTGCTTTCTGAAAATAAAATAAATCAGCCTTATTAAACTGAATTGCTGAACGTGTTCATGCATACTCACTTCCAGTCGTTCAGAGTATGTGCTGTTCACATGTCGCTGGTTTGTGGGGTCCAGGAACGGTCGGCTAATAACCAAGTAGCCCACCCCCATGGCTATGTCTGGAGAATCAGAAAAATGCTTTTGCAGAGAAAGAGCCTTTATATTTATCTTAACAATAATCCTTTCATACTAGGCCAGTATATAGGCCTATATCACATCACCCTTATAGTTCAGAGAACAGTAGTTTGTATCAATTAATATTTTGATTGAAGACAAACTATTATTTGTGGTAATATAAACAAAGTAATCTCGCACAGCAATAACAAAAACATGCATTAAAGGGGTGGTTGATTGCGATTTCCCTTTTAACTTTAGTAGATATAGACAGAGATATGGTCTTTTAAAGAAAAGTCTGTTTAATGCCCACAATTACGACTGGTAGTGACTACAATGAGCTACTTACCGGGTTGGTGATATCACAAATCCTGCAATTAGCATAAACACTGCCCCCGGAAAAACGCCACAAAGGGGGCAAAACTATGTTGCGACTTTTCCACTGGAGCACATGCAACTATTGCCAGTAATGCTAAGAGACATAATGTTTCTGAACAACAATATACGATTAACGAATCACAATACACTGGGCCAGCTAACCAATCTGAGCCCATTACTTATTAAGGAGGGAGTGGTATCATAGAAACAAGAAGTCAACCCAATGATAATGGAGACAGCGGCATAAAAATAAAGGTAAAATATATGAAAAATAAGATGGTTATTAAAAAACAAAGCATGAAGACATGATACACTGCGCCTCATAAACATACTCAAGTCTAGAAAATAAATGCAGTCAACCACCCCTTTAAAACAGTTAAAGGGATAGTTCAACCAAAAATTATATTCTGTCATGTCATTCCAAACCCGTGAGACCTTCGTTCATCTTCAGAACACAAATTAAGATATTTGTAAGGATATTGTTAAAATGGTCCATGTGACACCAGTGGCTCAACCGCAAATTTATGATGCTACGAGAATGCATTTTGTGTGCAAAAAAACTAAACAAAAATAATGACTTTATTCAACAACTCTTCGAGTTATCGTCTTCGGTGCAGCGCATGCGTGTTCTACATCAGCAGCACCACACATGCATCAATATATTCTCCGTAATTGTGCCAGGGTGACACGGATGAGAAGAATTGTTGAATAAAGTTGTTATTTTTTATTTCTTTACGCACAAATATACTCTCGTAGCTTCGAATGTTTCTGTGCCTTGGCCCTTGGCCGGGGTAGTACCCTTGCCGTCTATGGAAGGTCAGAAAGCTCTCGTATTTCATAAAAACAAATCTTAATTTGTATTTCAAAGATGAACAAAGGTCTTATGAGTTTTGAAATGTAAGTAATTAAATGACAGAATTTCTATTTTTGGGTGAACTATCCAAGAAAGTTTCAGTGTGAAAATCAGTGTGATCCATGTGGATTATGCTGCCATTTACAGAAATGCTCCATATCTGCTTACATTTGGCTATGATGCTGTCCATGACACCCATTGAGAAACGAAAGTGTATGATTTGACTCAAGTGGTCCACCTAAAAAACAAAAAGTCTGATTGAAAACTTCACCAACATTGGGTTTGAATTAGCTAAGGGAAATACTATTTAGTAATACTTTTACTATAAAACTATTTTTATTTTCCTCACCAATTTCTGGAATGTTCCATTAATAGTTTGCTTTTCTCTCCTGTTTCCATTGTAGAATGCGATCTCTTCACTGAAACAATATACAGAAATCACGCATCCTTCATAAATTAAATCAGGAGACAAACAGCCAGGCAAAGAGATGGAGTCCCATACATACCTGTTAGTGATGAGGCGAGAGTTGACATATCTGTACTCCCCCTCATACCTCTGCTCTGTTACAGTCATCTTGCCAATCGGCCTGCGCAGCCTTGTAAGGAGCAGACCGGAGAACACCAGATAGCACAGCAAACTAGCCGGACCCTACAAAACAACAGTCAGAGGTTTCAAACTTAACACTACAGAGACTGAGGTGCTGAATAAGCTGGTCATTTCAATGAAACGGACGCTTACAAGAGATCCAATGGCTGTGTTCAGTTTGCAGATGTAGATCAATATGTCTAGTAGAGGCTGTAGGAAAATGGAAAAGAATCAAGCAGGCTCAACCTGAAGACATCCTAACATATTGTTCAGAATGACAGGAAATTATTTGCTTTTTCATGATTACCTTGCTGACGTTGGAATAGAGGTCAACCACACTGTTACAGAATTTCTCCACGTCTTGAGTTATCAGCTGGTCTGGGTTGGCAATACGGTTGTCCAGGTTGCCAATTTGATAGTAAGTGAAACCCCTATTGGATGAGATGGTATTGTAAAACAGCGGCGCAGTAGATATCATTAAATTAGTAAAGATCAAACCTTCAAAGCATAATTTAAAGGGGTTATATGATGGCCATTTTCCACAAGTTGATATGATTCTTTAGGGTCTTAATGAAAAGTCTGTAACATAGTTTGGTAAAATTCTTTAATTTTTTTAGCCTGTCAAAAACAGCTCTTTTCAGAGCAAGCCGTATTGTGTCATTCTCCTTTAAATGTTAATGAGCTCTGCTGACTCCGCCCCTCTCTTCAGAGCTGCTCTCTGAGGGACTGTTTACTTTAGCCGCATTCATCGTGTAACTTGATAATTAGCACATTATTAGAAAAGGCAGTTTGCAAAGATTCATTTAAAAAACCTTGTACTCACTTCTGTAGATGAAGCTGGATTATGAATGATTCGAGCGAACAGACTCATTTATAGATCGAGGGCGTTTTCCCTTAAAAAACCAAACGCAACCATCTTCAGCCACTCAGATTACGGGAGTAAATGACTACTGCTATGTTCATTATTACATGAAACAACAAAACCCCTCAATCGCTTAGGAGTCATTCTTGTCTACATCTGCTCCGGCGGAGAAACAACTGATGACAGCTCACTCAGGGCGGGTCTGAGGTAAGACACCAGTGCAGTCTGTGCTGAAACGCTACTGTTAATCAACAATCGTGGGAGGGGCCTCCGTGTGACGTCACACGGACAGACAACTCGATTTGTGAAAGGGGTAAGGATTTTAGTAGATAAAAAAAAAACACTGGGTGGATTTTTATCATTATAGGGTGGTTGTGTACACACACTGCCAAACACATTTCAGTTCAAACAACTTGTAAAAGTGCATGTAGCATTATATGACCCCTTTAGGAATTAACTTTGTCTGTTGTTATTTCAGTTTGAATTTGAAATGGTTTGACCACAACCCACAGGATGATGAATTGGAAACTGAATAATTTACTGAATTATAACCTACTAATTAAATTAAACAGATAAATAAACTGGTAACAATTGCATTCAATTTATACATTCTAGAAAATGTATAATGTAATGATAGTCCACTATAGACTTAACTGAACTGCACTTAAACTGAAAAATACTTCTAAAGCATTTATTAATCTTAGTGTTAATTTCTTAGTTAATGTATAATAACATAGCACATTATTAAAATCAACAGTTGTAACTGTATTAGCAGATTTATTGGATCTGAGCTAACTATCAAAGTTAAGTTGTATTTTTTTAACTAACTTTAACAGAATTTTAACATAACTTAAATATTGTAAAAAAATAGCTATTTCTCAATGTTAATATTAGTTAATGCATTACTAATGAGACCTTATTGTAAAGTGTTACTTATTGTTCTTTCGCATATTAATCTGTTCGAAACATGTGTTTACTAAGAACATTTAAATACAATAAAGCAATACACAAATATTTAGTTATTTTTGTTATAAGAAAAAACAGTTATACCTTTTGTAGTATAGCAACCCTTTTTTGCAAATTATTTCAATATTGGGATAATACCGTGATATTGTGAGGTTCATCAATCATGAAAATTTGATATCACGTGCCTATGCTCAAAGGCTTATGGTGTCATTCATTTCCAGTTATTTTAGCTGCAAAACAACAGTATCTTATGCTCCTTTATGCTGCAAAATGGTATAGTTTCATATTAACTGAATTTATTATTATAATCATAAACAAACTGGATTAAAGCACAACTCTATTCTTCACAACTATTCTTATAGTTAATAACTTTCAGTAGCTAATACTCTGAATCAATTAAAAAAGTAAATTGAATCTTGCACAATCAAGTATAATAGCTTACATCCGCTAGAAACATGATACACTGGATTCAATTTAAGCATCATTAGGTTGATGAATATAACTTACGTAAAGTAGTCATTGTAAAGTTGATTGGTCAGTCTCACTCTGAAACACAGCTTCAGTTTGTTGAGTCCCAGCTTTAACAAGCTATTCACTAGAGATATCTGATATGTCACATAAAACACAAAACAAAAAGGCTTTTATATAAACCTGTATGTAAATACATGTGTATGAAATGTGCACAGTTAAAGCTCTTACATTCCTACAGCTGCAGAAAAACAATGGTTACTAAAATATGTCCATAAATTACCTTTAAATAATGCTTAATTATTGTGTATGGTATACTAACTAATTTTAGAACATATGATCCCTAACAGATCTGATGATCCTCTTATTAATATTATGAGATTATATAATACCCTTTTTATTTAATACTTAGAAATTAAACATTATATTATCAAATTAAATATATGCATACTTTTTTTGACATCCGACTTGTAAAATAGGACATAGTAACCCCGTGCAAAGTTTAGACCACTTACAAAAGGCATGACTGTGATAAAGTTGACCAAGTATCTTTTGAAAGCAGTTGTCGAACGTCCAATAATTGCACTGCAAACCACACACACACACACACACACACACACACACACACACACACACACACACACATTGAACACAGTACAAGAAAAACAGGACAGACAGCATTTAAGTGACCTGGCATGTTCTGCTGCCAACGACATCCAGCAGAAATCATAACACAGAGAAATGCCCACCACTAATTATACAACAGGTGTAGGAAAAGGGAAATCCTAGTAACTTATGTACACAGTAATAATCGTGATTGAAGATCAGATCAGATGCATTTGATATTTTTTAGGGATGCACTGATGTGAAAATTTTGGCCGATACGATAACTCTTTATATTTGAAAACCGATAACCGATATGTTGGCCGATAAATCTATATCCAAATTTGTATATACTTTTTGAGAGCCTGATTAAAAAAAAGGTCTCATCATTAAAAGCCACTTCAACATAAACAGCCTAGTTTGAACAGTGTAAGTTTAAAGAAAACTTTCATTTTACTCACCCATTTCACCATAAAAAAGTCTCACAAATAAAATATAATAATGCATAAATAATGCAAACAAGTCATTGGCCATCATTACATGTGTAAAGAATCAAAATGCATGTGCCATGGATGAATAAAACAGAAAAGCCATCTGCACGGACAATAATCAAATTATATTATTTACTAAACCATTTCGTTGATGAAAACAATAAGAAAAAAATTGGTGGTAATCATTAATAATGCTTCAGTGATTTTGAAAATGTAACAAATTAATAGGGTACCACTGTTTTAAATAGCAGCTGTTTGAGCTGTGTGCGCTGTATGAAGCTGAATGAACACCGGTAAACTGAAGCGCTTGTTATAGCGGGTTAATTAGGCTAAATGAGAATCAGATATTTATAAAACATAAACATAATATTACAACTTATATGTGCACAAAAATACGGAAATGCACAAGTTATTTTGAACTAAGTTATGCGCTAGTCAGATGTGCAACTCTTGGACGCGCATTTGGCTTCCCGTAACAATGCGCTGAAACACGGCAACTAAACCCAAATAATTCACAACGTTTTATTATAATAATGTTCTCATTAGAATGTTATAAACACGACAGTCCCAATCATAGTTATTAGTTGTGCGCTGCTGTTTGAGCTGCGTGCGCTGAGCTAAAGATGATCACCAGCAAACTAAAGCGCTCTATTAACTTAACCAAATGCATTCTATATGAGATAAAGCAGATATACATAAAATAAACACAATATTACTACGTACAATTGCACAAAAGGCTGCAAATGCACAAGCGAACATAACTGTCATGAAGGTGTAGCTCCGTTGTGGACGTGCACAATGCACGCACAAAACACAGCGCACAAAGATTCCACAAAATAATTTAAAGTAATGTTCTTATTATAATTATATGTAGCCTTTATGACAGAATTGCTCTGCACGTTGCACATACGTGTATTGTCCTTTTCAAAGTGATTCCAATCACATTTCAAGCATTTCAAAAGTATCATGGCGAACAGCGCACATCTGAAGTGTCTCTGAAGGAAATAATACATTGTTTATCGGCTTAAAGATATCGGGCAAATTTTCTTATCGGGGCTATACCGATAACAGAAAAAAATAGCATTTATCGGCCGATACCGATATGGTGGCCGATATATCGTGCATCCCTAAAGTTTTTGCATATAAAAACATCCCCAAATATCAAGGAATTATTTGAGAAGTATGTACAGCACATAAATGTAATTGGTAAATGTGATTAAGGATCTAACATCCTGAATACCTCTCAATCATGGTCCCATTATGTATCCTCCAGACATCACAATATGTTCTGGCCATGAGCATGACAGCAATCAGAAGCAAATATCCTGACTGAAGAGAGAAAACAACCAAACATTTAGCTGTGTATTTAAATTCTGTCACAACATTGTTTGTATTTGACCTAGATCAATTAGCCAGTGGAATTAAATGACAGTAAATATACAGAAATTGAAACATACACTGACCTCTTTGCAAAAGGTCTGTGGCAAAAGGATTTTGATGATTTGACAAATGCGCCTGAAGAACACCTTGTCCACCGCAGCCTTGTCAGTCTTTCTGTCCTTCTGAAAATGTGAATATATAGGCTACATATGTATTTGAAGAGTTCAGATTGCAAAAGTCTCTAAGTGCCGTCTTCTAAAATTAGCATTTTTATCATGCTCCTATATTTGTTCAGTTATTGAGCAAAATTGCTGAATCTAAACATAGAAGCCTGATAAAAAAGTATAATTTTAGATGAAAATTTCAGACGGCACTTGACAGCAATTTCAAACGGCATCTGAACTTATAATATATACTTGACTTGACTTGATATTGACTTGATATATATGTATACGCACACACACACACACACACACACACACACACACACACACACACACACTCACACATTTAATGTTTAGTTTATTTTAGTCATTTTTTTATTTATTTCCAATTAGTACTCGAATGCTTTCCCTACTTAGATTTAGACAAAGGAATATACTTACATCATTGTCCAACAGTGGCTTTGATGCCTCTTTCTTTCTAGAAATGAACACATGGGTAAGGCACAAGAAAACAACAACCTTTGAAATCAATGACAGTGAGTTTCTATAACTCGTTTCCTGAAGCACGTTAACGTCTGAATAAATTAATTGTCAATGATATCAATGTCGAAGAGGTTATATAGTGCACCGGATAAATAAATGGCTACAGGCATAAGAAGCAATGATCTTACCCATTGGTTTCCGAAGACAGTCTCTGTTTTATTAAGTACACGGCGAACAGCACAGCACCTGCGATGGAGGAATTGCCGGCTGTCAGATACTTACTAACAGCCGCCATGTTCAACATGAAACCAATCAGGAAGCGATGGCGGGCAGCGAAGGACCCACGTGATGGATTTTCTCCTGTTTCTTCAAAGCACGAATCTTAATATGGCAAGCCGGTTTGACATTTAATCCATAAACCGTGCTAGTATCTGATAAATAAGTACTAGTATTCAATCAATACGTACTAGTATCTAATAAATAAGTACTAGTATCTAATGAAAACGTTCTAGTATCTACTTATTAAGTACTAGTATCTAATGAATAAGTACTAGTAACTAATGAATAAGTACTAATACCTAAAAAATAAGTACTAGTATCTAATGAAAACGTTCTGATTAAGTACTAGTATCTAATAAATAAGTAGTATCTACTGATTAAGTACTAGTATCCAGTGTTGGGGGTAACACTGGAGTTAAGTAATAATAACGTAAGGCTTTTTCATTCCACGTCGCCCCATCAATCTCTCGCTGGATCCATTCCTCGGCTATCAAGGAGAGGAACGTCTGTAACATTACTTCCTCAGCAGACAACGAAACAGCAATTTTTTGGTTGATACAAAAAGGTGCTTTTGTTCAAACAAAAGTTGCGTCCGATCCTTCGCTGGCTGTGCTGATTTAGATCTAGCGGGTCTATGTTGGGTCTCGTGTCGCAAGATCAGTGATGCAGTAAAGACTCAGTAAAGTAAAAGATTTTCTCCGGCCAATCAGTGATCAGTAGAGTTTACACATCACGTTTTGGTAACGGTTGGCTTGGAACCTCGGCCGAGGTGGTACTAAAAATGTACCAGGTACTTTTTTGTATACCAGGTACAGTGGAAAACCCCCCAAAAGTGAACCGTACGGAACTGTACCGTGCAGTACCATGCAGTGGAAAAGTGCCATAAGTAGCCTACTAGTAACTTTACAATAGAAATTAGTATCTAAAGAATAATAATGAGTTCTTAATGAATAAGTACTAGTACTTAATGTAAAATATACTAGCATCTAAAAATAAGTACTAGTAGCAGGAAAATAGATACTAATACGGTTTATAGATTAAATGTTAAAACGGCTTGCCATAATGTTAACGGGGAGTTTCTATAGGTCTACATGTGCCTCATACAAACACACATAAACACGCCTCAGAAATATCACACACACGGTTGTAAATACACCGGTAATGAAATTTTCAGCCGCGAGGTGCCGGCAGAGTCAACTCATTCTTCAAAGGCGCGATCAACATTTCTATTGCTACGTTTTTGATACGTACTTCTTTTGTTTTATAAATGTTATTCGTAGTGCTAAACATGGATTATTGTTGTGATCAATAATTACAGTTTTTCTCAGTCACTTTGGTGCATTTCTCACATCGCTATTAACATTTGCACAACATTTAGTTCAACCTCCACAACATTTAGTCATTTGTGCACATCATAGTAGCAGTTTCTCATTCCTTCCAACAAATTGCAAATGCTTTTGGACATGCATCAATTGCTTTCATACAACTCTCTGCTGTTTTGTAACATTATCATTTGCTTATGTCATGTCAGTCAAAATTAACTAAACTTGCGAATGCTGAATAGTCATTCCATATACAACTAATAGTCCTCATTTCATTGCTTGAGTCATTACATACAAAAATGTTGAACAAGTTGTCAAAATCTGTCAAGCAAATTTTATAAAAATTTGTAAATCTTTTTTTTTCCTGAAAATGTCTCCTAAATTACAAATTCCATCTGAATAAGCATGTTGTTGTTTGTGATAATGTGCGTTTTCACCACTCAGATGTTGTCAGACAGTGGTTTTTTATTAGAAAGTCTACAATTTGATACAAATATATGTGGTGTAAATTGTTTTTATATTCTACTCTTATCAGTGTTTTACTATGATTATTATTACGCTTTTTTCATGATTCCTCCGTTTTACTTTTCTTTTTACTGCCTCCATTTGGTCATTTGTATTTATGTATGTATGTATGTGTGTGTGTGTGTGCGTGCGTGCGTGCGCGTGTGTGTGTGTGTGTGTGTGTGTGTGAGAGAGAGAGAGAGATAGACAGACAGACAGACATATATATAGATAGAGAGATGGATGGATGGATGGATGGATGGATAGATAGATAGATAGATAGATAGATAGATAGATAGATAGATAGATAGATAGATAGATAGATAGATAGATAGATAGATAGATAGATAGATAGATAGATAGATAGATAGATGGCCTAACATATCACTCTATGTGATCAACATCTCACTCACTGTTATCTCTAAACGACATAAAGCACCTTTATTATTACTGTACATGTCTTCAGTCTCAGAGCAGCACGTAATTTTGACGAGGAAAACAAGCGGCTTGTTCTGCCGTACTCCACCAGCCAATAAGAAGTTTGCTTTGAGGTCACGTCACGTGTTTAAGTTTTGAGTCAGTCAGTCCCTCAGTAAGTTTTTCTCTCGTCAGTTGTGATGTAAAGAGCAGTCAATCCGCGAGCGTCTCTTTTGAGCTTGTTTTGTGGATTTACACAGGATTAAACTAAATAATTCTGCAGTATGAATCTCCTCATGAACTATTCACGTAAGTACCACTCGTTTGAGACGCTCTAAACACAGCAAATAATTGTTAAAGATTTTTGTGTGTGAAGTGGTTAGCTAACGTTAGCAGCGCTAACTTAAAGTGTAACGTTAAAGCAGCTATGGAGTACGTTAGAGAACAGGTAACGTTACAGTATTGAGAGGTATTAGTTATTAAACTCGATTTGTCACAACATATGTGCTCCCTAACAGTCAAAAAATTATACACTTAATCAAAATACATGATTTAAAATACACAAGTGTTCTAATGCTTATTTTATGCTCTGTTAAAAAGCCAAGCTCGTCAAGCCAAATCTGTACATTTTATTTCGACGTAACGTTAAATCTATCATTGGCCATATTCAACCTCGTGTACGTGTTTTTCCTGTCCATTTCCTCACGTAGCACTGAACACAGGCGAGAGGGTTAGTTTTGAGTGACAGGTGTCAAGCCCCTGTTAAATGATAAGATCGGTGCATTACTCGCATTCTGCGGCAGACATGCAACACCTGGAGACAAAGGCAGTCAGTCACACAATCATAGTGCACAAGAAAACAGTCCTGATTGCAAGAAATACATGTGAATGGATGGTGCATCCGTAGCTTGAGTTCTAGTTGTTCCTTCCTAGATCATCAGTGATAGTGAAGAGCTTGAATGAGAGCCCTCTGGGAGCTGTGGAAACTGGTTTTAAAATTAAAGTTCCTTTTTGCTAAGAAAGGCAACCCTGAATTTATAAAATGTCAGGATAACCTATCCTTTCACTATGTGAGGAGAAATGTGTCCTTTAGGTGATATTTTTTTTTTATATACAAACTAAATTAAAATTAATTTAACACGGACCTAATCCATCTTGAGCAACCTAGGTTGAGGTACAGTATCTCGCTTAGGCCCACAACAGTGAGAAGTTATATATCACCCTTATGGGAATTGAACCTACAACCTTCAGTAACCACTTCAGGTTGCTTATCATATGCCAAATAAAGAGCATCCATGCACACTCATATAACAGTAATTAAGTTAATCCACTTTTTTTTAAATCCTCAGTTATGTTCATCAAGGCTGCATTTATTTAATCCGAAATACAGTAAGAACGTAATATTGTCTAACATTGTTACATGCATATTAAATTCCTATTATTGCTGATTTTTTCAGCAGCCATCACTTCAGTCGTCAGTGTCACATGATCCTTCAGATATTATTCTAATATGCAGATTCGCTGCTCAAGAAATGCTTCTTCTTATAATTAATGTTGAAAATAGTTGTGCTGCTTAATATTTTTGTGGAAACCATGATACATTTTGTTTAATAATTTTCTTGTTCAATAGAAAGGTCAAAAGAATAGATTTAATTTGAAATATTTTTTGGTCATTTTTGACGAATTTAGTGTATCCTTGCTGAATGAAAGTATATCACAGTTTCCACAAAAATATTAACCAGCAAAAAAGTTTTCAAAAAGTTTCTTAAAGTAATAGCTAACACAAAAATGAAAATTCTGTCATCGTTTACTCATCCTTAAGTTGTTACAAACCTGAATACATTTCTTCTGCTGAACACAAAAGAAGATATTTTGAAGAATGTGGGTAACCAAACAGTTTCTGGTTCCCATTGACATCCACATTATTTAGGTCAATGGGAACCAGCAACTGTTTGGGTGTGTAAATCATGACATAATTTTATTGGGTGAACTATCCGCTTAATAAAGGTATATTTCTGGACATTGAGTTGTTGCATATTGCGCATGAATTTAATGAATCGTTCATAGGAACATTTGGTAAACTGTTCACATGTAGAATCATTCTGCACAATTGTTTACAAAGGAGGCCACAGATCTTAGGCGCTGCTATCCTGTATGTTGTTTTAATTGATAATCAGCTTTTTGTCTTGCAGTGCCTTCAGCTCTCCACTGGCTAAAGGGCACTTGGATCAGCGGCTGAGGCGGCTTGGTATCGGCAGAAGCGGCTGCTGGAATGTTCCGTCAGGGCAGCAACAGTGGGAGTAAGCGCTTGACAAGTGGTGCTCATCTTTCTCAGCCCAACCACATCCCTGGGTCCCTGTCCCCCGGGTCTAACAAAACACTACAAATGGGCCGCAGCTCTAAGACGAACCCTCTCGACGCTATGGGCCTGGACCACATCACCACTGCCCCTGGAGGCGACCCTGACTACATCATGCAGCTGGTCAATGATGTGCGCAATTTTTCTGACGTGCTTCTGAGCCTAAAGGAGGCTTTTCACTCCAAAGGTGAGGTTCTACTTAATGCTTGCATTTAAAAATGCTTTGTTGCAGCCGTGGGTGATCTTGTGGTATCGCTGTTTATGACATATAAGTTTCTTTTAAATGTGCATATGGATCAGTCCATGCTGATGTTGAAGGTTTGTAGTAAGGCTGTGTAATTAATCGAATTCGATTAACATGCGCATGTCGTCAGTAAAGCCGGTTCCGTGACTGGCGGTAAATCTCCATCACCTATTTTCAGATGGAGCGGCAGTTAACACACAGAGCTGTAGTTCACTGACAAGCTAGGACATATCGCGTTTGTAATCGCAGACGAATCGCCCTCGATTATGAACACAATATTGCTAGTGTTAGTGTTTCTCATTCCCATCACTGGAGGAGTGCCACGTCTGTCAGGATGCCACTGGTAAACTCCTGCCTATCCTGCTGAGAGCGTTTCTTTTCAGCTGCACAAGGCATCTCTGAAATTTGCCACCTTGTGCTAGACCCCCCCCCCGAATAGATATGACTGCACATGATACACTGAGCCTGTTGTTGGTTATTTCTGTTTGCTTTTTCAAGGTACTTTTTGGAGAACTATGTGTTCCTGTTCTGCATTATTGGAAACAGCTAGAAGATTATGTTCCTGTTAGATTCTTTTAGAGAAACAGTAGCTATGATGAAAGATTGAAAAGCCACTATTATGTTGTCTTCCACAGTAAATACAGCATTTATGACAGAGCTCTGGAGTATAGATAGTGACTGGCCAACTATGGTTTGTAGTATATACATATTTAAATACTTTATCATCTAAAAATAGCCAAACTGTCCCACCCCCCCGCAGGCAAGTATTGTTTTTTTTCTTTGCAAAAGGCATTTCACCACCTAAAATTGTGGTCAGCTGCAAAACAAGTGTGGTAGCTATATATTTTTCTATTTTTTGTCTCAAATATGTTTTTTGTCCTAAATATTAAAATAGTAATTTGTCTTTTTTTAAATGTATTTTAAGCACTTTTCCAATTTAAGTTCAACTAACTGATCTACACTACCAATAACATGTTTGGAGGTTCAATATGCTTTTATCTTTTATTCAGCAAGAATGCATTAAATTGTAGTAAACGCATGTCTAGGGCTGCAACTAACGATTATTTTGATAATCGATTAGTTGGCCGATTATTCTCTCGATTAACCGATTAATCGGATTGAATAAAATTATTTTATTGACAAAAAACACGCTATTCCACATTCTGCTCAATGTCCTTCAAACAAACTGAATGCTATGAAAACATTCAGTGCTTAATTTATTTGACCACCTGTCATAAAGAGAAAACAAATATTTTAGGAATCTGTCAAAACATTGTTTAAATCTAAAAATTTTATTGTCATTTATTGGGCAAATTACAAACAGAAACAACTAATTAGTATTTATAATCACAAAAATGGCCTCATAACAGCTTGCCTTCTTGCTTGCATTGTTTATGTACTTTTTGACTAATTGGGTATCTGAAAAAACACTAAAGTGCTCTGCCATTCTGTCATAGATAACAGCAATAGTTATGTTAGAAATAGCCTACTACTGTTACTAAAGAGCTTACGCATTTTGGAGGACTAACCAATACAGAAAGCTAAACATGATTTTGGTAATCACCAATGCTGTTAGTTTAGAGCAGCAGTGGCACAAACCTTACATAATTTGTTAAAAACCTTGCATACATTTATTAAGCCTTGTATATAGTGAATATAGTTTAAATCTCTTAAAAAATGTAAATAATAATAAAGATAATAAAGACTCCAGTGTTAACCAACAGGTGAGAGGAATGTTCTGCAGGAACACACGTTGACTTTGATCACAGTCATGTCTTACTGTCATTTCTTTATCCTGTAAAAGGCGGTTATGGAGCGTCTCATATTTATATTCAGACAATTACATGCTGTTATACCTTTAAAGTTCCTACTCTTATAAAATATTCACACTGCATGTTGAATTAATTTTCAACAACAGATAATTCAGCACAATGGATATTTTTGCGCTGAATATCCTGTAAATTGTCTCCCTCTGAGTTCCATCTGTCTGACGCATGTGTACGCGCCCAACTAATCGCTAATGAGTATCGTTGTCGATGATTTTCATAATCGATTTTATCGATTAGTGGTTGCAGCCCTATGTATAACGTTCTATTTCAAATAAATGTGGTTCTTTTGATCTTTATATTTACTGAAGAATTATGAAAACAACTGTTTTAAACATTTATAATAATAGTAAAAAAACAATCCTGAGCACCAAATCGGCATATTAAATTGATTTCTGAATATTCATGTGACTGAATACTGGAGTAATGTTGCTGAAAATTGAGCTTTGAAACACAGAAATGAATTACATTTTAAAATGTTAACATTTATTTTAAATTACAATAGTTCACAATATTGTTGTTTTTACTTTATTTTCATCATATAAATGCAGCATTGTGAGCATAAAAGACTTATTTCGAAATCATAAAAAAAAAATCTTACCGACTCTAAACTTTTGAACAGTTGTGTAGATAAAATAACTCTATCTTGACTTTAATCAGATCGCAGTCTCAAATATTCAGTTGTTTTGTGTCATGAATACTTGGACAGACAGATAGTAGCTCACTAGCTCGCTACACAATAACCTGCTGTAGCTCAATTGTTGTAAGTGCATCCAGAAAAAACAGAAAAAGTTTTGGTACATATTTGGATAAATATGAACAGCTAATTCTGTTTCCCAGTAGTTCTGTCAGTGCAAATGGCTGTCCCCCATTGCTTTCATTTCAACTGTTTGGTTACGTATTGATGAGTGAGATTCTCCACACCACCCTCTGTCAAGCGGACCAGTGACACTTCCCACAAGCACATGCTATTGACCTCCCCACTCTTCCATTGCCCTGTTCCCTCTCAGTGGAGGAGATGCTCACTGACCCTCTAAATGTATGTATTCCTCCTGTCTGCACAGAGATGGATCATCACAGCTCTCCTCGCCTCCCTGGCTGTTATTTTACTCTAGCTAGGATCTACAAGCCAGCCAAGAGGAACGCTACAGGAACTCTTCTGCGTGATTATTTGCTCTGCAGGAATTCACGTCACATGCGAGATTTTTGAAGCCACAATGTGGTTAATTGTAGCTACAAAACTAGTGGGTTGTAAAGTGTTTATCAGAAAACTGCAGTCACAGTACTTTTTTCGTTAGTGTTTATGTTGACGAGTATGAGCTTGGCTCATCACTTTTGATCGGTGCGACCAAACTCTTCTCGACGGTGATTCCTCCTCCGCCATGAAGCCCCCTCTTCCTGCATACCCCGCATTCCTTCAGAACAAATGTTCACTTGTTGCTATGGTGCCTTCGATTGACTGTAGTTAAGTGTGCGTCACATGAAAAATGACACTTCCTCAATGAAATTTCGGAATGTTTTTAAAGGCACTTTTCACCTCGGTTGTGGTTCTTTGACTTTCTGGCAGCTAGGGAATTTTTAAGAAGTTCAAAGTTGTCATAGTCAAAATTGTTTGTAAATGGTTAAATGGTTTTGTACCTTCCTTCTTTCAGATCAATATCTTTCCCAGTTAAATGCAGAAACGGTCCCTTTTTGTTGTTTCTTTTGTCAAAACGCATCAGAAAGCCAAGCCTTATGTGATTTTTTTTTTCTTTAAATCCAACATTGAGATGTTTTTAGTGTAATGTTGAACTCCCATGACAGTTAGACATTCAGAAGGGTGGGATGTTTTTACTGGAAGGGCTAAATATCAAATAATTCCCTCTGTGATTTTAGAGAAGAGCGAATGGCAGTGTATTGTGGCCTGTTGACACTCATCATGTGGTTAGCTGAAAGAATGTGCTGTTCTGTTATGAAGAAGAGTTTCTCTTAAGTGCTCTGAGGTTGAAAAGTGCTGTAATAACAGCCAGGAAGTCTTTCGTTCTTCCATGCACTGGGTCTGTAGATTTAGTATACTTCAGATGCTTCAGTACTTCAGGTAGAAGCACGGAGTGTTTTTTCTTGTTTTAATAAATTTACGGAATTAATTTGAGGTGAAATTGACTTTTTGTTTGTTTTGATGCTAGGCTACTTGTTTAAAGTGTGCTACACTACCAGTGACAAATTCGGACATAGCTAGTAGTTAGCCTTTATTATTACTGTTTCCCACATTTTAGAATAATCGTAAAGTCATCAAAACTATTACATAACACTAATTAAAGTATGGCGTTTATTTAGTGATCAAACAAGGTTAAACCAAATGTTTTTATTTCAAACTCACTGTGCATTGTCTAGATCACAGTTGGGTTATTTTCAAAACTAACTTCATGGGAGGCTTCTTAAACAGCATTGAAACAATTCATATATTATAGACATTTGTTGGCTGCTTGTCCTTCTTCATTAAGCGAAATAATAATAATTTTAGTTTTGCAAATAAATGTATATGCATCATAACATTTTTACATTCATTTATAAAGGTCATGAGAAAAATAAAATCAGTAAAATGTGTCCAAGTTTTGAATTTGTAGTTATATTACCATTCCAGTTTATAGCATCCAAACTAGGCATATAAAATATCAAGTAATCTACGATTTTTCCCATTTTATCCATGTTTTATTTTTATTTTATTTATTTGTGAATCTGTCCAAAAATAATCTGTCCCAAGCAAAATGATCTCTTGTTTAAAATTAGCGTAAGTCTTTCTCTTTTCTCAAAAAAAGAGGGTCAAAAAAAGTCTTCCAGTAGAGTTATTTTCCTCCGGTCGTAAAGCTCTCAATGGCTCTCTTAGATTATACACATAGGCCACGTACACACTGCAGATTTTGGGAGTGATGACAACATTTATACACGGGAGTACTATCACTGGTACACAAAGTATGACTCTCTTGACAGTAATCTATGGGAATCCTCAAGACCACAGGTCTTGTGGGTAACACTATGGTGCAGAGAGACCGTATCAAAATTTGTGATCGAGTCTAGACATGTTTATGTGAGTTTCACTGAGTGTGGTGTAACTGCATTTACAACTAATTGTTCAGTTCAGTTATGTTCACTAGGGCTGTGTAATGGCAAGAATCTGGCGATACAATACGTATCACGATAAAGTTCTTGCAGGATTCTTCAGTTAAATGCATTTTATAAAAAGACCATATATATTTTAGACCCTGCTTTAAAGGTTCACAGTTTAAGTTTACAATTGTAATATACAATGTCATAACATTTTGATCTGAATTAAAAAAAGAAAAAACGTTCCCTGGGAGGACGTTACCACAAAGCACAAAAGACGCCACACTTCTGCTTTGTAAGCCGAAATGGGAACTATAACAATTCTTTCATCCTCTACTACTGCCAGCGAACTATATTAACGCTAACATTAGTGGCGTGCCCTAATGCTAGTATTTCCTGTCACTGTTTAAGTTTAGAGATGAAGACTGTTATCTAGCGGTTGGGATATGATGTCAAAACGAAATAACTGCCATGCATCTTTCTTGTATTTTTATTTTTTTAATATCGATACACAGTTTTTAAGAATTGTTAAAGTTTCACCAAATTAAATATTGTGATACTCATGTGTATCGATGTTTTCTTTCACCTCTAATGTTCACACTCAATTGAATGACACCTGAGTAAATGATGACAAAATTGAGTAAAGCCCCATTCACATTAGAAGCGACCTTTGTTGCTGCATGTCACTAGGGGCTGGCAAAATGAATGAGAATTTTTTTTTTTTTCTTCTATTGTGTATGTTTATCTTCAGCTTAGAGGAGAACAATCACACAAGCTCTACCATTTTCTTTCCTATTGGCTGTCGCTACCGAAATTCGCTCTTCATTTGCATAAAGTTGTAGAGTTCTGCACTTTGTCGTGTTGCTGGACACGCCCCATCCGGTCGCTATCGCTCGTGTCGCCGGAAATCGCCAGCTATCCATTGAAATGAATGGGATCGTGTCACTACTTGTTGCTTGTAGTGTGAATGTGGCACGTAAATTATGACATTTTTGGTTTATGTAATAAAAAATAATAATAATAATTGCATAGGATTGTTCTGTATAGACATACACTATTCATTTGAGTTGTATAGATCTCACAAATTTGATTTTAAAATGTCTGCTTGTTTATTTTATTTTTTACAGCCAGTCAGGTGGTGGATTTCATTTAGTTTTATTACATTAGATGTAAAACAAATAAAGGTTTCAGCCATAAAAAAGGAAGTGTTTTCTCATAGCTGGGCCTGGTGGATAAATTGTTTTAGTGAATTCACCAGCCCGTTGGAGGTCTTGGTACAGAGGCCCCTTTGGCATATTGTAGTGCTGTTAATCTGGGGATATGGACAAAACCCTCTAAATTGAAAAAGTAAAAAAAAAGACACCCACCCTCTGTGTAACGAGATTGCTTCACAGAGTTTTGCGGGTGGCACCATTGCCGAAGCCCCCCGTGGTAGGCGATATAATGGCTTGCTGCGCTTGTGAAGTGGAGAAGAGAGATTTGTTGGGCAGTAACTTTCCCACTGAAGGTGAGGGATGTTTTTGTGTGGGCCTGTGGTTGGGTAGCATTTCCTGGGGTGTGAATTTACAGCCGCAGTTCAGCAGATTGGTCATGGGGATGTGCCAGTTGGCCCATGAAATCCTAGTGCTGGATGAAGAGCGTGTTTTTTGGGGGGTACACATCAGATGAAGGCCTCTCGATAGAGGTTATTTTGTGTTGGCAGGATGAAATATGTAACTATTCTGAATTTGAACATAAATGTTACTTATCCGTTTGGAGTAGGGATGGGTATCGTTAAGGTTTTAACGGTATTACTACTCTTACCGATTCGGTACTTTAACGGTATTCTTATCAGTACTCTTTGTTTATATATATATGACAAATTAAGAGCTGAATTAACATTGCTTTATATTCTGAAATGTAAAATGATTATAAAGCATCAATTTGTAGATGCACCAGTGTGCAGGTATTTATACATATTATAAGACACAGTAAGAACATGAATAAAGAAACAAAGTAAAACAAACTGACAGATTCAATAAAACAAATATAAAAATGAAATTAAATAAACAGTGCTTTTTTCATGAAGGTCCACTAACAGTTCTGTTCAGGTAAGTAATAGCCTACAAAAGAAATCTAAAAGTAATCAAATATAAATGAACACTGCATAGTTTTCACTGCATGTATTGATATATTGATGCTTATTAAAGCTATAACGTTATACAGATTAAGAGCTGTGAGTGATTTTCTCTTTTCTTTTGTTCTTTGATTAACATTGATGGCCCAAGCGCCAGTCTGTCATTCTAAGTCAATATATTGACACACATCGGATTTTCTCCCAACCGTTCTCGTCCACTTAAGACATAAACTGTTTAAGTGAATACTTTCCAAGTCGGCCATTTTGACATATTTTGTGTGTATCTTATCGACTATGAACGCGCCGAAGCTCAAAGTGTAATTTGCTTGTTTTGGAGCATGCCGCGCAGGCGTGCACATATTTCAGCCTAGGGAACAGCGTCTCTTGTGCAGATTGTGGTTTCAACGTTTTATTATTGAACATGTCCCACAATTTAGCAACAGTAAAGACGGCATTTTACAACAATCACCGATTGAGCTGATTATGATGTTAAGTTTGGGTTTTAGGGAAGAACGAATGTGTACCCCTGTGAAGGGAAAAAAGAAACGCGGCTATAATGCTTAGAAGCCAAAATTGAAATAAAAAAATTAAATTAGCAGCCACAGGCCTAAAGTGTAAGCAGATGTTTGAATGCTTAGTTATCTCTACTATCATAATTAAACAGGGCTTTCATGTTGTGCGTGCTGAAGCTCCTCCGCATGAGCACGATCTCACTTCTGAATTGTGAATAGCAAAAATGCATCCTAGATAAATGTTTGAATATTATTGCATAAAAAAACAACAGCTGGCGACTCTGGTGAGATAGAATTTGCAAGATAATGTGTATATATAGCAATAATAAATGTATATGTGTTTTCTTCATTTATCCAGTACCGATAGCACAAATGTTACGTCAGAGCTTATCGATACTCCGGTCTTTCATAATTTAGCCCCGGGACCGATTAAATACCGAGTTTCGGTACCCATCCCTAGTTTAGAGTGCTGTGTTTATTTACTTTAACATGCTAAAGGAACTCTCCAGTCTTTGCTAATTTCCTGCACTTCAAAGAATGCTTTTCTGTTCCCGTAAAAGAAAAGTGGTATGAGGTGAGGAAGGCTGACAGGCACAACGGCAAACCCAGTGCCGCTTTCTCACAAGTGAATCACAACAGAGTGTCACTAAGCTCGTCTGCCGCTTTGGGCAAAGCACAATAAGGCAGGTCGAGACGTGCCTATTGATTACCTGTTGTTAGCAACAGAGGAAATGCCAGCAGCTGTGAGTAAAATCTTTGAAGTGTGTGATAACATTGTGTCAAGCGGCTAATTTTCTAGAAAACATTTGGAACATATGCTGGAACAAAAAATTTACTTTTTGGAAAAGAGAGATGTTTTCATTCCTGGCAGTAGCAACATTTAACATGTAGCTGATTTTTAATTGACTCGCACAAAATATAATTAATGTGAAAATAGTTTATAGGATTGGGAAATTGAACACATTAATTTCTGCATTTAATGTGGACAGTATAACAACTTGGTATCTGCATTTTCTGTTGCTAGCGTTAAAAATAGCATAGAACAAATGTTATTTCAATTATTTTTTATTAGTATTTGAATAATCATTTTAAATAGTTTTTTTTTATATTAGCTACAATATTATTCATCCATTCCATATCCATATCGATTCCATATCAATTTGGGCTTAAATGTGCAAATGTATTTGTAATTGCAGGTTTCAATGTTAGGGTGAGATTAATCACAGAAAAATATGTGATGCATTTCAAGGAGAAAAACGTCCTCCTTCTCACGAATCTCCGTGAGATTAAGCCATAGGTGGCGCTCTGCAGCTACCGCGCCTGCCATAGAGCGTCCTACAGCACAAGCAGTGTGCTTAGTGGCTGTCAGGGCCAAGTCCGTGGCTTCACGGAGCTCTTTGACTGCCTCTGGAAACGGCATCGCGGGCCTCCGTGCTAGGACATAAATACTCATGCGCGAATTCAACCTGAGAATTAACACGCACATGCTCAGGCGAGAGAGGGAGAGAAAGGGCTAGGCCCGTCTGCTCGCTCTCCATCGCCTCGAGATCCACATCTGAGCCCCAGGTCATGAATTCACGGAAGGCCTCAGCTGCCTCTGGAACGCAACGGGGAAAAATGGATGACTCTCTCTCAAAAACCGCGAGCCTAGTGTGGAGGGTTTTGAGATAGACATTTTTGCAGAATTTGCATTTCGAGATGCTGTAAACCGCCTCGTGCGCATGTGAAAAAAAACATATATTAAACACACTGTGTGGGTCATCGCTCGCGATGAAGCGAGAACACGGCAGCTGACAAAGACGATACTCCATGGCACTTTACCACGAGGAGAACAGAGTTCCACTATTGCAGTTGCCAAAGTGCAAACGAAGGAATCCCAAGAGAAAACGATAAAAATGGGTCAGAAAAATCGCAACAGAAGGGCTAATATGTCCGCTTCGTGAAGGCAGAGAAATCTGAGGAGCAGATGGCGCGTTCTCCAGTATAAGGAGGCGACGTAAGAACGTTGATGAAGGCCTCCGCGCCATCAGCCAATGAATTGACGTGATTCTATAAGGGCTTCAGACAATCAGCACACCCAGGGGGTGTTCCCAAAGCATCTTAGCTCACGCAGCATTGAGTGAACATATGTAAGAGAACAGATGGCTCCGCATGCTTTCGAATTGCTGTCGCGGTACTTTGATGTCATACGCGATCGGCCTGCGCGGTGCTGCTTCAAGTTAAACACACTTATACATTTTGCCCTCTGTTGGAATAAAAGCGGTAAATTCCCCCCACACCACCTCGTAGAAAAAGTAAAATAATTAAATCTAAAACTATTTTTTTGCAATTATTATTAATTAGTTAGTTACTTCTATTAATGATTTACTTCTTTCAGTTCGATAGTGATAATGACGCCACAAAATTTGCTCCCAAATTTGATTGCAATGGGGCTTCTTTTGCTAGAGTTAAAAAAAAAAATCTTGTTGTGAAATATTACTACAAATATTTCTAAATGACTGAAAATAAATACTTAAAGGATTTTATAACACTTTATGTTTATTCAAATAATAAAGAATGGTTTTTTATATTATTACATTTTATATTACTCAATATTGTACCTCCCTTTATCTTGAATTGATCTTAATTTGGTAATTAAGTATGTACCGTAAAAAAATTATTATCAGAAAAGTGTGCAATTATCTATCAGTTGTATCAGTTAGAGACTGATTGATTATAATTATTTGAATACACAACCATTGCTTGGATTTTGTTGCAGTTCAGAGAGACATTAAGCAAAGTCAGATGAGTCCTGTGATCGTGTCATTAATTTGATGTACTTTCAATTCTGTAATTCAATAAGATCCTGTTGCATTTTGTCTCTGTAAGCTAAGGACATCTTGTTCACAACTTTCATTTGAAGACATCCATCTGTCAGTTTAACTTGCTGAGATCTAAAAAATGTGTCAGACCAGTCAGCTAGCTGTGTGTCCGTGTGTTCATGAGAAACTGTTTTGACTTTTTTGCCGATGGGACTGAGATGTGGGAAGGGGCCATTAGCAGTCTTCGTTCTCACACTGCAGTGTGAGGCTTGTTGGCAGTTGGGTGAGATTATGTTAAAAGTCTCTGATCAGAGACCGCGCGGCAGGCAAAGAGCTCAAGTGAAACGTGAAGCGTGGCTGGGCCAACACGCAGGCCGAGTGTGGGAGGGGACAGCGACTCGCTGCTGGCGCTCCCGGAGTGAAATAGACCCAGGATGGAGGGCCATCAGCAGGGGGCTCATCCCGAACAATGCGTGTGCGCCTCTCTGGCGGTATCCCCACCGAAACAATGCCCCTCAGTTTCCCCTGAGCAGTTTTCATGCATACTTTTTAAAATCCCATTATTTTGACACCACTGAAGTGTTTTGGGTCCAAGATGATGCATTATTCATAACAGTGAGAGGGGGTTTGGAGAACACCGGTTGCTACACTGGCATGAAGATGTCCCGGGACCCCAATCAGCTCTGACACATGATATAGTCCCCTGTGTGGTGGGCCCCCATTGGGCGGACACAACATTCCATCAGTCTTTTGGGGGGGGGTAGATCAGTCCCTGTCATTCAAGCGGGCCTGTCCTGCATGACAAGCCTCACTTTGATAAATTAAACATCTTCAAATACCAAAAGCGCTTTGGTTGTGCCTCTCAGACTGGGCTGCAAAACATCATCATTAAAAAAAACTTGATCAGAACAGGCATTTCGGTCTATGACCTGCTGCTTGACCCCTCACCAATAATTAGGAGGGCAGTGAGGGGAAGACCTGAGCTGGGGTGGGGGCTTCTGATGGAGGCCTTTTGTCTGAGGGACACTTCAAAGTCAGAGAGGAGAGAGGACGCTCTTGAGTATCCCTGGGGCTAGAGCCTCCTCTCCTCTTACCGCACTGGAATCTCCTAATCCTGACGGGTCGAAGATGTGCACCTGGTCTTCCAGGTGGAGGAGGGAGGTCATTGTGTTGTTGTGATAATGGAGGATCTTTTAGTGGCCTTAATACGTGACTTTAAGATTTGGCTTTTGTGAATACTGGTCTCTTGCCCTAAATCACAAGATAGAGGCCTGGAAGGAATGGCTTTTTAGTTCCACTCCCACCGACTCCCAGAAAAAAACGTGTTCTGTTTTGTCCAGTTCCTGCATGTAATTTTCAAGTTTTGTCCTGCTTCCCCCCCACTAAAGTCCACGGATAGATGTCTATACAAATATATGTATATATTCTGTCTCTGTCTGGTGCCATATATTTTTTTGTTTCTATTTTTGTTTCTCTTCAAATTTCAGGCAATAGAAAGGTGCTTACACCTGTTGCCACGTTCAATCCAAAAATATCCAGCCTTGCACCTGTAAAGCATTCATTTTTGTGGCTGAACAGACAAATAACACAAATATTTTATTTGTATACAAATAAATTACAAATTAGAGTAAGTTTTATTTTATTTTCTAATATTTATACTTTGATTTATACTTTTATACTAAAGGTCCCTTACCGTGGTTATTTTTCCCACTTCCTGTATCTTGTATAAATCAGTATCTTCTATTCCGCACATGCATTCAGCAATTAAAAATGTGTCCCAAGGTGCGCTTTGGTGACCTATCATTTTTTTGGATTTGTTCAAAACATTTCACTTTTACTAAAAGACAAGACAGTTCATCCAAAAATGAAAATTCTGTCATCAATTACTCACCCTCATGTCATTCCAAACCCAAGACCTTCATTTATCTTCGGAACACAAATTAAGATATCTTTGATGAAATCTGACTGTAGTACTCTCATGAATGGTTGCGGAGACTGATCAGAAGAGAAGAAATTGTTAAATAAAGTCATATATTTTTGTTTTCTTTGCACACAACAAGTATTGTTGTAGCTTCATAACATTAAGGTTAAACCACTGATGTCACATGGACCATTTCAACAATGTCCTTACTACAGGGGTGCAAACTTGTCACCTTTTGGTGAAATTCGCCGTTTTCACCTTGAAATAGGTCATTCACGTGAATCGTGTAGATCTGTAAAAAAATCACCGTCGTCGTAGTATCGGAGTC
Source organism: Oxygymnocypris stewartii (assembly GCA_003573665.1). Classification (NCBI taxonomy): domain Eukaryota; kingdom Metazoa; phylum Chordata; class Actinopteri; order Cypriniformes; family Cyprinidae; genus Oxygymnocypris; species Oxygymnocypris stewartii. Next base: position 2,081,285 of record QVTF01022009.1, read on the forward strand.
ATCTGTGTCAACCGTGACTGCGATTACCGCGTGAGGCTGCTGTTTTTTTGTTTGTTTGTTTTGCGTGAGGCTGCTGTTGCGATAGCTATGAAGATTGTAAGTTACGTTAAGGCTACATTAGTTCGTTACCCTTTGCAAAAATGCTCCTCAGTCTCGACCTTAACATTTGTCTTACATATCAGTAAACTATTACTCTGACATGAAGTCGATTTGAGTACTGTTCAACCTACAAGTAAAGCATACCGTAATGTACAGTAATATTAGTATCACTCAGCTCAAGTGGTGGCAGCGCTAGCCGCTAAGCCATAGCTAAGTGCTAAGTGTCAGCCTGTAACAGCCTGTTTCAAGACGGAGAAACACACGTTTAGCCCAGCTGCTTCAAAACGTTTAGTGCTGAAATAAAGATTTACAGTGGTTTATTTGCCCAGACTAAGTTCATGTAACATCTTTACAACAATCTTCGTTGGTTGTCTTGTTTCTAGAAAAAAATTCTTAAATCAAGAAGCATTTTCTAGACAAAGTAAAATTATTGTCTTGTTTTCAGAAAAAGGTCAAAAATGAATTAATGAAAACAAGCAAAATATTCTTATTTCAAACCGAAAACAAGATTATTTTGACTTTTGACTAATTTGTTTCTTTAAAAAAAAGATTTGATTTAAGAATTATTAGATATTTGGACTGGAAACAAGACAAAACAAAAATGTAAGAAAAGCCTTTTTTGCATTGTGTAACATTTTCTCCCTATAAAGATATAGGGAGAAATGGTTTGACTTGCCATTGTGTGTGAAATTTGCTATGTGAATTAACTTGCCTTTACTTACGTTGGCATTTAACTAGATCAGGTAGCCAAATTTAACCACTCACCCACTTCAATTTTATTCAGAGAGAGGAACTGAGAGAGTTTTAGGAGGAAGATGCCCTTACTGTGGCTCAACTAGAGGCTGGAGTCAGGTGTAAATGGAGCGGGTCCCGGTTGAAGTTATAATCAAAGTGTGATGTGAAGGTAAAGGAATGTGTTTACATTTTTTATGGCAGTTAAAAAAAAAATGTGAGAAACCAGGCCATCCCAGACGCAGCAGTTGCATAACATGTTTTACACAGCCCCATAGTCACCATACAGGTCTTTTTTGCATGCAAGACGGACATAATTTAGTCGGAGGGTTGTGAATCGAAAAGCTATTCCAATTTTGGAAATCAGGATCAGATGCGTAAGGTCAGGAATCAAATTAAGTGTTAGAAAATACAATTTTGATTGTCCTTCTTGATTCTTGTATAAGCATTTATTGTGAGTTCAAAAGATTCAACAGTAAGAAGACAAAATAGAACTCACTTCTGCACTTGCGCGCTATTTTCTGTGCATAGCACACACACACACACACACACAGACACATACACATGCGATTATTTTGCGATTATTTTGGTTCCAGTATAATTTATCCTTATTTAGGATAGGCTATAGGCCTATTCTAATTTGATCTCCAGTTTAATCAAAGTTAAACAGAAAAAAGATAAATAGTAGTATGTGTTTCTGAATATTTATTTAAACAGACTGTATGATGAAAAACCACACGCATGACAGTGAATTAAAATACGCAAATTCACAGCCTATTCATACAGCGCACACAGTGCACTATTTTTACAGATTTTTTTAAACATTAAATGTTTTTTGTGTATTCAGTTTAATTAAGCTGAAATCTAGCACTATAAGTTCTTAATTCATTTGATGAAGGGATGAAGGCATTTAGGCTACTCAGCTCGCCCCTCAACATGCATGCATTCGGAGATTCGGCAGCCCAACACTGAATATTATATTTTGGCCATTGTATTTTTATTAATGCAATTAAAATTATAACAATTAAAATACAAAAATAACATTTAAAATTACCCCTGGTTCTAAATAAATAAAGCAGTTATTTTTATTTTGTTAAAATCGGCGCAAAAGAAACCTCCAAACAAGGCTACCAAAAAAAGAAAAACTTTCTTATCTTTTTAATCTCTGTATGACTTTAGTCATACATGATAAATATGAAATACATTATAGCTTGACTACAAGTTTAAAAACATTTTTTTGCAAGTTTAAAAACAGGGATTAAAGTTCTCTGTCGTTACGATGGATTTCCGTTGATTGCAGGGTTCCCACCTGATTAACTTTTCATAATTTTAAGACCGTAAATAGGCTTATATTTCTCAGATAGTGTTATAAATGTCTTGATTTTAGCTTGAATAGGTCTTAAATTAAGGAAAGAAGAGGTGTATTCAGTCTGCTGAGGGGGGATGTGGTCAATGCCTGGAGTAGATTAAATCACGTTCCTCCCTCCTCTCTAAGCGTTCTGTAATCACTCCGCTCTAGATCCACTCCGGGTTTTCCATTCCCGCTCACGGAAAAACTGCTCCGTGTTCACTTCATTTAAACGTTATCAGGGAAAACTGAGGGGAAACAAAATATGTAGCGCACTGTTGTTGTTCTGCTGTCACAACAAAAATCATCCCTGCCTCGACTGCAGTTTCTCACTGACAGCATAGTAACGCCACTCGCATCATTCACAGTCGGGTTCTTAGCAGAGAACACAGAGCAGAACTTGAATTTCGGCGCGGGATTGTGGCTATTAATAATAAATATACTCATTCCCGCAGGTTCCGACAGAATGTATCACATCTGCACGTGCTTTTGAGTCTTGAGAACTCACTCACGCGCTCTCATTTTCTGTGCGCCCACAGATCGCGATAATGAGAGTGACAGCTTTTAATAATTATATGGAAAGTTTACAAATGTGATGTATTGATTTAATACAACAAATCAATAAACAATACTGCATGATTTTGCTCTATATCATCAACGAATATAGTTCCAAATAAAGTAACAGCTGAGCTGTTGTGCATCTTTAAAAGCAAATTTATATTTAAAACATTAATGTCCACATGAATCTATTCATTTAATTGCACTCATGCCACCTCTGAGCCTCATTAAACATCTGACAATGTACATACAAGCCACTTTTGTGTTTTTGTGTAACCTCTGTAGTACAAATAAATGTTTTATTAATACTCATTTCATATGATTAGTAACTTATTTGTCTTATTATACTTCTTATTATATTGTTTTAAATATACATTTTAAAAAGCTTATAAACATACATTTTTGAATTTGACATGGATGAAAATTATGCCATTGCAAAGGTAAAAAGAAAATACCCTGTAAGTCACTTTAAGGAGTCAAATATCACCTCATATTAGGAAGGCTAATTTTTGATCAGAATTCTTTATTATTGATCAGAAGGGGCTCCTACATTTTTTAAATTAGGAAGAAAAGCGCTCATATTCACAAGAAAAAAAAACACCGCTCTTAAACTGGGTGTGACAGGTATGGCTGTGGAATGGGGTTTGGCCGAGGAAACATTTTCAGTCAAAATATTTTTTTTTTGCTTTAACCCCCGAAAACAGTGCTACAATTATTGTAATCAAGCAAATTAAACTTACCATCATGAAATTTGTCTAATGCCAAAAAGAAAGAGAAACATCAGAAAACAGGCATATTTATTCAAGACATTACTAAATGACATCAACATGCATTTATCATTCTTACAATCATGATACAATCAACCAGAATGTCTAACTTCACCATGATGAACTTAAAATTGGGTTCTATTATTTTTTCTCAACAGTTCTTCTCACAAAACAAAATCAATTTCAAACACAAATTTGATAAGAACAGAGTGTAAATGATTAGCATCACCAACATAACAGCAAAGATAATCTTTTCTGTTTAAGCACAAACTAAGAAAAGTAATACCAAACTTTAATGTGGCAATAATTAAGACCAAACTGAACATGGTGCGTATTTATGGTGAGTGTCGGCAATGTTTTCATGGCGGGGGTGGGGCCTGGGGGAGGTGGGGCTTAGGTAGACGATTATTCTCAGATATCACAATATTTTTAAGGCGATTATCGATAAGATATTTTTGACATATCGCCCAGCCCTACTATCTTTGCAGGGTCAGAAAGCTCTCGGATTTCATCAACACCGTGATTTGTATTCCGAAGATTAATGAAGGTCTTACGGGTTTGAAACAACATGATGGAGAGTAATTAATGACTTCATTTTTAGGTGAACTAGGCCTATCCATTTAAATGTAGCTGTTTCTGTTGGATATTATGTTTGTTATGGGAAGAAAAACAAAAACAGTCTCACACAAAATCTGCGCTGGTGCAATTCCGCAAACAGATTTGCATATTTCAAAGAAGGGTAATTTGTATATTAAAATCCGAATTTTTTATTATAAAAATCTTTTTTATACATTTTACAAATATCTGGCACATAATATTTTATTTTATTAAAACAATTTTGGGCAATTTTGTTATGCCTTTAGCTCAGCTTTTTTTCTGCAGAATTTCCCAAAATTTTCCACAAAATCAAAGCATTTTCCTCCTGGGGTATGAAAGCTGTCTTCATGTTAATGCGATTTTTTTTGTCCAAGAGATAATACGTTTTGTCAGTTGCTTGGTTTTGATTTCTGAAGCATGACCCAGGGTAGCCCCGCCCACAATGAAGACTCATTGGACAGAAGTACTTAATCATGAATGTTAATCGTTACATAATGACTTGATGTAAACAGAAGTCTTAATCCACTGGCGGAGCGGTCATTGCATGCACATGGATTCATGGAATTTAGGAGAGATAACGGAAATTCACGGCAGAGGTGATAAGGCAATAAACAGCCCATCACTAATCATTTTTGCGCCACACTGAGGATCATGACTTTGTTTCCCTGACATCGTTACTCATGTGTTTTTCCATGTTTTTTCACACTGAGGGCAATTAAGGGCATTGAATACAAAATATAAACTGAAGGTGCTTGAACTGTCAACAGTTGTGCTTCCTACTTTTTTCTTACTTTTTCTTTATAGTGGGAGAAGGATCCTCTGTCTCTGCCGCCAAACACACACATACCTTCCACATTGTAACTACACTTTATAAAGCTTCTGTCTCATCCTTGTGGCATGATGTACATCTGCATCGAGAGGATAAAAAACAGATGCTCCTGCTATCAAAACTCTTCGAAGCCTTCACAACATTCAGTTAGATATGAAGTCATCTGCTACACACAGCCAAACGACCGTCCACTTCATCCAAAACAAACAAGAGAGATTGTGGTGCTCCTTTATGGGTTTGCTTGATGTAAACAAACATTTTCAATGTCAATATTTGTTTACATGGAGTCTAAATATTTATAGTCTGAAAAACATGCATAATAATATTTTGAAACTTTTAAAAATTTCTTAGTATTTGAAATGAAATTATTAGTTCACACAGCAAATTTTGTGTGAATATTAGTGCTGTCAAATGATAAATCATGATTAGTCGCATCCAAAATGATCTTTTTTGTTCTCAATATATATGTGTGTACGGTGTATATTTTTAATATATATATATATTAGGGCTGCAGCGATTCGTCGACGTCATCGATTACGACGATTATAAAAATACGTCGATTAGCATTAAGTGCGTTGACGCGTCGCACCTTTAGCCAAGCCCATTGCGCGAGCCTGCAGTTATCCCTACTTAAGACTGTTTTGCTGCCATGTTTAACACAAACACGACTCTAGAGCAGAAGGTAAAGGCTAGTATGGCACATCACTTCATAGAGCGTTCATAGAGCATTCAATTACTATACGACCGTCAGAACCGCATATATATATAGCCGACGCCTTTACATTGACTGTATTAACAACAGCATTCAAAGATGCACTGAATGAACAAAAACAGCACGGGACATCGAGTTGACGGGTTTAATGCACTCACAGAGACGGAGAAGGAGAAAAGATTCGCGTTCATCTTAAGATTCACCAGAGCTGCCGTCCCTTTAGTGCCGTCACGTGGGTGTGATTGCTCAAGCTCTGAGACGTGCGCACCAAACGTGCTCTCTGCACTCACCAACAAAGCATTTAAAGTCATTGTTAGTTGTTTAATATGTGATGGATAGGACAAGCTTCGACTGGGCTTATTTATTTAAAAACGGGCTGTCAGCTGTGATAAAACTTCCCAGTGTTATGATGACATTTTTTTATTCTGTCGCTCTAGTGTCCTGAATGCGATTGTGACTTCAGCTGTTCATTCATATGCAGATATCAAGCAGATGTTTTAATCTCTCACAAGTCTCTCAACTGTAAGCAACTGCTGTCAGTCCCAAACAGAACTGTGAATGCACCTTAATGTGCATTTCTATTGATTGTATCACTGCCCTGTAATTCTTTCTTCTTTTCTTTTCTTTTTTATTAATTATTTGTTGTTATTTATTTTTCTCTCTTTTCTTGTTATTATCTTTCTTTACTTATTGCTATTTTCTTTCTTTCTTTTTTTGTTGTTATTATGTATTTTTTGTAAAGTATTAATTATGAGAAAAGGTTTGAATGAAATAAAAGATTAATTGCAGAATGTACTGTTTTTATTTATTGCTAGTTTAACTAAAGAATTCATCAACCGATGAGAAAATAATAAATAGATAAATTGAATAATAATTGATAGATTAGTCGACTAATTGGGAAAATAATCGATAGATTAGTCGACAATAAAAATAATCGTGAGCTGCAGCCCTAGTCTTCAGTGTCACATGATCCTTCAGAAATATGCTGATTTGGTGCTCAAAAATAAATAAATGTTGAAAACAATTGCGCTTCATAATATTTTGTTAAAACATTTTTTCATACATTTTGTTTTTCAGGATTCTTTGACGAATAGAAACTTCCAAAGATCCATATTTGTTAACATATCATTATAAATGACACTTTTGATAAATTTAATGCAAAAACAGGAAAGAAGCAAGTCAAAACTCTCTAATCCCCATGACAGCAGTAATGCAGTGCAGTCAGCAGTAATGAAGTACCTCACTCTCAGTCACTTATTTATATACAGAAACAAATAAATAAAAAATAAATCTGTTATCACATGTCTGGATATGCATGCATAGCTGTTGCCGTGTTTGTCTCTTTTCTTATCTTGCTGTCGGCCATCTCTCAAGTGCACAGAGCTGCGTCAGTACATCTGCATCTCAGCCAAAGCCCAGCCTCATAATCAGCTCGTTGTCTGTAACCTCAGGGGCTTGCGCCGTCACAGAACAAGCGTGCTGTTAGGATGCACTCGTGTCACACATGCCACTTCATGTGCACTTTGAGGTTTCACATGGGTATCTTTAACCAGACTCAAAAAGTCAAACTTTTCGATGCTGTTGCTGAACCCATATTTTCTTTACATTTGTGCGTCTTCAAAAATGCGTGGAGGAGGTTGAGCTGATGACATTGTGGTCTCTGTCTGTTTGTTTGTCACCCACAGAAAACCAAGAGTGCTCACAGGATGTGGTCAACGAGCGACTTGGAGAGCTGGTACGCGTGCTAAAGACTGTCATTGGCAAACACCAGGCACTGAACTCGTCAGAAATTCTTGGTGCTGCAGGCACCGTCATCGCCAAAGTCAAAGGTGAGCGCATCCTCCTTCTGCTCCGCCCCACTTCAGAATATACAACTTAGAACTGGTCTTGTCTTTAAAAAAAGTCCATTGTTTGTGTATGTATTAATAGTTTTCAGTTTACATGGTGTGGAGTGCTAAAAGGCATAGAACTGCGAAACATATATATATTATTTGTTTCAAGCCACAGATATTTTTATCACCTCTAAAAAAGAAGGAAAACTTTGCATGTTGCATTAATATTTTAAAAAGGAAGTGGCTTAATGCATTAAGACTATGGTTTTGGTGGACAAAATGCATCACTGTTTTAACTAGTTTTTAACTCAAATGTTATACAATGCAAAATTGAGGTTTTGTATTGATGGCAGACTTATTCATGTGTTATGAATAATCAAATTGCATCTATAAACTTGAAGAACAAATAAAAATGGAAAGTGCTTTCATGTAAAAATAGTTCCTGGGTTATCAATAGAAAGACATTACTGCATGGTTATATAAAATGTAAAACAAGGTGCGTGGTGAAATATACTCTAAAGTTTCATAGCATGATATTGATTTTCCTAGTCTAAACTCTTCTGGCCAGTGCACGGGAATGTCCATGTGCTACATTAGTGCAGTTTGCAATCCAGATTGCGTCTGCAAAAGAGGGAGGAGATGGTTTCTGTGCAACACGGACAGAGTGAATCTGTTTCTTGTTGGTTATCCACATAATTTCCAGCTGTTTACAACATTGTGTTTTCTCTCTGGCGTCATTGATTTAAGTGACCACTAGAGTATCATCCTTAACCACTAGAGGGATAGTGGCCCCTCTGAGCTCCCACGTGTCCCTTAAAGGGCCAGACTCTTCATTGTTTCTGTCAAAGGCAAGTCTTTAACAGAGGAAAATAATCTGATCGTCTTTTCTGACATTTTTTGGGGGAAGTTGAGAAGGAAGGCCAGTCGCCTCAGTTACCTGCAAGACCGACATTCCAGCATGCTCTTCATACTCACACTTGCATTTAATACTCCACGTACATGTCAGCCGTCAGTCTTTTGGAATGTTATGAACTTTGGGAAATCAGATGCACATATTTCCCGCCATTCATGCTCAGTCCGTACAGTTTTTTATAAATGCTGCATAGTTTTGCTGAAAAATCTCTCAGGGGCGCAGCAATAAGTGTCAAGTGTCTCAAGTTATTGAAATTCTTTCTTTCCCCGCCCTTGTCTAGAGTGAGACTCGCTGGATTTTTATCTTTTCTTCTGATCTGGAGGAGACTGTTATCTCAGGTATTTTATCCTATCGTATGACGCACTGTACCTGATATAGTGATACCTGCATATATTACTTTGCCAGTATATGGTAAGAATCATTCTTAGCTATTTTCAGAAAAACAGTTCATGCAGAACATTTTTCGAGGGTTTTTCTTTGAGAGAACTGCTTTCTGAACGTAGCCATTCCCATATTTGAGCTGTGAAGGGGCAGAAGTGGAAGCATTGTTGTAGAACTGCAGGATGTCCTGAGGAAGAAGTCAGCGTTCCATTGCAGGGGCCACTGAGCCGCCCGCCTGCATTCAGAAGCAGAGAGGCATGCACCAGGAGCCACGCGCCTCTCACGCTCTCGTCTTCAGTGCCGTCTCCTCCGCTTACTTCGTTGTTGTGAGTATGGGTGGCAGTTGAGGGTGGGGATTCCCATCTCCACGGACAGTCGCTGCATTTTGAGTAAAGAAAAATCGCCCATGCGGAACTGGAAACTACAGATGATGTTGCTTTTTATATGGCCTCGTCACATTTTCTTGAATGTGAGGGGAAAAAAGTGGAAGTCAATCTTCATTGAATCTTTGTGAACTAGGCTGTGGCATTAGTTCCTGAAGTTCGGGGCAAGTTTTGCCTGTCGTTAATCTATGCTTTACCATAACAAACCTGGATATGACTGCAAGTGCAAGTTAATGGAATTGGTAAGTTGGGTGAGAGTTGTTTAAACGTCCTCTGAATGTTTTGAGAGTTCAAGCTTTGTCAGTGTTTCCTGTAAAGGGGAAGCTCAGCTAGCAGACAGGAAGCTCTTGGTAAATGCAAGTTTCGCAGTCTCTCGGAGTCTTTACTTGTTGTCTGTCACATATCTGATTTTTTTAATTAAGATTTAACATCAGTAGGATGTTAATTTCTCTTCAGCTCAGAACATTTTTGAAACAATGAAATTAGTTTATGAAGAAACTAAAGGCATCTGTTGGTTTATTTACATGCAAACTATTCAGCATTTGTTTTGTACTCAAGGGAAGCAAGACCTGATAACAAAGCAGCATTAGACACTAATTAAGGAAGAACTTGTAGAAGTTCCTTTTCTTGTTCATTGTTCAGAACGAGTCTGACTACTCGTGTGGAATGAATTAATTCAATATTATCAGAGAGTGTAGTTACTAATCAGTCCTCGATAGCTGTGGGGGTCCACTGTCGAGTGATTCATATTTCCACAAACACAGTGAGATCTAGGTCTACACCCCTATTGCTGATCATGATCTATTAAGAATTGTCATTTTGCTGCAGACCTTTGTGCCATTTGACTACACTTCTCATGTGGTTTATCACTTCCCACAGGCGTGAACGTCAAGGAAATCAATAAAGAAAACAAAGACACAATATTTGGCGAGATACACACATCGATCGATACTTTGGCATTCACTTTTGGCAATGTGTGAGTACCATAGACTTCCCTTCTGTAATCAAATGTATATTCAGAATGCTCTTCATCTGTATAGACTTACTTTCAGTTTCCATGACCAGTTTTACAGAATACGCCAGCTGTCCTTCCTCTTGTCATTTTCTTAATGCTGATGAAATGTACTTGTGTTATGTTGCAATGTTACTTAAAGGGATTGTTCATCCAAAATTAAATATTAAATTACTCATCCTCATGCCATTCCAAACCAGTAAACATCTTTAATTCTCAAAACACAAATCTGAGAGATTTCTGTTCCTTCCTCGAAAGTCCACACAACCACATGTTTGACATAGATTTTACAACTCATAATTTATATAAATCCAAGTTTAAAAAAGTCCACTAAAGAGACATGATTGCTTTATATGATAAACAGATTTAATTTAGCCTTTAATTCGCATATAAATATTGATCAACACGCATACATAGAGCACATCAAACATGGTCAGCGGAAGCCTAAACGTGTGTGAAAAGCTAGAACAAATCTTATGGGTTCTTATGTGTTAAGCAAGTAAATTTGAGATTCTGATTACCATATTTGATGTGCTTTCAAGTTGTTATACAAAATGATCAGAGGATATAAATAAAATACCTTAATTTGTGGTTTGAAGATGAAGTCATGCAGGTTAGGAATGATGTCAGGTGACAGAATGATGATGACAGAATTTTTATTTTTGGATCAACTAACCCTTAATACTGCTCACATTCTTGATCTGTTTGGGATGAAAAATAGCACCAGTGACTTGTCTTATTTTTCCCCCTCAGAGTGTCTGACTTCCTTATGGGAGATGTGGACAGTGGCTCCAGTTTGGGTTATCCCCAAGCCAGAAGAAGTCGTGTAAGTAATCCCCTCCATTGCCCTAAAATTTCCTTGAAAAAAAAGAGTTAAAAAAAACCCACATTATTTACTCACCCTCGTGTTGTTCCTAACCTCTGTGCTATTTGTTCAGTGGAATACAAAAGGATAATTTTGCTCTTCACACAGCTCTTTTCCATACAGCTTCATGTCTTCTGGAGCCATACCATAGCTTTATGTGAAAAGCAGACTCACATTTAAGCCAGTATTCTCTATAAACAACAGTACCAAATGGCTTCAGAAGACTTGAAATACATGACCATTCAAAAGTTTGTTGTCAGTAAGATTTGAAATGTTTTAATGTTTTTGACAGAAGTATCTTATGCTCACCAAGGCTGCATTTAAAAAAAAAAAAGTATTTCTGTGGTTTGGTGCTCAAGAAACTTCCTTATAAACGGTTGTGCTGCTGATGAATGGAAAGATCACAAACAGCATATACTTGAAATAGAAATCTTTTGTAACATTATACATGTCTTTAAGGTCACTTTTGATCAATGTAATGTGTCCTCGCTGAATAAAAACGTGTGTAGTTGTATGGACTAGTTTTATGGCATGTTTATGATTTTTATGTCCTTGTTGGCACTTGATACGTGTGGTTACTATGAACTTTGAGGAAAAGACATGCATGACGCTTCTGCGGAATTCTTCTTTTGTGTTCCACAGAATAAATATATATTTTTAGAACCAGTGTGAGTACATAATAGCATTTCATTTTTTTTTGGGGTGAACTATCCCTTTAAATTGAGATGTCTGCTTTGAAAATAATGAAACCTGGCTGGCCCCTGTGATTTAAAGAGGAAGGTTTGATTAACTGAGACGAGATAAAAGAGAAGCACTCAAAAGAAGCCCCTTTTCATCCCTTACCTCTGTAATCAAACTTCTCATCACGTGTGAAACGCCTTTCTCTTTTTCTCCTCTAGTCTTTTGAAAACCTCTCTGAGGATTCAGGAGGCTGCAAGCAAAATGATCTGGCAGGTAAATGGATTTCCTTTCCTTCTCCTTTATGTCTTGCCTCCTTCTATCAAGGTATTCATCACAAAGCACAAAGGGGCGTTGAAGAGAATCTATCTCCTCACATATTTTATGTGCCTCAGAGCAACAGTAATACAAACTTGAACAAAGTGTTCTAGTTAAACAAACCACACATGAAAAGTGTTGTTCTAGCAGAGAGACAGATGAGCTGTGCTGACATAGGTCATAATCGTCAAGAGAGCTCTACACACACTGTGGCTTCACACTTGTGTTGTTTTTCATATAGTCTAAAATTCTTCTTGTTTGCCAAATGGTTGACATTCTTAGTTTTTCTTTTTGGTACGTTTGAGTGAGGAATGGGAACCATATGTGGCTTATTGGGCGGGGTGCTTGGATTCAGGGCAGCTGAGTTGCGTGTCAGTGCATTTGACAAAGGTTAAGCACAGATTTTACGAGATGATCTCACATGCGCATGCCATGCAATAAATCGTACTGTACATACATCTAATGCTACCACAGATTAGTGTCAGTTTTAGAAAGACCTCTTTTTCTTTTAAGTCAAGGGGATGGTGGAGAGTATTTATTCCTCTTAAAAGCAAGTTTGCCACCCATTTCAGGGCTGTCGCTGCCTTCAATAAAGCTGACTTGTAAAATTTGCCTTGTAACTGTTGGCCTATAAACCCTGTAGGGCGGTAACATTTAAAATTGGATTTTAAATGACAGTTTTAGAGAGGGGAGAGACATGGTTGAGGAAATATAAATGTCTTCAAATGGTACCTCTGTGCATTTTCAACAATCTTTTTAAACAATGTGGAGCATTTGTGTATTTTTTGGATGTGTGTTTACATGCGGTGTTCTCTGTCCCCAGAGCTGTCCACTGTGGAGCACGTGGACCTTCTTCTGCTGAAGCATGACAGTGGAGTAGAGTCGGCTTTGCTCTATGCCAAGGCCTGGTCCAAATACACCAAAGACATGCTGGCCTGGGTGGAGAAACGCCTCAGCCTGGGTCAGTCCATTCTTAAAGCCTGATTTTTTGTTTTTTCTCCGTTGTTGAACTTTAGTGTTTCATTTGGTGTCTCTGTATTTGACAGACATGGAATGTGCCAAAAGCTTTGCCAAGATGGCAGAATCAGCAAAGACAGTGGCAAGTCAGCAGGTGATGGTCTTTTGTTTTGATAACATGTGATATATGATGTACTACCATTTTAATTTTTGTGAACATTTTTGAAATAAAGTAATATTTTTATTTGACCCGGACATAAAATTAATTAAAAGTGAGAGTAAAGCCATTTATAATGTATTTCATTTCAAATAAATACTGCTCTTTTGATCTTTCTAATTATAAAAAAAAAAAATCCTTAATTTTTTTTAAGGGTTTCCATAAAAATATTAAGCAGCACAACTCTTTTCAGAAAAATTTAAAAGAAGAAGAAATGCACCAAATGATTTCTGAGGATTCATTTGACACCGAAGACTGGAGTATTCAATTTTGCCATCACAGGGATAAATACATTTTAGGGAATACATTTTAGAAAATATTCAAATTTATATTTTAATTAGTGCTGTCAAGCGATTAATCGTATCCAAAATAAAAATGTATGATTACATAATATATTTGTGTATACTGTTTATATTTATTTATTTATGTATAAATATACACACACATACAGTATATATTTTGAAAATATTTACATTTATCAATTTATATTCATGTAATTTACATTATATATAAATACATTTAATCCATAAACATAAAATGTATCTTAAATATATACCTGCATGTGTGTGTGTGTGTGTATTATATATAATAAATATACCTTTCACACACACATATATATAATGAAAACATAAACTTTTATTTTGGATGCAATTAATCGCAATTAATCGTTTGACAGCACTAATTAAAATAGAAAATGGTCATTTTGAATTGCAGTAATATTTCACAATATTGCTCATTTTAATGTATTTTGTATATAAAATAAATAAAAATTCAGCTTTGTGAGCATACGAGACGTGTTACAAATTATTATTTATTTTTTTATCTTACCAATCCCAAGTTTTTTAATGGTAGTGTATTTGGTTTTAGGCCTTTAAGTGACATTATTGTGTGACTGTGTTTCTTTACCTAAAGGACTTTATGCCGTTCCGGGATATTTATGTCTCTGCCTTTAAAAATGAGATCGAGTACAATCAGATTCTGCTCCAAACATCTGCAGCTCTACAAACCAACAAATTTATACAGGTATGATCAGTTATCTGCCGAACACTTGTAACTAACTATTTACCAATAAGTTCCTTTAATTCCACATAATTCCCATAATACCAACAGCCACTGCTTGCCCGCAAGAACGATCTGGACAAGCAGAGGAAAGAGATAAAGGAACAATGGCAAAGAGAACTAAAGAAAATGGTATATGTGATTCTTTGAATTGTATCATTAATGTTTCTTCACGACCGATAGTGCTTAATAACCCACATGTTTTCAGAGCGAGGCTGAGAGCGCTTTGAAGAAGGCTCGGCTGCTGAAGGTGCAGAAGAGGGAGGAGTACGGGAAGGCACGCAGCTCCACCAGCCGCACCGAGGAGGAGCAACCAACAGCTGGAGGCAGGACTCTGGAGAAGAAACGGAGGGTGGAGGAAGAGGCCCTGCAAAAGGTACCGCAGAAACTGCACTATAACTCTAAATTCAACTCCAACAGGGTCACAGACTGCACAAACACACACACCCTTGAGTTTATTGACCTTGTTTATTGGGCATCAAAGGGGTGATGAGAAACACAGAGTTTGTGGGAATTTGTATGATATTCCTTAACGTCTGATGTGCTGTCTGAAAATCAGGCCATGTAATCTAAACATTACTGTTGCTATTACAACCCAGCAACTGCATAGCATCACACCTTAGCAAATGTGAGCATTTTCTTCACCAAAATAGAACGTTTTTGCAGTCCTGTTTGGTGCTGCTGGTGGCACGGAAATTACACACTTTAGCTTAAAAAAGGCTAGGAAAATCACTATGCTTTTGTTTTGTTTGGCTGATTGTCTGTTTTTGTGGTGAATTTAGGCTGAGGAAGCGCAGGAGCAGTATAAAGCCTGTGTGGCCGATCTAGAGGTGAAGAAGGTCAGCCTGTCAAACAGCTAAGAGTGAGATCCTCGCTCAAGTTCGGAAGCTGGTCTTCCAGTGTGACCTGACCCTCAAAGCGGTCTGTATCCATGTCACAACAACACTACAGTACAGTTCAAAAGTGTTTGGGTCTCTAAGATTTTTCAATGTTTTGAATCAAAAATAATTTTGATTTAGAAAATGTTTTTGAATCAATATAATAACTGTTTTCAATTTAGTATATTTCAAAATGTAAATTATTCCTGTGATGCAAAATCATTCTTCAGCGTCACATGATCCTTCAGAAATCATTCAAATATGCCTATTTGCTGCTCAAGAAACATTTATTATTATTATTATTATTAATGCTGGAA
The DNA here is from genome assembly GCA_003573665.1 of Oxygymnocypris stewartii. Classification (NCBI taxonomy): domain Eukaryota; kingdom Metazoa; phylum Chordata; class Actinopteri; order Cypriniformes; family Cyprinidae; genus Oxygymnocypris; species Oxygymnocypris stewartii. Next base: position 2,096,737 of record QVTF01022009.1, read on the forward strand.
ACAGTTGTGCTGCTTGATAATTTTTGGAAATCATGATGTGAATATACATTTCAAAAGAACAGCTATTATTTAAACTATAAATATTTTGTAACATTTTACATATATTTACTGTCACTTTTGATCAATTTAATGCATTCTTGCTAAAACAAAAATATATATCTTACTGACCCCAAACTTTTGACCTATATGAAAATAAATACCATTATTGCATACTGACTATTCTCAAAAACTCTCGCAGGTGACAGTGAACTGGTTCCAGATGCAGCAGGCTCAGACCCAGCCTCTGTCAGTCAACTACCAAGCTCTAAGTGAACAGGTCAAAAAGTATGAGCCAGGCCAGCGCTACTGTGAGTTCGTGTGCAGCCTGCCTAAAGAGCGTGTGTGGCTGGAGTCTCTGTCTCAGGACATCACAGCTTCCTCAAAAACGGGGTAAGTCCTCACTCAAGCTTCCGTGCGGGCCACAGAGAGGCTGCATTGTTTGCGTCTTCCTCAGGATGAACGAAACAACGGTCGATGATAGAATGTTGTTTATCCAGAAATTCTGCTCGCCACAATCGCTGCCCCATGTAAACTCTGCTTTTCAGCTTGACCTCTGAATCACACCCACGTACAAACATGGGTGTGTGCTATCGCCTCTCTTTACAGTGCATTCAAATCCTACACTTTCCTGTTGAGTAATTCATTTCACAACCAGCAGAGATTCTGCTCAGACTGTTTGCTTGCGTTATTTTAATAAAGCATGTTTTAACAAGTGACTTTCTTTTCTAGAATGTCCCTTCATAAGAGGTCTCAGAGCAGCACCCGCTCATCCCATGGGAACCTGTCGCAAGGCTCTGTAACTTCTGCAGATAACCACAGCATAGATGGGGTTGAGGGTACCGTACAACCCTGCAAGGCCAAGATCGCAGAGAGGCGGTCCAATAGCAGTTTAGACATGCAAGGTAAGAGTCGCTAAGGATCTAGACTGGCAACTAAAATTTGTAGGTTTAAAATTGATCAGCTTCTGTTGCACTAAATTGAATGAAAACAATAACGACAGGTTTTTGAACAGTTTTCCCCCACTTCCATTGTTTGGACAAACAGATAGTCCTGATCCAAACTCACTGTAACTCACATTGAGCATAAGTTGCTACGTCAGGCTGCTCATGCAGATCTCATGCAAGTCTTGGGGTGACATCATTTATTTTCTTCCCACTTAAACAAGATCCTGAGATGTTTGGCACTATTAGGCACATATGTTTGGCAAGCTTCAGCATCCTGAACAGCTTATTAATTTTAAAGCTTGACGCGTCCACTGTGGGTTTTTACCCAGCGTTGGCCATCCACAGCTTGGACAAAAGCTGCCAGCAGTCAGGATTAAGGCCCAAGACCCAGATCGGCCCTCTGCTTCCAAAAAGCCCCTGTGCTGTGACATCATCAGCCTGCTGGATTACAGCCTGAGCTCACATTTAATGGAGCATCCAGACTAGATGACTAAAATCAAGCACATAAGCAAAATTCTCATATTTTTAGAGATGAGAACTCTGAACTTTAATGAAACGTGTAGACAGACTGATTCTCCTAAATCCTAACACACGCAGGACTTTCTCCCTCAGTTTTAGGAATAGAGATTTCCTAGATGAAAGACAAAAGGTAATTCTGAGCTTAATTCTGTGTGTTGTAGTATTAAAGACGCAGGGCTCCCAACGGGCCTGGAGCTCAGGCAGTGCCGGTGGAGGAGGGATGTGCAGTGACTCAGAGAGTGTCGGAGGAAGCAGTGAGTCTCGCTCAATGGACTCCCCCCCAGCTAGTCCAGGTACTTTTCCTGGTGTCAATGCATTTCACAATAGGAAGTTAATACCACACCGAATGATTTAATGTGTACGTAGGCCAATATGTTTGACGTTCAATTTCCATCAAATCAAAGTCATGCCAATTGTTTTACTCAGTTTTGATTTGCATATTTGACCTCTGTCTTGATGTCAGTTTTAATGTCAATTTGATGTATTTTCAATATCAGGTGACCCCTTGGTTATATAAGTGTTTATTTTCTATATTTTTTATTCTAGATTATTTTCTATATAATTATATATTATTTGTTTGTTCTATTGTTCTTGACAAAAATAGCCTTCTGTGCTGGCATTAAACAATATACTACTACTGCTGCATATTTTATTTTACTTTATTTGCCAACATTAACAAAACATTTAAAATATATTTTTCATTAAACAACTTTCAGTATAATTTATTATGTGCAGTAATTACCGGAAATTGTTGTGATGTTGTAACAGCTATAAATCATGCATACCACAAAGACATCAGCCAGCTAGATAGTAACATATTTACATCAGCAGTATTTAACAGAATGTGCAAAACAATAATGTTCACTACATCAAAGAAAAAGCAGGCATAAAAACATGTATGTGATCAACAGATTGTTAGGACATGATAATGTGAAGACATTTGCGTGTAAAGTGGTTGTCTTAGTTTTCCGTGGAGAAGTGCTCTGCAGGATGGAAGTATCTAATGTGTGTTTATCCGTGTGTTCGTTTTACAGGGGATTTCAAACGCAGGCTTCCCAGAACTCCCTCAACTGGTACCATGTCTTCTGCAGATGACCTGGATGAGAGGGAGCCACCCTCCCCATTAGATAACGGTTGGTATTACAGACCAAATAGTGTGAGTGTCTGTGATCATAGATGATTGGTGATACCACAGGTTTGTGTTTATTATGCTAGTGCTGAATTGCTCGCACCCATGTTTTTGCAGCTGCACAGATGGGCTGGGTGTTGACATTGGCACAATGCCACAGTTGGCCATTCCGGTCTCTCCACCAAAAGTGTTACATTTCAGTAATAATTGCTGAATGTAAACCAATGTTAAATGTAGGGAAATACATTTGAGGAACTGGAGAAAAGGTCATGCTTCCTCAAAAGTACTAAAACAACCATTAATTAAATAGGAATGAAAGAGTCATGAAAGTACTTTCAATTCCCATTCCAACTCACATTTAAGACTCTTGATGATCCAATTAGTTTTTATTAAGATATTAAAACATGCATTTTCTTGTCTCAGGCCTTGCTGAAATGGTGATGGAAGCGGCCAGTTCTCCCGGCCCTTTTCGTAATGCTCTGATGTCAAAAGCGGCACAAACTCACAAGTTGCGGAAACTGCGAGCACCTTCTAAATGCAGAGAGTGTGACGGGCTGGTGGTGTTTCAAGGCGCTGAATGTGAGGAGGTACGGTCATCGTCATCAACACCTACATCTATTCTGTTCACATTGTTCATTAGAGCCTGTTGTCATTCCCTGATCTCTTTTTACATAGTGCTCTTTGGCCTGTCATAAGAAATGCCTGGAGACTCTTGCCATTCAGTGTGGTCATAAGAAGCTCCAGGGCAGACTGCACCTGTTCGGGATTGACTTCGCCCAAGTAGCTAAGAACAGTCCTGATAGCATCCCCTTCATCATCAAAAAATGCACCTCAGAAATCGAGAGTCGAGCCCTGAACATTAAGGTGAAGAATCGAGATGCAACTGAAAGGAATTGGTTTAATTCAACGTTTGTGAGTCATTTTGTGCGTGACGCCTACTTTTGGTTCATTTTAAGGGCATTTATCGGGTGAATGGGGCGAAGTCTCGTGTGGAAAAGCTGTGCCAGGCCTTTGAGAATGGAAAGGACTTAGTGGAGCTTTCTGACGTCCACCCACATGACATAAGCAACGTGCTCAAGCTTTACCTGAGACAGGTGTGGTAGTACAAATAATTCCAGTTTCATCATGTCTATATGAAACTTGACATAATAGAGTGCAACAGTACCCACCCGCTTTTTGGTTTCGGAAGTATTTTTCACTTAGGAATGTTGTCTTTGTTATAGAGTTATAGCCATGAACCAAAGCAACCAGCTACGAGGTGAATCACAACATTGCAAACTTTGTTCTTGAAAATCTTCATTTCATGTTTTAGAGTTTAAAAAACACTCGTTGAATCTTTGTAATCTCCTCAGGTGCCTGACAAACGTTGTTGTTGTGATCATAGACTGTATGGATGTGATTACACGCACTTACACAGAGCTTTTCCTTCACCGTGTAACGTGCTGCATTTGCAAGGCTCCGTGAAAACATGTCAGCCTTTATTTTCCTTTACGCCCTAAAGAATATATCACAGGTTCAAGATCATTCAAATTATCCACCCTCGATCACTTTTAGTCAGCTTTGACGAAACTCCTCTCAGCTAGCACGTCTTTTCAAAGTGAGAGTAGCCCTGTCACCTGACCAGAATACAGCGCGCTGATTCGCTAAAATGGACTTAGCGGTTTCTGTTTAAAAACAGCAAGGGCGCTTGTCAGCTTCTGCAGTAAAACGTAAACTCGCGATTCCTTGAAAGTGGACAATACCGGCTTTTTTGACTATTTTGACCAAAACCATTTTTTTTTTAAAGTGGTGTTTATCGTTTTTTTGCAAATGAACTCTTCATATATATATATATATATATATATATATATATATGTAGCTGTTGCACTCTATAGGGTTCCATTGCGCTTCACATTTTGATGATTTGACACTGCCTAAAAAATTATTAAATTGTTTTTCAGCTGCCAGAGCCATTGATTCTGTATCGGTATTATAACGATATCATCGGGCTGGCAAAAGAGACTCAGAAAATGAACGAGACTGACTCGACTGAAGAGAAATCACCAGGAGAGAAGCTGTGCCTCAGTGTTGAGCTTAAACGGGTCCTCTTCAAAATCAGAGACCTCCTTCGCCAGCTTCCTGCGGCTCACTACAAAACCCTGCAGTTCCTCATCACCCATCTGCATAGGTACGCTAAAAAGCTCATATGGCAAAGAAGCAGGAATCCGTTATTGGGATGTTTTTTTTTTTTTTGCTTGCTGTGAAATATATTTTATCACTCATTTTTCTACAGAGTGTCAGAGCAAGCTGAGGAGAACAAGATGACCGCTAGCAACCTTGGTATCATCTTCGGTCCCACACTCATCAAGCCCAGGAAGTTGGAGGCGGAAGTGTCGCTGTCCTCTGTGGTTGACTACCCCCACCAGGCCCGAATGGTGGAGCTGCTCATCAGGCACCACCAGATGATCTTTGATGTTCCTCTGAACCCTGTGTCTCCCACCAGTCAGACGGCACCACAGCCAGCACTCAGCCGCCACTCCCGATCTCTCTTGGATATCAAAGAGGTGAGCTGGGCAAGAGAATGAAAGCTGTACCTTTTATTTGGGGGGGTTAAACAATTAATTGTTATATTTCTGATCTGTTTATCCTTCATACAGAGTGCAAAACTCTACAAGAGACACTCGTCTGTGATGACCTCTGCACAGCTGATGGAGGAAGTGAAGGAGATAAAGACAAGGGACGATAAAGCACAAACACCTGGTTAGTATGATTGTGTCTGCTCATCTTTGGTATTAAAGTTGACATTAAATCAATATTGACCCCCTTTAATGAGCCATGGTAGAATGAAAAAAATATTTATTTTTGTCTGAAAGCATAGCATGAAAAATAGATCATATTTTTCATTTGAATGTGAAAGTTTATTCAAGAAAAAATTATATATTTGTTTTGAAACTATTCTTAAGTAATATTAATGTGGTTTTGTTAAAAGACATAATGTATATTTCATAAATGTGGACTGTTTTGTGCCGTTATGAGTTATAAGTTCAAAGGAATTTAATTAAATCTACTAATTTCAAGAGGTACAACTGGTAATTCTCAGATGATGTGTGCTTATATAATTCATATAAATGATATAGAGCTGCACGATTCTGGATACATTGAGAATTTGTCTCAAATAGAGATCACGATTCTGAACTAAACAAAATAATGAGTGACAAAATATTATTGCTGCAGTCAATTTAAAAGTATTTCATTAATTTTAATTAATTCCTTAATGTTTTAATATATATGTATTGAAAAAAAAATATATAGATTACAATTATGAAAAAGTGGTTTGAATGAATGATTCAATGACTCCTAAATATTTCACTTGTGTCATTACTGGATGAATCAGCGTTTTTGAACCAATCTCTTTAATGAATGATTCAATGACTCCTAAATATTTCACTTGTGTCATTACTGGATGAATCAGCGTTTTAGAACCAATCTCTTTAATGAATGATTCAATGACAAAAATGTTTTAACAGTCACGTTTCAACACAAACGTTATTGGAAGCGCCAGTTACTTTCAAAAGGGGATTTGCTCTATTGTGATTGCTACCATAGACATCAGTGTTTATGTGTGCACTACAAACTTTTATCCCTGTATTTCTGTGATAATATGAATGATAATATCAACATCTTTTGTTGGTTAACAATAATGACACAGATAGGTATTTAATTAGCAATGCTGTCCATTTAAGACAAAAGGCATGCATGTAATACTGACACACACTCAGTTTTCCCCACACCTGTTTACTGAAGCCATTACCAACTGTATTTATGTGAGTTAGGCTACTCTACATGATAGACATTTGGACTGCTATGTGTGTATTTGAGCAATGATAACTGATCGCACGCTGTATGAGAACTGAAGAAGTGGAGCGTGTGCGAGAGAGAGCACTTCTATCAGCTCGAATCTGCCTATCGCGCCTTCACTAATTTTAAGTTAATTGACAACAAATTGTGACTCCCGGGAAATGACACATCTGGCCACCCTATCCCTAAACCTTCGGGTGCTGAGGCAATTGTTTCAGATCACTGTGTAACACAGTTCGTAGATCGGGAAGAAGGAGGCGGGAACCGGCGAACGTTCAGACACTAATAATAAAATAAACAAACACAAAATAAAAGCGGCAGCCCCTCACGGACGACAGCCGCACACAAAAACACAAACTAAAATCCAGGCCCGCCCCACTCGTCACATCCATCCACAGCGGCTGCCATACTGAGACTAGATATGCGAACACCCCTTATCCAATGACAGAGACGCACATTTCAAAAGACAAGACAGTTAATTTAGCCTACAGGATGTATTTTGAATGTCTGGTCCGGTTGAATGTTTGTCATAGTTTTTATAATCAGATATTAGTTTTAGCTCACACCACAATGTTCGTTAACGAATATTTTTCGTTATCATCTTCGTTGATGAAATTAACACTGCTGCAAATTGACATTAACTGATTTTATGCGACTAAAACCTGATTTTTTTTTTCTTTCAAAAGTCATTGCAACAGAGGTTACTAGGCTTAAGTATATTTCAGCCACCGCACTAGCCATTCTTTTTTACGTATAGGCATGTATATTTAGTGAAGCAGTGCAAAGAGCCACTTCTGGTACGCTTCTGAGATGTTGCTGCAGTGCAGCGGGTATAAACGCAAGCACTGACTGGCTGGTGGATGTGTCGGAGCCGTAATGTGAATTATTAAACTAAGTTCAAGCATATTTTTCTTATCAGCAGGTGAATGCTCAGATGTCAATGGGGTTGGCTCAACTCCTGTAGTTGTGCAGAAGTCCACATCGGTGTTCAGCTGGCCCAGTGCCAGCAGCCGAGTGGTGCAACTACGTCCTCAGCGCACCAAGCCAGCGCCTCGGCCCATCAGCATGCCCGTGGAGCGACTGCTCAACGAGCGCAACAGTCGCAACTCAGAGGAGTGTGAACACTCGCCAGCTGCCATTCAGGAGACCCCTGAACCGGAGAAACCTTCGACACCACGCCTCACCAACTATTACAGAAACCCCTTCATCGACACACAGACACTGAGGAGGACCTGGGACAGACAGTACAGGCATTATGATGTGACACCCAGAACTGCTATGATAGTGGCCAACCTGCCATCCTCTGATGTGCCAAAACCGTCGGAAATTAGCGTTGTACCCCAAAGCAGCACCAGTAGAAAAGATGGTACAAGCCAGTCCAGCGGGGCTCCGATATCCTTCCGAGCACCACGGACACTGAAACCCCCTCCCGGAACGTTCTATAGACCTCCATCAGTAAGCCAAATCAGGCCATTTGACTCGCTAGCAAAAACCGTTTCAACAGCAACTAACACAGGAGCTATATACACAACAGCCATAACCATATTTACAACTGCGGCCACATCAACAGTTTCGACAGTCTACACAGCCATCACGACTCCCCCGACAACTCCAACAACTTCAGTGAGTATCGCTGTAACGGCCAAGCCGACCTTTACAACAGTGATGAGCGCTGTATCAGGAGCAGAGGAAGGACTGTCCGAGAACGACTCCATCAGCCCCGCCACACTCTCTCCGCCTCAATCTCCAAGCTCCAGCGCAGAGGAGCTCAGCTCTACGGACGCCAAACCCCTCTATCAGAGACGCAATCGCCGTTTGGAGGAGATAGAGCACCGAGAGGCCCATTTTGTTTAAACAAAATGCCCTGTTGGACAGATCTCATTTCACTTGGTACATTATCCTATATGTGACACTCAGAAAGATTCCTCCACAGGCCTCACAAGGTAAATTTTAATAGTCTAGTAGATCCGTCTACAGCTTTGTGTATGTATTTGTATGTAAACTGTCATTTTTGTGCCATACTGTATATATGGAAATTGTTTTAATATCCCTTTGAGAAAGGGCAAAAATATTAGGAGAGAGGTGAAACGTCTCTGAAATTTTCTCTTTAAGCTACTATTTGAGCCAGAAATATCAGCAAAGGTCCAAAACATTTGTGACATTCGCTTATCCATAAGTGAGCACTCTTTTATGTTATTTTCTTTCTCGTTTCTGAACGTTTTTGCCAAATGTGTCTTAGTCTTATTGTCTCTTTCATTATGATAAGATGAGACACTTCTATATCAGTAAATAATCAGCTATATTAATGTTAATAAAATCAAAAGTTCTGTGTAATAACTGTATAAACTCAAAAGTAATGTGTATAGTATTGACTGTAAATTCATGCCAACTTGCTCATTTTGATGCACTTGCTAAGCCTAACTTTTACATTCATCACTGCCCTTGCATGATGTAATGCAGTCACTGCTGGCTGTTTGATTTGTTTTATAGTTCGTCTCTTGGAAACACTCCTGCTTGTGTGTGTGTGTGTGTGTGTGTGTGTGTGTGTGTGTTTTAGGCTGCGTAAGTGCATCTGTTTCTATTTTATTTCAGAGTTATGTATGCATTTGTTTACATTTTTACACATAACCTGCTACCAGAAACATACATCTATACCAACAGTTCCTGAAGACATGCAACATGTTTGCAGATTAAATCTTGTTGAAACTTTTTTCTGCTATTCTTTTCTTTCATGTTTGGTCCATTCAAGTGTAAAAGTGTATAAGACGAAAAGTGTTTCGAGTCACTCCAAGTGTTGTTATTGTTAATTGAAACTTATTATTAAAAATGGTTTGCATTAAAATATAAATATTGGATGAAAATACTTTAATTTAGAGCTTATATATCAGATAATAAATTAAGAAAACCTCAAAGAAAGTTTGGAATGTTGCGTTTTACTGAAACAAAAAAAACTGAAATTAATTTAAAGGGAGAGTTCACCCAAAAAGGACAATTCTGTCATTAATTACTCACCCTCATGTTGTTCCAAACCCTTAAGACCTTCGTTCATCTTCGGAACACAAATTAAGATATTTTTTATGAAATCTGAGAGCTCTCAGACCCTCCATTGACAAGAAGGGTCCTTACACGATCAAGGTCCAGAAACCGCAAGGGGATCGGTAAAATAATCCATGTGACATCAAGGGCTCAACCGTAATTTTACGAAGCTACTAGAATATTTTTTGTGCGAAAAAAAAAAACGATTTTATTCAAATTCATCTCCATGTCACCCTAGCACCATTTTGAAGAATATCGTCTGGACGGAAAGTGTGTACGCTCTTCAATTGGTGCTTTTCCTTCAAATCAAAGTGTAAATATAAGTTGAAGACATATCCACGCAGTGCGGGTGACACCGAAGAGCGTACTCCGTTTCCGTCCAGTGGATTTTATCCAAAATGGCGCAACAGAGGAGACGAACTGTTGAAAAAATCTTTATTTTTGTTTTCTTTGCATACAAAAATATTCTTGTAGCTTTGTAAAAATTAAGTTTGAGCCCTGGATGTCACATGGATTATTTTACCGATCTCCTTGCTATGTTTCTGGACCTTAATCGTGTACTGTCCTTGACCGTGTACTGATCGTGTACTGACCCTTACTGTCAATGGAGGATTTCATAAAAAATATCTTACATTTGTGTTCCGAAGATGAACGGAGGGCATTCAAAACGACATGAGTTTGAGTAATTAATAAAATATTTTTTCTTTTTTGGGTGAATTAACCCTTTAAACATTTATAGTAATATTAGTAAAAAATATAATGTAATATAAAAAAACTTTAAGACACAAAAATATTTATATCTGAAAATACAAAAGCTCATTCACAGTATTAATAAATACTAAATACACCAAAATTTTCTTCCCCATTTTCATCTGCTAGATACAAATTGTATGCTTGATCACTTAGAAAAGTAATAGTACACCTCTCAAAAAAATAGTAAATAAAAGTACAATTTGAAATCATAGTGGAAGAATAATGTTTCATATTTAAAAAAAATAACAGTAACAGAGAATTACTGCCTTAGCAAGCATGCTAAATAAAATGTGTACTGTAATCAGGTGTGCATTTAATACTGCATGCCAGAGGTTATTTGGGGGAAGGCCACACTTTCTATCCTGTGTCCTGATCACAGAGAGTGTTCTTGCCTGTTGTCCTCGCTCTCTGTTTGGCTGAAACTGTCCATGACAGGCTCTCCCTCCTCATCCCTAATTAACCATGTCACCTGAGCTCCAGCACTGAGCTGCTCAGCTCAGACCCATCCAACAAACACACAACACTCAAAGCAGAAGACATCAAATATATCACCAAATGTCCAGAATACACAATATAACAACACACACCATCAATATCCCGAAATGCCTCCCCAATCTCCAGCATGCACATGTAAATAAACAGTAGTGTTAAAATGGAGGGCTTTGCTGATGGCCATGTTAACCCTGCAGATTAAGCCAATCAGATTAGTTGAGTCATTCAGAAGCAGCAAGTTTGGCTGTTGGGTTTCAGCGACAATCATGGACTGTAATTATGTACTTTTATTCGTGAATGATAAGGAACTCATATTTCTTCAACGCTGAGGTAAGTGTATTGTTTAAGGGAACACTATTAACTAGCTGCTTAGCTTATTAGCATGTATATTACTGTGATATTAACTGTTTATTAGCTCTTATTCTGCGTGACCGTATTCTAGATCCCTTAACCTTTCCCAATCTAAACATAACAACTAACGTTACCTTATTATTTAGGAGTAAATTTGAATTTTACTGAAAACAAACTACCAGTTATACAAGTAATACAAACTTAAAGTGAATACATGTTTCTTAATTTAAAATGTTACCGATTTAAATCATGATTTGTTTGGTCAAGTCCAACATATTTGATTGTGTCTTTTTTAATAATACTTCTAATAGCAAATATACCAGAATAATTTATAAAATATCATATGACACTGAAGACTGAAGTAATGACTGCTGAAAATTCAGCTTTCACGGGAATAGATTACATTTTTAAGCATATTAAAATAGAAAACATAATTTACATAGTTATATTTTTTAGTGTTTTTACTGTATGTTTGGTCAAATAATTGTAGCTTTGATGAGAATAAGAGGCTTTCAAAAACATGAACTAATATTTCTGACCCCAAACAGTACTGTACATTCATGGAGGGTTAAAGTTGCTGGCCTTTGTGGAGAATATTGCCATTTAATGTTATGTTATAATTATTTGATATTCTTTTAACTATTAACATCAAGTGTTTGTGCAATATGTCTGTCAAAAGAGACTCCGTAAGATGAGACCCTTGTATCTGAACCTGAACTGAAAGATCTTTAATCAGTGTTTGTGTTAAAAGATTGCTGTGGAAAAGTAGACGTCTAACGGACATAATAACAGCTCTGTCTGCGACTGCTGTGCTGTTTTGGTCTTGCCGTAGTAGTCATTGCTGTGGCTCAAAATAGTTCAGTGGTTCAATGCTAGACCCATATTTTCCTTTTAAGATTTGTGACCCAATTTCACATGACTAACAAACAAAGTCTCTAAGCAACGTTTCACTAAAACAGCGGTTTTCATTAATGAAGACTAGCTGTCTGAAATCTGATTACATGTGTACAGCTCTACAATGCTAATGACATTCATCTGTCGCTGTACACCAGCTCTGCGAGTTTTCTTTTAGTTTGATTGTGAGGGTGAAGTGTGTGATGTGTTGGCAGGTTTGTTGCAGCTTGTTGACCCCTACACGGGGTTAAGTTGGAGCCATGAACACAGGCAGCCAGATCCGTCTGCTGCTCTGGAAGAACTGGACGCTCCGCAAGAGACAAAAGGTACAATTAACCCATTCACTGGGACACAAAACATTCATCATCGCGGGCTGTAGTTTCTAAAGCCTGAAAACAGCTTATATTTAGAGCACTCTGTTTATATCATGAGATGCAAACCTCAGAAATTTGGTTCCGAGTGCAGGATTTCGGCAATGAGGTGTGACGTAACACACAAAACCAAATATAAGACCTGAAGCTGAAAAGACAGAGTTAGATAAACCTCTGCTATTGTTTGTTTAACATTAAGGCAATACTTTACAATATGGCGTAATTCTAGGGATGATGCATTTATATATTGGCATCAATTCGGTTATTTACTATGTTAAAGATTTTTTTCAGCTGATGTTGGTTGTTAAAGTTTACATTTTGCCTATTTTCCCAGTTAGACCGCCATCTAATGCTCATTTTATTGCTCAAATTAATATTTTACAACACTCCAATTTAATACCAATGTTATTAAATAAATGTATGCAAATTAATATGCCTACCTAAATATCCAGTTGTCATATACTTTATAATGTTGATGCGTAAATTCAAATGGACTTTTATATTCAGTGTTTTCCAATTATTTAGACCAAATAGTATAGATTTTTTTAATTTTGTCCAAAACATGAAAATAATGATCACATTGTTATTGCACATCCCTATTTAATTATATAGGGTTAATGCATTATGACATAACAATAATTTATTACAGCATTTATCTAGGCCCATACAGACAAAGAAAGTTCAGTTATTAATGTGTTTATACAAATTACTTACAATTAATTGTTGAGAATGGGGGGAAAAACATGATTCGGTTTACATCTTAATTTGTACAGCTTGAAAAGTTATAGATGCATTAACTGTTATTAGCTTTAAATGCTGTAAAAAGTACTGTTTACTGTTTACATGATACCTAATGTATACCACTTTTTGGTAAAGTGTTGTTTTTGCCATTACTAAAATCCTACATTCAGATCTGACACTCGCATCAACAAAAAGATTAAAGGTCAGATTATTGAGTATGTGCAATCCTGTAAATACCTTGGGATTTGATGCAAAACTGAACTTTGAAACTTATTGCGCAGTTGTGTGTAAAAAAGGTCACCAGCACTTGTATTGTAAAAAAAAAAACATCCCACTTCCATATCAACTGAATTATCCTGCTTTTATTGAATCAGTTTTGTCCTTTTCTTTGGTCGCATGGTTTGGTCACATGTCCTTAAAAGCAAGACATTCCTTAAACCAGATAGTTAAGTAGTCTAGTCGATTGGTTGGTGAGTTAGACGTGGAACAAGCATCCCTCTGTACCAAACAGTTACAGCGAATGGCTACTTCTATTTTAAATGATGACACCACCCTTTGCACAATGAGCTTTCCCCTCTGGACGGAGGTTTTTAGTCCCAGGGATTAAAACAAAGAGGTATAAAACAGCTTTGTTCCCACGGTTTAACTGTTAAATAAGCTGTAGGATAGTGGAGTTTTGAGCACTTGTATCATGTATAATGTTATTTTGTGTTGTATTATGCTCTTAAATGTGTTTTGAAATTGTGTGTCAAGGACGGATGTCACTGTCATTTTACTGTAAAACAAATTTACTTGCAGCTATAAATAAAGTAACCTAATCTAACCTGACAACACATGTTTCTGAACAAACCGCTCTCTTGTCATGTGCACACAGATTCGCTTCCTGGTTGAGATTCTGTGGCCGGTGTTTTTATTCATTGGACTTGTGTGGCTACGAAAAGCCAATCCTCTGTATCGCCAACATGAATGTAAGAATACACATTATAGTATCGTTACTTTAGGTTGCACAATTTCACACTCTAAGTGAGCTGTTGATAATGGTATTCAGAAAAACATCACAGCTTGAAAGTTCATTAGCATCTGTGTGAGGTGCCTGAGGACTTACTCATCATATCTGTAAATGCAGGTCATTTTCCCAACAAGGCTATGCCCTCAACGGGAATCCTGCCTTGGATTCAAGGGATTTTCTGCAATGCTAATAACCCATGTTTTCGCCATCAAACTCGAGGAGAGTCGCCTGGGGTCGTTTCCAACTACCACAACTCCATGTGAGTCAGACACTCCTTCACGTCTCAAATCTGGAACATTTTCCTATCTTGCACATTTTGTGTTGTAGGCGTCCAGAGATATTCCTCTGACACAATTCAGTTAGGAGGAAAAATGACTCTTCCAGTGCAGAGGAGTTTTGCGGAATGTCAAACAGCTCGATAAACAACAGTTTGGATTGAAAATGTAGTCTTATCTCAGTAGATTTGTTTTTTAGTTCATACCATAAAATGTTTTTAATGGACTAAGTTAGTTTGAATCCAAGTTCCAGTTTATTGTTGTAGCTCATTTCTTTCTATCCTCTTTAGACTGGCACGGTTTTACCAAGATTCACAGGAGCTGCTGTTCAACGACACTGAGTTTCATCAGCTCGGCCGTCTGTGGCATGAAGCCACCATCTTGAGCAACTTCATGGAGACGCTGCGCACCAATCCTGCGCTGGTGGCAGGTATGTAGGGCAGGGGGAGCGTCTGCTGTCTGACCCATTAACCCGGCCCTCAGAGGAACTGATGGGACCTCTTTAATGGATCTGAGTGTTGGATGGAGAGAGTGGGCATTTCCTCTCTTGTACTTCCACTCCCCTCATACCTTTTTCCTTTTCCTGCTCCCTCTAATGGCCATTGACTAGTCTAGAGTGAACCTAAATCTATCTTAATGTATGGAGAGGATTTTTAGGAAAATGTCTAGTGATCGTAATTTAAAAAAGGACACATTCTCATATCAGCATATTTTAACTGTCCTGTCAAATACAGTTCTAACCGTGAGTTAACACCAAGGACGATAACTACAAAGATAACGAGAAATATATAGTTTCAAAATGATTCTCAATATTAAAGAATAGCAGAGTCCACACCACAACTATAACGATAAAGGCACAGAGAAACGATATCGATGGAATCACTCCCAGAACGATTTTTTTCAGTTGATGAACGATACAAACATTGACAGCCAATCAGAATCCATCCTGCTGTAAGGAGCTCAATTTAAAGCGGCAGATGAGCGTGTGCTTCGAATAATGAACAAATGATATCGTTCACTGGTGTGGACACTGTATTTTTATCTTTATAGTTATGGTTCTTGGTGTGAGTGGGGCTTTAGCCATAAAATCAGAGGGAAAGGGTTTCTCATGTCATACGGAATCTGTATGACTTTCCTTCTACTGTAGAACATGAGGAGACATTTAGTTAAATATCCTAGCTGCTCTTTTTAATATAATTACACTACTGTTTAGAAGTTTGGGGTCAGTAAGATTTATGTATATTTGTATTATTCCTTTTTATATTTTTGGAAGTCTCTTATATTTACCAAGGCTGCATTTATTTGATCAGAAACGCAGTAAAAGAGTAATTTTGTACAATATTATAAAAAAATGTATCTATATTTTGAAATATAATGTGTTCCTGTGCTTTTTTAAAGCAGCCATATTTTTCAGTGTCACATGATCTGTCAGAAATAATTTTTTCGCAAATGACAAATTTTTTGCAAACCAAATCATAACAAACTATAGCAAACCAAACCATAACGGTCACACTTTATTTTAATATCCAATTCTCTCCATTAACAAACCATTAACTATGAATGTGCCTCAGTAAACTCCTAATTTGCTGCTTTTAAATAGTTAGTAAGGTCATGGCCATAGCCAGGCTTTGAAAATGAGTACGGTGGTTGTTAAGTTTCGGTATTGGGTAGGATAAGGGATGTAAAATATGCTCATGCAGAATATGAGCTTTATACTGTAACTACTAATATTCAGCTGATATGTTAATAAGAGGCATGCTAATAAGCAACTAATTAATAGTGAGAATTCCATTGGTCCCTAAACGAAAGTGTTACCACCAAAAAAAAAAAAAATACAAAAAGTCAGTCTTACACCACAATTTGTCTTTATGCCAGCATTAATAGAAATGTTCAAGGACCAACTAAAACTAGGACCAAAAACTTTTCCAGTTGTCATCGCATAGTCATTTACACATTTTTAATGTCATAATTTAATATTTGTAAAATATGTCGGTAACACTTTAGAATAGGGAACACTTATTCACTATTAGCTATGACTTTTCCCTCAATAACTTCCTAATTTGCTGCTTATTAATAGTAAGTAAGGTAGTTGTTAAGTTTAGGTATTGGGTAGGATTAAGGATATAGAATAAGGTCATGTGGAATAAGGCTTAATTACTTCTAATAAATGGCTAATATTCTAGTGATATGCATGCTAATATGCAACTAGCTAAGAGACCTTAAAATAGTGTTACAAATATGTATTTTCATATTGTACAGTCCTGAATACCTCTGAACACCTTTAACTGGAGTTGGTTAGTTGAATCTAGCAGCACTTTCTCCACACACGACTCTCATGTCGTGACCTTTCAACACAGAGTCCTGTTGAGTGACAAAGCTTACGGTGAAGAATTCAGTGATCAAGTGATGCTTTCAAGCACTTTGTCAGCACAGTTTGTCCTCTAAATGAATATATGTCAAAGTCATTATACACGCTGGTCGGCACACTGCTGCAGTGTTAAGAGTGCTTCATTTAAGAAGGAGTGGAATGCATTCTTCCATTGTGCCCATGTATCTAGGCCACATAAAAAGGGAATATTTGTATTTGTGTATTTGCATCTCAAGTAAAGCTTTAAAGGATTTAGTTTAAGAAGGCAGTTTTTGATGGTTTAAAATAAATCCAACGAAATCCACATAATCTCAGTTTTCAATGTAAAAATCTAGTTTTGATGTTTGGGGTATGATGTTATTTTTTCCTTCATGTACTCATGTTGACAGTCTCACCGTATGCTATTGTTTAATCATATATTTCCCTCCACGTCCTTTCCTTTGTGTCATCAGGTAAAGGACTAAAGGTAGAGCACATTCTGAAGGACGACGAGGGTCTAACGTCATTCCTGCTGCGGGACGCTGGGCTTTCAAAGGCTGTGGTGTATGATCTTACAAATGCGCAATTGCGGGTGGAGCAAGTACGTTACTGCAGTGCACATTTAGCTTTTTAGGCTACTGCTTTTAAAAAAGCATTTTAGCTTCCTTCTCTTGTGAGCCATTTGTTTTCACAAATACTTTAACAGCTTCCACTGCAAGCAGAATCCGGTCACACAGTCACATCCTCAAACTCTCCTACGGGGCTTTACTAGATGTTTCCAGCAAGATCTAGTAGATGCACGTGGTGTTAACAGCCACTAAGAGTCCTTCCTGAGTTTGTATGGCAGTGTCTTCGTGACGTGCGTCTTCTTTTGATTCGCGCTGGCCTCTCACACACAGACTGATTTATGTTGTAGCCCATTGTCTCGGTGATTCAAGCACTCTTAAGTATACTTCTTTGATACTACACTTTCCTAAGTGCATCTCAATGTATTGTGAAACACACCATAAATAATGTATAGACATATGTGACCCTGGACCACAAAACCAGTCATAAGTAGCACAGGTATGTTTATAGCAATAACCAATAATACATTGTATGTGTCAAAACTATTGATTTTTCTTTTATGCCAAAAATCATTAGGACATTAAGTGAAGATCATGTTCCATGGAAATTTTTTGTAAATTTGTTTTAACTTCATTTGGACAACTTTAAAGGCGATTTTCTCAATATTTAGATTGTTTTGCCCTCTCAGATTAGTTATTTAAATAGTTGTATCTCGGGCAAATATTGTCCTATTCTAACAAACCATACATCAATAGAAAGCATATTTATTCAACTTTCAGATTATATTTCCCAATGCCTGTATTTGAATGATTTCTTTAAGACAAATTTAATACACTTTTAACGAGTTAGACCAAATCTTAAGCCATCTGAAGATGTATTTCTTATTTCTGTAAGAACATGCTGAGACAGTTGTTTTTGATCTTGTAACTAGTGTAAGATGCACAAATTTGAAAATATCCTATTTCAGACAGCAACGAGATTAAATACAGAGCAAATATAGGAAAAATCTAAGACCCCCCCCCCCCCCAGTAATGCAGTCATAAGTCAGAAATGTCAAGAATTTTTCATCAAATTCTCCCAAAAGATGGACATGCTGAACTATATCTTCATTAACAATCATCTCCTGTGTTTCTAGTTTGCATATGGAGTCCCAGATCTGACTCTGAAAGAGATCGCCTGCAGTCAGACTCTTCTGGAGCGATTCCTCATCTTCCCCAGCCGCGGAGGGCTGCATGGGGTCCACAATGCCATGTGTGCCCTTTCCCAGCAAAGGCTGCAGATGATCGAGGACGTTCTTTATGCCAACATTGACTTCATCAAGCTCTTACGACTGGTTAGTCATGACGTTTTCTTTACACTGACTCGCTGTTTTGCACAGTTATACTAATGTTTAATGGACTGAGATGTTATTGTGTCCCAAAATATGACCAAGAGTAATGCAGCTTTTCATGGCGACTGAATAATATGAATAATAGGCTATACACCACCTGTTCAAAAGTTTGTGGTCAGTGTGACTTAAAAAAAAATATTCTGTCTGACTTCTATTTAGCAAAGACCTGCTAAATTGATCAAAATTTAACTGTAAAGACATTTGTAATTTAATAAAAAAATGCATTACAAAAAGGCTGCTCTTTTGAGAATTCTAATTATCAAAAACAACTCCTATTTTAAGGTAATTAGATTACATTAAATTATCGCTGTTAACAAACCATTAAATATGACTTTTGCCTCAATAAACTCCTAATATGTTGCTTATCAATAGTTAGTAGGGAAGTTGTTAGTTTAAGTACTGGGTAGCTTTAGGGATGTTATGCAAAATATTGCTTTATATGTACGAATAAACAGCCAATATGTTAATAATAAGCATACTAATATTAAGCAACTAGTAAACAGTGAGAATCGGTCCCTATACTGAAACATTTTAATGGTTTCCACAAAAATATTAAGCAGCACAACTTTTGAACACAGAATCATTATATTCAAATGTTTTTTGAAAGTGACGTGACATACGACCAAGTATGGTGACCCTTACTCGAAATTTGTGCTCTGCATTACCCATCCAAGTGCACACACACAGCAGTGAACACACACACACACACATACGCACACCGTGAACACACACCCGGAGCAGTGGGCAGCCGGTTATGCTGCGGCGCCCGGGGAGCAGTTGTGGGTTCGGTGCCTTGCTCAAGGGCACCTCAGTCATGGTATTGAGGGTGGAAGAAAATATAATAATAATACAATTATTACAATCCCTGTAATACAATTTTACAGTATTACTGTTTTTATTGTACTTTTGATTACATTTTTGAATGATAGTATATATATATATTATTTTTTTAAATTATAAAATTATTATAAATTATCGAATTATTAAAAAATAAATTGACACTAAATCATATTATCACTATAATAACTTACATTTCCAAATATAAGGGTAGTTATTAAATTGAATAGTTATTATATAAATGTAATATATTTACAGTTTAAAAGATTTGCATTTTTAATAGATTTAATAGATTTAACAGTTCAGCTGTAAGCTTGTTGTTGGTCCACAAACCAGCTCATAACATTTTCTTAGATGTTGAAATGTCTCTAAATGGACACTGCAGAGGTCAGCACCCTCTGTTTTAAAACCAGTAAATTATTTTGCAGAGAAAGTTATTTAAAACATTCCGACTGGAAATATTTAGCTTAGATTCAACGGTTATTCACTATGTTCTCCTCTGCAGTGTGGAAATTATAGAAAAGCTGTTCTAGACACATCATAAGTTTTCGCAGGTGGTGCGCTAAACTAAGAATATGGATCATAATGAGCCAGACATACTTACCTGTTGTTAGATTTTAGAAGGACTATGAATACCACTGCTGAAACAACACTACTTATCAGCTTTCTCTTTCTAAGTCTCTCTCTGTCTGTCTGTGAGGTTTACTCAGGGTTAGATTGAAGCAGATGGTAGCGTTAGCATGATGACACACTGCTTGGCCTCATTTACTAATGAGATTAAAGAGGACGGCTGAGGAAGCAGTTTTCTGTTCTTTATGTAGTTTTGCTGTCTCTCGTGATTATGTTTAAGTTTCGGGAATATGTTGCTGCTCATCTTGCATCTCTATAATTGAGTCTTAAACCCCAAATAACTGTATAGTGATTAAACACAGTCATTAAATATTAGCTTTCACCTGCTTCAGAATTTAATACGCTGTAAAGTCAACATGGGACTCTGATCGCAACCTACTTTACTTCTGTATTAGTTCAGACTGAAACAAAATAATCAATGAGAAAACATTTAGGGTGGGAGTGTATTCTTTGGGTGTTTGATTGGATGAAAAGTGGAGCTCACATGCCGCAATAAATCAAGAACATTGCTCAGATAACTTTTTGGCTTTGCTTTTATGTTACCAGATTGCCTGTATAGCCTGTAGTGGTGTCAATAGAAGTCATTTCAGAGGAAAAGCAAGTTAGTTATATTTTGATGATGGATTCTGAAAATATTTCCCCCCTAGTTAATCATTTGCAGTAAAAAGAAAAAAAAAATCTCATTTGTAAAATTTACTTTAAAAACTTTTTTTTACTAAATCACATATATTCAAAACATTAAATGTTCAGTGCACTGTGTAGTTTAGAAATTGTGTTTAGCATCCATTTGCACAATAAATTAAGATTGTTGTCCAACAAGGATGCATTTAATTAACATTAAATACAAAATATTTCTTATTAACTACATTTCTATTTCTAAAACAAAGCCAGTTTCCACAAAAATATTAAACAGCACAACTGTTTTCAATATTGATAATAATATGAAATGTTTCTTGAGCACCAATTTATCATATTAGAATGTGACACTGAAGACTAGATTAAAGGCTGCTGAAAATTCAGTTTTGCCATCACAGGGAAAAAATACCTTACAAAATATAAATTATATAAACTGATTAGGAATACATTATATTAAGTATAAAAACAATATTTCAAATAGAAATGTTTTGTTTGCAATAATATAACTGCAATAACATTATTTGTATTTTTCTGTATTTTTGATTAAATAAATAAATGCAGCCTTGGTGAAGTATACAAGACTACTTTCAAAAACAGAAGTGTGCATGTGCTGTATTTTAATTTTAGTATTTAAATCATAATGTAAAGGTATTAAAACATGTTTAGAATGATGCACTCAAATGAATGAAATCAGTATTTGGCTTCCATGTGTTTGTGCACACGTATGGTCATTAATACTCTTCACATAAGGTTAATGTGAACTCAAATGTCTCTGTTTCTGTCTGTGTTCAGTTGCCCATGGTGCTGGATAACCAGACGACCGGGATAGACCTGCAGTTCTGGGGTCGAGTGCTTTCAGCGTTGTCCGACAAGCTTCAGGAGGTACGGCTGCTTGAGAAAGCTCAGTTCCTCTCCCCCTTTAAAGACCCTTATTTTAGCATCCAGGAAACTTCTCACTTCCTCTCGGCTCTTCAGAAAGCTCCACGAGAGACGTTAGGAAAATATATGTTACGGATCATTTTTGTCTATCACATCAACCTCAGTTTCTTTTTTTCAATCACTATAACCTCATCTTGTGTACTCTACGAGGACAGAAAGTGTTTAAATGACCAGTTCATGCGTGTACAGGCATGTGTATCATCACTCCTGTTTTACAAATATGTTGAAAGCACATTCCACTGAGGTCACATCCTGTAGGTGGAGTACATTTCTTTCCCTTTTGCTTGGGTGACAGAAAGCCTGGCCAAGTAATGCTATCACCCATCACTAAATCCATCTGTGCTCAGTATTAATGTGTATGAATGTGAAGTAGGGAGGTAAAGTGTTAGTTTAGTGGAGGTTGAGCAATGACTCATTCCTCATACTGAAAGCCTCTATGGAAATCTTCGTCACTTATCTTGATCCGGTTTGACTTATTTTGGCTATCATGGTGTGCATTGGAGTTCATGACCCACGGAAGAGTGCTGGATCTCACGTTCACCCTGATAATCGTATTTTGAGAGAGCAGTGTTTGCTAGGCTTTGTGGTTCAGTCCGGAGTCAAACCTCTATGATTTTATTTGTTTATGGAACACAAAAGAAGATATATTGAATCTGGTTTTGTCAGTACAATGAAAGTCAATGGGGTTCAAGACAACATTGGAAATTGTGTTGACAAATTTATTAAACAAAAATTCTATACAGAGTTTACCAGTTGTTCATGCACATGGCTGAATTCAAATGAGATTAATTGCAAACCTGGTTCTTATCTTATTTTTCCCTCCAGGATGACAAATACAGACACAACTGTGCCTTAGGAATTATTTAGGGATATCCTCTTCAAGGATGTGCGTCTTTGGGTTGCCACGTGTCATGTATTGAGAATAGTTTCTGGAAGATAAAACATGTAAACATGGATAGAGAGGTTCAGACGTGGCTGGTCAAACAATTTGGCAAATGTTTTTATTAAAAAATTTTGTGGTATTATTCTAAATTGGGCTGTTATTCTAAAATATGAATTATAAAAAGGAATAAGTACATTTTCTAAAAATATTTAATACAACATTTTTAAATAAAAAATTCAGTTAAACTGTGCAATGTTATTGAAATTTTGTTACAATTTAAAATAACTGTTTTCGAATTTAATATATTTTAATTAATTATATATATATATATATATATAAGCCAGGTGGCGCATTAGACCAGGGGCTCATCTCCTGTTTCCAAAATGCATCACAAACTTTAATCTCTTCCCGTCCCAATCCCACGAAAAAACTGGAGGAAAATCCCGTTCCACTCCCGGAAGAATGACTCCCATTCCCTCCCACTCCTGTGTTGTTGTTTTTTTTTGTTTTTTTGCCGATAACTGTCAATTACAGTAAAAATATAGTACAGATCACAGCGTGCCCACCTTATTAGTTGAATAAAAACCCAAAATGTCGTTTTTTGTTATTATATTGAACTGAAAGCCATTTTATGCACAGTGTTGCACAGATTAAATTTCATGTAAATCATCCATGCTAACACACACGTCTTCTATTTTTATTTTTTAGACATTTCACTCTCTATAGATATATTTTTCAAAGACGGAGTTTCTCGCTCAAGTTCACATGAGACCTAAAGCGCATCCTGTTTGCTTAAAAGCGCAACGTTTCGTTGTTATTCTGAGTGCACACAAATAAACGTAGAGTCTTTACAGATTCGAAAGATGTATTAGGCTACTTTTATCTGTATGACCAAGAATGACGGAGATTTTAAGAGCAAGTGAGCGCACCGGAGCCTGTCCTGCAGCAAACGCGCTTCCACACAAACACTTCAATAGCGCATGTTTCTCTAGGTTAACATCATATTGAGCGGCCATGTAAAGTTGCTACTACATACATCTTTCAGATGAAAAGCCATATTTGAGGTTGATGAATGATAGGTGAGCGTTTGGATGTCCTGCCCGATTGTATTACCACATAGACCAGCCGTTAACAATCTGTCCATCACGGACTGCGAGCCTCTAGTTCGAAGACTCGTTCTCGCCCCCTACAGTGCAATTCGGCTAGGTATACATCCGCGCTAAAATATCAGGGTGAAAGTCATCATAGCTTGCGTAGTATAGACCCAGCTCCCAACCCAACTTTGAGAATAGATTAACGGCGATATTTTTTTTATCGCCGATAAGATATAAGATATAAGATATAATATATATTAGTGGTGGGCCGTTATCGGCGTTAACGTGCTGCGTTAACGCGAGACTCTTATCGGGCGATAAAAAAAATATCGCCGTTAATCTATTCTCAAAGTTGGGTTGGGAGCTGGGTCTATACTACGCAAGCTATGATGACTTTCACCCTGATATTTTAGCGCGGATGTATACCTAGCCGAATTGCACTGTAGGGGGCGAGAACGAGTCTTCGAATCCCAGTCTCCGGTCTATGTGGTAATACAATCGGGCAGGACATCCAAACGCTCACCTATCATTCATCAACCTCAAATATGGCTTTTCATCTGAAAGATGTATGTAGTAGCAACTTTACATGGCCGCTCAATATGATGTTAACCTAGAGAAACGTGCGCTATTGAAGTGTTTGTGTGGAAGCGCGTTTGCTGCAGGACAGGCTCCGGTGCGCTCACTTGCTCTTAAAATCTCCGTCATTCTTGGTCATACAGATAAAAGTAGCCTAATACATCTTTCGAATCTGTAAAGACTCTACGTTTATTTGTGTGCACTCAGAATAACAACGAAACGTTGCGCTTTTAAGCAAACAGGATGCGCTTTAGGTCTCATGTGAACTTGAGAATTCACTCCCGTGTCACCCTCTGCTTCGAACCTGTGTGTATGCCTAACGTTACTGTGAAATTACCACATCAAACGTGACGTGCTAACATGGATGCAGCTATGAAGCCGCCGGGTTTGCTTCAGGGAAATTTATTTTTAAGAAGCTTCCCAATGGAAACTGTAAACAGTTCATCACGACCTCTTATGTAGGCCTACAGTTCAAAATTCATGCTTAACTGAATAAACAGTTAGTAAACACAAGTACATCTTATTGAACATAGTTTATTTTCATCACCAATTATCATAGTAGAACAGCTTTCTCAAGCAGTTTGTGATGCATTCTGGAAACAGGAGATGAGCCCCTGGTCTAATGCGCCACCTGGCTTGAGAAACCCGTTCTCAAAGACTTACTTTAGTCATTATTTGGGTATTAACAATATATATATTATTTATTCCTGTGATGCAAAGCCGAATTATAAGCAGTCACTCATTCAAATATTATGAATTGGTGCTTAAGAAACATTTTTTATTATTAATGTTGCAAACAGTTGTGTTGCTTAGTATTTTCTGGAAACTCGTGATACATATTGTGATGCATTTTTACAGTATTTTTTGATGAATAGAAAGTTTATTAGAACAGAATTTGCTGTTGTGGAAATATCAATATTTTGTAACATTACAAATTACTTTATTGTCATTTTTGATCACTTTTATGTATAACATTTATAAAAAATGTATTTCTTTAAAATGAAAACTTTTCTGATTCTACATGTTTCAATGGTAGTGTCTGTCCATTTTATTTAGCTTTATATTATAAGTATTCTCACATTAGAGTGGTGTTATCAGTCATAATGGCTTGCATCCTTAAATAAATAGTTAACACAAACATTCTCTCAGCTTTTATTACTTTCATGTTGTTTAAAACCTATGTTGATTTTCTTTGAATCCCTAAAGGATATGTTCAGCAGAATGTCCAAGTTGCTATTTCCCATAAAATGAAAGTAGTTGGTAGCTCAAGCTTAAAAAGTTATTTAAAGCATCATAAAATTATCATATGATTTGTACTGAAAATGCCTTCCTCCAGCTATCATGCCCGGATGCATTTAAGGCTTATAAATAAACTAATCTGTACAAACTGAAGCTGCTATTTAAAACCAGGCTGTGAAAGTTTACATTTACTAAAATGGCCTTCCTCTCACAGCTTGCGGAGAGGCCCAGCTCCCAGGACTTGATCCGGGTCATGTACTCCATCTTCCAGTCCGGGGCTCCCTCGTCCTTCAGTCAGCTGATGTCCACTGTGTCGGATCTCTTCTGCGGATACACTGAGAGTGAGATCACCCGGGTCTTCTCCTTTAACTGGTATGAGGACAACAACTACAAGTCTTTCCTTGGCATCGACAGCTCCAGAGGACACGACAGCTACACCTATGACAAGACAGCAAGTGAGAGCTATATTGATCTTTCTGTTCTGTTATTTTAACTTTGTTTTCACTCTCACTTTCGCTTTGTTCTAATTTCTCCTTTTCACTTTCTTTTTCTTTTTCTTGCTCTGTTTCTCTTTCACTCTCTTTGGCCCACAGCTCCATTTTGTAATGCATTGATGCAGAACCTAGAGTCGAACCCTGTTATAAAAATCATGTGGAATTCAGTGAAGCCTCTTGTGATGGGGAAGATCCTCTACACCCCAGACTCCCCGGCTGTCAGAAAGATAATAAAAAGTGTAAGATACAGATATCCACCTACTAATTCAGTCTTGTAACCACTGAAAATCAAATCATACACTGAAGTTTGGTGATTTTTTTGAAGAAGTCTATAATGCTCACCGTGCATTTATTTGATAAAAAACACCGTAAAAGCTCTAATATTGTGAAATATAAAAAGTTAAAGTAGCATTTTTTATATTTTGATATATTTTAAAATATCATTAATTCCTGTGATGGCAAAACTGAATTTTCATCAGCAATTTCTCCAATTTTCAGTGTCACATCAGAAATC
This sequence comes from Oxygymnocypris stewartii, assembly GCA_003573665.1. Classification (NCBI taxonomy): domain Eukaryota; kingdom Metazoa; phylum Chordata; class Actinopteri; order Cypriniformes; family Cyprinidae; genus Oxygymnocypris; species Oxygymnocypris stewartii. Next base: position 2,123,273 of record QVTF01022009.1, read on the forward strand.
ATTCTAATATGCTGATTTGGTGCTCAAGAAATGTTTCTTATTTATGTCACTGTTGAAAACAGTTGCAATGTTAAATATTTTTGTCGAAACCATGATACATTTTTCAGATTCTTTGAAAGTTATATTAAGAACAACATTTATATGAAATACAAATAAATACCTGATGATCTATACCTATATGATAAATACCTAAATACCTATATGATCCCTCTTTTTCTTTAATAACAACAGCACTCAAACTCCACAAATTAGTGCAAAAACTGAATAGTATGTTCTCCAGCATTATTTGAGATGATCCAAGGAGCATACCATGTGCTTCAATTCAATTGTGTGTGTCAAGGCTACACTTATATTTTTCCATCTGGATAGTTGTTTTTGTTTCAATGAGCTGGAACATTGCTGAGTCAATTGTTGTGTCATTGTGCATCCCTGTAGACAGGTTAAGGTGCCCTGTAAACATACAGTATGATTCTGACAATGCATATGAATTTGTGTGTGTGTGTGTGTGTGTGTGTGTTTTCTCCAGGCCAACACTACTTTTGAGGAGCTAGAGAGGTTGCAGAAAATGGGGAAGGTCTGGGAAGAGGTGGGACCGCAGCTCTGGGAATTCTTTCAGACCAGCGTCCAAATGAACATGATACGGGTAATGTATCTGTTTCTTTTCATCTCATACACACACGCACACACACCTCCCTTTATCCCTTCACATGCCACATTATTCCAATAATCTCCTGAATATGCAATCCACTGTCCTCCTACTGTCCTCCTTTGGTCTCTGTGTAATCTCTCATGGGATTATGGTACTATATTTTATTATCTGTCATGATATGTGTCTATAAGTGATTTCATCCTTAAATATTGTCTTTTTATTTGTATATACTACACCTCAAATATTTGGGGTTTGCAAGATTTTTTTTGTAAGAAATTAAATTAAGCAAGGATGCATTACATTGATCAAAGGTTACAGTAAAAACACGTATAATGTTATCAAAGATTTCTATTTCAAATGAATGCCATTTTTGTACTTTCTTTTAATCAAATAAAAAAAATGTATTGTGGTTTCCAGAAAAACTAAGCAGCACAACCGTTTTCACAACTGTCTCTCTTTTTCCAACCCCCTGCAGGACACACTTAGAAACCCCACGGTGATGGACTTTTTGGACAGGCGTCTTAAAGAAACACAGTTCTCCACTAAAGACATCCTTAACTTCCTGCACAATGGCCCAGAGCAGGACAGATATATGAACATGACAAACTATGACTGGAGAAACGTCTTTAGCCTAGCTGATCAGGCTATTCGGATGTTCAACCAGTACAGTGAGGTAAGAGGGGTCATCAATTCAATTTAGGTTTAGGGATAAGTTAGTTAGAAGTGACAAAACATTTTTCTTAGAAAATGTACTCTTTTAAACTACCTCCCGTTTCCTTTAGAACCAAACTAGATGACATTTTAGTAGTCTGAATAACATGCAAACATTGTATGCAAACATATCCTGTTTGAAACCACTTTCAGCATTTTTCAGCTTACAAACACTTTCACAAGTGGAGTGTGCATTTAAAACCAAAAGGAATGTTATTTATCACTGTAATATATTATTTTGGCACAAAACTTTACAGTGACTCTTTCTGCAGTTGTTGATAGTAGGTGTTGATTTTTTCATTAACCTGATTTGTTCAAAATCACTAGAGTGAAACAATCATTTGTTCCACAGATTTTTACAAAGACACTGATTCATTCTTCATCTAAACAATAATTTACTCATTCCAGAACAAAACAATAAATTATTCAGCAGATTCGTTCAAAAATACAAATTCATTCTAGACCAAAACAATAATTTACTCAATAGATTTTTTCAAAAACACTGATTCATTCTGGAATAAAACAATCATTTACTGAACAGATTCATTCAAAAACACTGATTCATTTATGCAACACTGAAATTTTCAAGAGCGAAACAATCCTTTACTCTACAGATTCATTGACAAAACTGATTCATTCTAAAGCAAATTGAGTTAGACAGTGAAAGCAGGAATGAAACAAATTAAAGTGAAAGCAATATTATTTAGCACTGTAATATATTCATTTTGGTAAATATTGGTATTATTAATGATCCATAAATAGTCACATTTAAAATCCTTTAACTATGCCACTAAAACATTCAGCTCGGTCCAGATTCGGGGATCCGTGAGGTCTAGCAATACCATCGTGTAGAGCATCTCCCTACAAACCAGCTTATCTGTTCCTCACTTGACAGAATGAGGCTCTTTAGCTCTGAGCACCACAGCTCTCATTCTGCAGAGCGCAGATTGCTCTCAACATATCACCACAAGAAAGACCACTTAGCACGGCTATATAGAGCCCACCGTGGCCAGATGGGTGAAAGGGAAAAGAACAAGCAAGCTGTCAACAGCATGCAGGCCTCTCTATTGTGCGGCTTTGATTAAGTGGGGAGTGGGTGGGAGAGCCACACTTTGCCAGCACCGTGTTGTTTTTCTGGGGGGGGGGGGGGGGGTTCATTGAGAAACAAGAGGGGCAAATCACTCAGCTTCATTCTGTTACCTCACCTCCCCAGCCATGGCCGGCCTCTGTCCCGTAGGCTGGAGGCCTCTTCCCGCAAATTGATTAGAGTGGGACAGCAATGGTGGGAGAAGGCTATCATAGGGTGACCCAACCTCCCTTTATCTACATCCGAATGGCGAGCCTTCGTGCTTTACAAACAAACTTTACCCGTTTAACCTATTAGTTATAGCTGTCACTCTTCAGCCCTGATTAAATGCTACCATGAAGAGCTACGGGATCATAGTTATATTTTCTCAATTTGAGTGCCTCTGAATGTGAATGTTGTGTTTTTCAATTTGAATGTGTTGAGAACATGTGAGTCCTGCAGGGATCCCATTGAATCTTTCCATTAAGGTGTTTGTTCGGTACCTCTGGTGGCATTGTACATTACTGTGAAGGACTCCATTAGATATGGTGCACATGAAGTAGGAGGCCTCTCGCCTCTACTGCGGTGGCATGTGATGTGAGAGCGAGCCGTTCACTCAGCTATTGTACAGCAGTCCTCCAGTGAAGAGCCAACACAGACTCTGTGATTTTCCCATGTCATTGGAGCACTTTGAGAACAAGAGGCCTGCGAGAATAGAGAATTGCTTTGGCTCTTGAAAGCGTGACATTCTTGCATACCGATGTGCACATACACATTATTGTACAACATTATTAGTTCCGGTTTTTAATCTGATTGGCTGCTGTGTTTGCCCGCTCGAGGCCGACTGTCAATCTGTGCATTAGTGGTTGGGATTTTACAACTTTTTCTGCAGTTGCACTGTTATGCTAATAAACCAATTTGTTAAAAAACACTAATTCAGGAGCAAAATAATCATTAATTTTACGGATTTGTCATTCACTCAAAAGATTATTTAAAAAAATACTGATTCATTCAAGATCAAATCAATCATTTAATAACAAATTTGTTCAAAAACAAATTATTTCAGGAGCAAAACAATCATTCCCTCAACAGATGTATTTAAAAAAGCACTGCTTCAGAGCAAAACATTGATGCATTTGACAGGTTTGTTTAAAAGCACTGATTCGTTCAAGAACGTAACACCACTACTGTGTGTTGTTGCTATGTTTAGTTTTTTTGTTTGTTGGTGGAGCAAAAATAGACAAATTAACGTCACTATTGTGTCTAAAATGGAAGTTGTTGATTATTAATTTAATGTTTATTGAATAGTCTGTTTTATAAAAACAAGTTCACGTTTGCAGTTGTGCTATTCATCTGAATATTCATAACAACAGTGGGACAACAGCACTTGATGTAATATTTCTTCACAAGCAATAAATAAATAGTACTAATGGTAGTAATAGTATTTAAACACTAAATAAATAGTTTTAAACTTAGATTTATTACTTGTTCTGCATTGTTATATTGATGCCACCACAAGAACATACAGGATTCATCAACATTCAAACATTACATTACATAAATTATTTGTAATTTCCTCACAGTGTATAAGTCTGGATAAGTTTGTGGGTCACATGGATGAGAATCTGATGACCTATCAGGCTCTGCACCTACTGGGGGAGAATAAGTTTTGGGCAGGTCTGGTCTTCATGGACATGTACCCCTGGACCACTGATCTGCCCCGCCACGTCAAGTTCAAGATCCGAATGGACATTGATGCAGTGGAACGCACCAACAAAATCAAAGACAGGTGAGAGGTCATCCATAATCGTGTAAGATGAAACTGCCTCAATTTTCATCTGATCTAATAAGGGTTGTTCCTTATGTACTTTAAGACTGGGTGGTTCAAATTAAGAGACCATTAAACCACTGAAGTAGAGTCAAACTGAATCTAATTAATATTCATCTCAATATTTTAACTCTAATGTGATCAGAGTTGAGGGAATACTGAAGGAGCATTGGATTATAAGTTCATGTCTCATCTTTTAGAGTACATTTCCGGATTCAGCTTTTATATAAAATGTATTGTGTAAGGAGAGAATAGAAAATCTTCTCTTAATTGTTCATGTTAGGTGTTACTGCTCAACACACTATTGTTAGAGCAAGAGAAAGAGCAGGCACAATCATTCATCCTACGTGGAGCTCCAGTGTGCTGTGCCGTGCAAAATGACACCACTCATTACTGAGAGTCCCTCTGGAGCACAAAACTTGCCTGCAGGTGTTAGTCTGGTTAGATCTCACTGTAGCCGTCCTTCTTTGACACAAGAAGACAAATATCCAAGGATCGAATCACGCTGTGGGCCTGCGGGTTCATTGTGTTTTCATTATGTGGGCATAATACAAAGTGCAGCCACTATAAACAAACAACGAGAATTGAATTACAAATTGTGATTTTGCCACTCCTATTGAAATAGTTTGGACTCATTTTTAGCATGTTTTATGAATTGTGGAAAAACATGTTCAGGCTTTTAGTATTGCAAGATTTCAGCATTATTATAAGTATACAATAATCTTCACACTTCAATCTACACTCTCTAAAGTTTCATTGTGCTGGAATATTTATATACACTATATTGCCAAATGTGTTGGGTCACCCCCTTCTAATGAAAGGTTTGATTACTTTCCTTGAGTACAAATCTTAATGTTTAAGCATATAATGATATTCTAAGGAATTGTGTGCTTCTAATTTTATAGCAACAGTTTGGACAGGACCCATTTCTATTCTATCATGACAGTTCCTCTGTGTATAAGGCAAGGATTGAAGAGAAATGATGATTCAGTCAGTGTGGAAGAACTTGACTGGTTTGCAGAAAGCTAAGTCCTAATCCCAGCTGAACACCTCTGGTGTGACTTTAAATGCAGACCTCCACAGATTAGAAGGGGGTGACCCAATACTTTTGGCAATATAGTGTATCTGACTAACCCCCTGAAAGTATACATTTAGAGGCTTACAGCTGCATTAACTTTTATAGACGTCTTCCCAGTGAGCTAGAAGGCTGAATTTGAAGTATGTTCATCTCAGAGCAGCCCAATGACACTATATAAAGTTTTATTAGTCAGCTCAAGAAACATTTTGTGTTCTTGTTCATGTTTAAACCTTTTTGAATTAGCAACAAATACATGTTTCCCTCCATTTCTCTTAGGTACTGGGACCCTGGCCCAAGGGCAGACCCTGTGGAGGACCATCGCTACATTTGGGGAGGTTTTGCCTACCTGCAGGACATGATTGAACACGGAATCCTCAAGTTACACACAGGTCATGACTGGCCTTTAGGTGTTTACCTGCAGCAGATGCCCTATCCCTGCTATGTGGATGACATGTGAGTGATGTCTGAAATGATGTGGCCAGAAAGTGCTAACTGACCCTATCCCATAATGCTGCCATGTATTACCTTCATGTTGTTCCAAATCTTTCTTTCTTCTGCAAGCACAAAAGCTGTTTTAAAGAATGTTGGTAACCAAACACTTTCCATTCCCATTGATTCCAAAATATCAATTTTCCATTTCCATTTTTTCAACATTCAGTGGAAGTCGAAGGAACCTGATACTGTTTGATTACCAACATTATTTAAAATATCATCTTTTATGTACTACAAAAGAAAGAATGCCAAAAAGGTGTGTAAATTATGACATCATTTTCATTTTTGGGGATCTTCAAATCCATTTTAACGAAATCAATAAATTATCATATTTGACTCCATTCACATTATTTCATGGCATACGATTCTTAATGAAACCTTGCAATTACGCCAATGTCCAATGGAACTTTTTTGTTTTGTCCCATATCAAGGTTCATGCTGACTCTAAACCGCTGTTTCCCCATCTTCATGGTGCTGGCCTGGATCTACTCAGTGTCCATGGTAGTGAAGAGCATCGTGCTGGAGAAGGAGATGAGGCTGAAGGAGACACTGAAGGCCATAGGCGTCTCTAATGGAGTCATCTGGTACACGTGGTTCATTGACAGCTTCCTCATAATGGCCACCAGCACTGCTCTGCTGACTGCCATTATCATGGTGAGGAAGATATGTCATGACTGATGAACCATGTCAATTGAACATTGTCCCTCTGAGCCTTTCTCAGATTTGTTGCATTGTGACCTCTGCTGGATGTATGTTGTTAGTACATATCTGTCATCTCACCATCTCATCTGTCACTCTCCTTTCTTTTTCTCTGTAAAGTATCTCTTAGACTTCGCATGGACCATATCCTGTATTTTTGGTATTGCTACCTCATTGGTAGCAATACAAAGAAAGAGAGATGTGTGACGATAAAATTATTTACACTGCAAATAGAAGAGTATCCTAATTTGTGTGCGTATTTGTCCTCAGGTTGGCAAAGTGCTGAATTACAGTGATCCCATCATCCTGTTTCTGTTTCTACTCACGTTCACGGTGGCCACTATTATGCAGTGTTTCTTGATGAGTGTGTTCTTCAATAAGGCCAACTTGGCTGCGGCTTGCAGTGGCATCATCTACTTCACCCTCTACCTCCCACATATCTTCTGTTTCGCCTGGCAGGATCGCATTACCAAGGAAATGAAGATAGCTGTGGTGAGTCCACTATGCTGTTCCACTTCTCTTCTGATTGATCCAATCTCAAGCGCCAGCATTCAAAGTAACTGAAAACGTTATAAATTAGTGATTCTTCACCACTAGCGGGCCTCCGCAAACTTCTAAAAGGGACTTAAGATGACTAATAGATTTACATTTAAATGAATCAATTATTATCATTGAAATAATCAAAGTCTAATCTAAAATAAAATGCTACAAACACATACAAGAATATTTAAATGTAAATGTGTAATAATAATACAAATAAAATAATAAAACTATTTTCATTTTCAATAACTGTTGTTTAAACTGAAGAAAAGTTACAAAACAATTGTGGTTAATTAATGTAATATATCAACACTCCCATTTTGAAAACAAGCAGCTTTGTCAAAATTCCTGCAGAAATATGGGAAATAGTCCATATCAGAGGAGCCTTCGAATATTGTGTTGGACAACATAGAGGTTCAGAACTACTGCTATGAATGTAATTAGCATGAAGTCTTATTTCATTCAGAAACTATTTGCATTTGTAAAATAATCTCAGTGGTCAAAATGGTTATTGCCTGTAGTTAATGATTTGTGAAATGGTCCTCCTTTTCCAGAGCTTTCTGTCTCCAGTGGCCTTTGGTTTTGGGACAGAATATCTGTCCCGCTATGAGGAGCAAGGCCTGGGGCTGCAGTGGGACAATATTCGTACAAGTCCTCTAGAGGGTGATGAGTACTCCTTCTTCACTTCCATTCAAATGATGCTATTGGATGCAGTTGTCTATGCTTTGTTGGCTTGGTATCTCGACAATGTCTTTCCAGGTTAGTTTCTTTAGAGAAAATATGATTTTGAATGTGTGTGGATGAGTATGTGAGTGTATGTGTGCTTACTTCTTTTTACCTTTGGTTTTTAGGCCAGTATGGCATCGGGCGGCCCTTTTATTTCCCACTGCAGCCCTCTTACTGGCTGAAGCTGACACCTCAACCCTCACCGATTCCAGATCCAGGTATGGCTGATTGTTTACAGCTGATATTAACATCCATCTTGTGTTATTTGATCAGAAGTTTACAGAATCAAATATAGGAGTAAACACTAAACAGGGCCTACATTGCATTAATTTTGTGAACTCACCCACATGTAAATGTAGGCCCTGAGAATCCTGTGGTAAACAGCGTGGAGAAGCAGGAAGATATGGAGTATGGTGGCCTTTCGCCAGACCCCAGGGAATGCAATGGTTCCCGCAGCAGCAAACAATGCAAGCACAGGGGGAAACGAGAGAGGATGGAGAAAGAGAGAGAGCGGGAGGAACAGCTCAAAACGCATGAAGAGATTCAACAGGAGGAGATACAATCTGTGCACGATGGTAAGAATATCAGCTACATTTGAATTAAGAATACCTTAAAAAAAGCTAAATTTTAAATAGAACTGTAATTCAGATTTGAATTTAGGTTGAAGTAAAGTGAGAATTAATTCAAGGAAATTCATAGAAATGCTTGTACTGGAGGTGTAGTTTTAACAGTGGAAGGTTATGAATATTCAAATCAATCTCTATCTATCTATCTATCTATCTATCTATCTATCTATCTATCTATCTATCTATCTATCTATCTGTAACGGGTCCCCGCTCGCCTGCTTCCGAGCGAGTTTCGAACCCACTATTCTCCTGAATGTGAGGCGGACGCACTAATCAGGAGGCTAAATGGCTGCATCCACTAGAGTCAGTCGCTAGCACATCCTTGAGATCAGGGGAGTGAGGTTTACTCTGCACTGCATCTACTCGCTGGCCTCTGTCACATATCTTTCTGTCTATATGTAACGTAGGCAAGCTAGATGACGCTGTGCAAGTGAATCTCAAGAGGTGCACTAGCGACTTATGTTAGTGGCTGCTGCCATTTAGCCTCCTGGTTAGTGTGTCTGCCTCCCATGCCGGAGATCAAGGTTTTAGACCCACTCAGAGCAGCCGAGTGTGACCCGTTATGTATATATCCATCCATTATTAACTTTGCTGCAAAAATAGTCTCCTACTAACAGAAAACCTTTATTGTTTACATGTAATTGTGAATACACGTTGAATTACTATGAACTGTGCATTTGTAGCTTCATCTGCCTGTGATTTTAAATCTAATTTAAAAATGTTTTAACTTGGTCTATTGCTGTAGCACCTGTATATAAACCTGAGCCTGTTATTTTGTCAGTTGTCTATCTGATTGAGTGTCCGCATGGGCATTTTCTTTTCTGCAGGGCATCCGTTCTTTGAGCCAGAGCCGGAAGGTCTGTTAATAGGAGTGTCAGTGCAGGACTTGGTGAAGGTGTATTCAAAGTACTCAAGACCTGCAGTGGACTGTCTCAACATGAACTTCTATGAGGACCAGATCACTTCTTTCCTGGGTCACAACGGGGCAGGAAAAACCACCACTTTGTGCGTCCCTTCCTTCTCTTTATCCTTTAATAGCATTGATATGGAAACGTAAATCCTATCTATTTTGTCTGATTTGGACACATTTCTCACATGTGTACTTGCACTGTCATAGGTCCATATTAACTGGGTTGTTTCCGCCCACCTCTGGAACGGCTTACATATATGGTAAGGACATTCGTACAGATATGGATGCCATACGACAATCTTTGGGCATGTGTCCACAGTACAACATTCTCTTCAATCAGTGAGTGATCTTGCTTGGAAGTAATATTGTAAATACAAATGTCTGGTTGCCTCAAAAATATAAATTGTATTTTATATCACTCAGCCTGACAGTAGAGGAGCATATTCTCTTCTACTCTCTGCTGAAGGGACGTGATCGCAAGGAGGCCATGCAGGAGGTTGACAACATGTTGGAGGACCTTGGACTGCCTCATAAACGAGATGAGGAAGCACAGAACCTCTCTGGTGGGTGTACAATAATTTGGTAATCTATTGTTATAGGGTCTTAAAGTTTACCTGCTGATGATCTGTGTTTTAGACATATACTTAAAAGCAGGAGAGACAGGGTACATTAAAGTAAAGCTTCTTTAATAGGGCTGATGTGGGTTACAAATGAAGCGCAACAAAGCTTTCCTAGAGTAAACGTGAACAACGAGCTTTAAATGCCAATGACAACAATAGCACAATCCAACAGTGGTGTAATTATCCTGCTGCATGTAATTGTTTGTTTGTGAGAGAGTAAAAATCCGGCACTAATGTCTTATCAAGTCAGTGTTGTAATTGTGTTTTGACTCTCTCTATAGGGGGTATGCAGAGGAAGCTGTCTGTGGCGATGGCTTTTGTGGGTGGTTCTAAGGTGGTGATACTGGACGAGCCAACATCAGGAGTGGATCCATACTCCAGACGCTCCATTTGGGACCTGCTACTCAAGTACCGCACAGGTACTGCCACCTTCTGGCCAAGAAAACTATTTACACTGTGCAGCTGCTCATGCAATAAGATACAAAACTGATCTTCGTGTTGTTAAATATCTGTATCATTCGCTTTCTCTCTGCCATGTCTCTTACACATGCACTTCATCCAGGACGCACAGTAATACTGTCCACTCATCACATGGACGAGGCAGACCTGTTGAGTGACAGAGTGGCCATCATCTCCAAAGGAAAACTACACTGCAGTGGCTCGCCTCTCTTTCTGAAGAACTGCTTTGGAGTGGGTTTCTACCTCACGCTGGTGCGTCGCATGAAAGATCAGCGCAAAAAAGAGGTGAGAGACTTCTGCGAAAGGTCACAATGTTGGTGATTAAGGCAAGAGACCACAAGTCAACATACTTCTGCTGATGATTAAGCACATTAGCTGTTTTGTATTACAAGTTTTCTGAAATGTTAGGTTTAAATATTCAAATAAGGATTTATATAATTAAATTTGCACTCATTTGCATACATTTCCAACACAAAAATCCATCAAAATATAAATGGAAATAAAACTGTAACTGTTTGGCTTTGTATGGTGCTCATGAAGTGAAGAATTCTGGCACAGTACTTGAGAAAAAAACACAAATCCATAAAAAATATGCATTGTAATTGAAATCTACTGTCACAAAATCGATAAAGTGCAATACAATAACTTGAATGTGTATTTTGTATGTTTTCCACTAGTCTGAAATAACACATGTTAAGCAAGCAAAACGCACAAGCAAAACTTTTTTTTTACTACGTTTTGTCTGTAGTGTCTTGCCTTAAGAAAAAAAGTGCTTACATGCTTTTATCTAGTTTGTAGTATTATCATTGATGGTATTTACAATCCACAGCTTTGCTTTGATTGTGCTCGTTGGGAATGCTTTGACTGTCAGGATCTTGATACCGTTGTTACTATAACACACATACACACTGAATTATGGTGTTTATAAGGACAATACAGGTTTTAGTCCTGCTTGCAACACAGAATTTGAATAAAGTTTGCCACATAACTGGTTGCACCACATTTACTATTTTAATCAAAAGCACAAATGGACAACAATCATAATTTCGTCTATAGTCCAATTGCCATGTATATTCAAGTGAAACATGCACAGATAGATCTATAATAAATCTATGATAAATGTAAAATAAATACTGCAACATTCCATAAAAATAAGGCTTAGAGGTGTTTGCTTATTTTGATTTTATGGTGTCTTTAAAGCTACCAACAAACAGCGTAACAACTGCATACTTTTGTATTGGCAAACACCAATCACATTTTATTCCTAAAATGTAAAACTACAGTAGGTCTATCTTATACAAGAAGAGGCAAACCCCCCAAAATATAATTAAAAAGCTTAGACTGTGGTTCAGTGTGATCTGATGGTGTCCTATAAGAGTTCTTTGACTGTACTCTTCAGAATGAGTGTGATTGTGCGTCTGAGTGCTCGTGCAGCTGCTCCACCTGCACTAGACATAAAGAGGAGAGTCATGCATTACAGCCTGAGAGAACACTGGACGGTCAGTGTACTAACAGCTCAACATATACGGTGATATAACAGTCTCTTTAGTCTCATTTCTTTAAAAACAAATATTTTTTTGCTATCTCATTACACAGGGAACGTTGAGAGCATCACTACTCTGATTCATCACCATGTACCTGAGGCGAAGCTGATTGAAATGGTTGGTCAGGAGATGACCTATCTGCTGCCAAATAAAGGTTTTAAATACCGTGCGTACGCCAGCCTTTTCCGTGAACTGGAGGAAACGTTGGGTGACATGGGCCTCAGTAGCTTTGGCATATCTGACACCTCACTAGAGGAGGTTAGACAACATTTCGTTCATTATGCTAGCAACCATTACTATCAGTGATACCTGTCAATAGACTTTATATATTTAAATAACTGCACTGTATGTGTTAGTCATTTATGGATATTAGCAGCATCTATGCGTTTTCAATGTATTAGATTACTATTAAGATGAGACTTCAACTTTAAAAACAATGTTTATTTGGCAACTATAGCTGAAATAAAATTGTTGATTATGTTGAAGCACTAAAATGACTAAAACTGAAATGTAAAAAAATGTAATAAATCTAAATTGAAATAAGTTGCAAAAAGGTTCAATAAAATGACAAAAATACATAACGCTATGACTAACATTTAAAGTCAAATTAAAATTAAAACTGAAAATAAAAATAGAAGCTAATTCTAAATATTAATAAATACAATAACTGTATATAAATAATACTAAAATAACACTGGTTGTTACTGTGCAGAGTTTTATTTAGAAGTGTGTGCTCACTGATGCTTTAAGAAACTGTGTTGTTATATCTAGATCTTTCTGAAAGTTACAGCAGATGGGGAAGCAGACAACAGCTCTGTCAAACCAGGTGAATATCCTCATATTACTTATATTTACAATCATAAATACAGACATGTAATACAGACATTTTTGTCCTGTATTTTTAATAAACCAGTAGTTTATAGCACTGTTTGACTGTGTGGTCGCCTACTCCCTCAGAGCAATGGATGCTACGACAGAGGAAAGACAAAGAGGCTGCGAGTAATGTTGAAGGTGAATTGAGATCCCAGATCTCAGCTTTGCTTAGCTCTCATGCTAAGAAGCTAACAGGGCGCTATAAAGGATTGGACTGAAGTGCTATGCTTTTGTAGAGCTAAAGCTTCTTGAGATACAGTAGCTCCTGGCAGATACCAGCCCAGCCTTAGACCAGTGTGAATTTCCATGTTGGTCCAGACTGGTTTGTGCTGATTAGTGCTCATGCGCCAGTCAATGGTGCTGGTTGATGGGCTGAACATGGTTCCTGGTTAAGCTAGTAAAGCGATAGGGTCTTGCTTGTTAAAGAAACAAATGCAAGCTTTCTGGTTTAAAAGTTTGTGCTGGTCAGTTTTTTGTTCTGATCATAATGGTTAAATAGCCAGGTGGGGACATACCAGCAGCCTAAATATAGGCTTAATGCTTTGGACCAGTAATGCATTTTTTGCCAAAGGTCTAATAATGTTACATCCATATCTGGTCTGGTTTACAGATGCTAATGGTGTAAACCCACCGGAGTCTGACAACAGTGCTGGCAGAGCCTCCAAGCAGGTTAAAGGCTTTAGTCTGGTGCTCAAGCAGTTCCACGCTCTTCTGGTCAAGAGATATCACCATGCCACACGCAGCCACAAAGATTTTCTTGCACAGGTGAGGTGACATTTCCATTTGAACACAGTGTTCATTCATGTTCAAGGGATAGATCAATCAAAAATTATAATTCTGCCACCATTTACCCACCCTCATGTCGTTCCAAACCTGTATGACTTTGTCTCTACTGTGGAACATAAAAGTACAATAAAAAAAATGTCTTTATCACTTATTAAGTAGCCAGTTAGTAGATGTTTTCTTTACGTTTTGTTTTTTGTAGATTGTTTTGCCAGCCAGTTTTGTCCTTATTGCTTTGGTCTTCACTATGATTGTCCCACCATTTGGAGAGTATCCCAGTCTGACCCTGACTCCGTGGATGTATGGAACGCAGTTTACCTTCATCAGGTGAGAGTTGTTCTCAGAATCTGACCCATAGTCTGTATGTTTTCATGGGAGATGTGATTGAAATCCTTGCTGTTCTTCTGTGTCTCAGTAATGAGCAGCCATCACATCCAAAGATGAGCCACTTCATACAGACATTGCTGAAGGAGCCTGGCATGGGAACACGCTGCATGCCCAATCAGCCTTTGGAGTGAGTTTTTTTTTTCCTGTACTCCTTGGCATCAAATCAGTGTTTGTAATGTGATATTGTGTTGGAGCAGGCTGGTTTAGTTCTTAACTAAGAACTCTTTATTGGCATATTTAAAATAGTAGGTGTAGTAGTGAATTTTGACTCTTACTGTATATACCTGTTTTTGTTTAGTTCTTTTATAAGAACTACTTATTAAGTATGTGTGAAGTATTTACCGCTACATTTAAACTGTTAGAGTTGCTCCGTGGAAACTACAGCAGTAAATAATGGGCAGAAGAAGAAACTGGCGCGAAAATCACAAGAGAGATGCAGACGGACACGACAGGCGTTAATGCTGCAGACCCAGCTGAAAACCAGACCCCGTCATACTCTGCTGAAGTTGAACTCGAAGGAATGAAGTGAACCCCTGGCCATATATTCATGCTCTATTATGCAGTGTTAGCTGTGTTTGCCTCGGGAGACCGAACTAGCAGCTTATAACATCTCGACATCGCCCTTCGCAAGCATGTAGAGGTAACGTAAGGTAAATACTTGCATCGTTGCATTGGTGGTTAAAATGAAGCTTTGACAGTTTAACAAAAGGTTTTGCACAAATGAGCCAAAAAGACAGTGGTGCAGGGTGTGCAATATCGTCTGTGATAATATAATAATTGTTGTTTTAACGATGTGCGATTTGACATCAGTATTTTGCCAAAAACCAAACAAATCACTCTAAACAGTGTGCCATGAAATCTAGTAGATTAGACTAGTGCATGCGCGAGCATTTAGGGGCCGCTCACATATCTCGTCTTTTGCGCGCTCAAATTCGTTATTTCAAATGTAGACGCGCGGTATGCGCGCTCATAATGGAAGTGACGCGCTCGTTTTTTCCAGGCGCGTCCGCGCCGCATCGATATAAAAACATCTCAACTTTTCAGAATGCCGCAAGCGCACCGCAGGTCATGTGACGAAATTTCCTTCTTGTGTAACGGAGAGCGCAGCTGATGGTTGCTTAGCAGCGACAAACGTTTTCCACGCGTTTTTAGGCGCGATATGTGAACTGCGATATGTTGAACTGCGTGATTCAGTCTGTTAAAATGCGTTTAGAATGATCACAAAATTGAAGATATAGAAGCAGAAAATGTATATATTTATATAATTTAATATAGTAAGTCAACATCACATGAAGAATGCCGTTTTTCTCAAAAAATCACCATGATTACATAGGCCTGTAGTTTTTCTTTTTACAACAGTTCAAAAAACAAGAAGTTAATTAAGAGACTTAAGTTTTAGACACCATATTACCTGTTTTTGCTCTATTTTGACAACAAAAATAATTCCAAACACAGTTTTGCGTCTCTGACTCTGAGCAATGACGTGTTTTATTCCTTGAATTAACCCTTTAAATGATTTGCTCAACCGCAATGATTCGCTTATCAGTGACTTGCTGACACCTACTGGTGGTTTTAATTTAACATGTATCAAGTATCTTTTGATTTATTTATTTTTTTAATTTCAAATGACTATTTAACATTTGTGACCCTGGCCTGGAGCACAAAACCAGTCTTAAGTCGCTGGAGTATATTTGTAGCAATAGCCAACAATGCATTGTATGGGTTACAATTATACATTTTTCTTTTATGCCAAAAATCATTAGCATATTAAGTAACGATCATGTTCCATTAATATATTTTGTAAAGTTCCTACTGTAAATATATAAAAACTAAGAGCTTAATTTGAACAACTTTAAAGGAGATTTTCTCAATATTTTGATTTTTTGCACCCTCAGATTCCAGATTTTCAAATATTGTCCGATCATAACATACCATACATCAATGGAAATATGATTTATTCAGCTTTCAGATGATGTATAAATCGCAATTTAGGAAAATGGACCCTTATGTTTTTGTGGTTCAGGGTCACATTTTATGTCTTATTTATCAAAACATTATTTCTGCATTTGTAACTGCTGGCTAAATGCATTCATGTCAGTGTGTAATACATCTATGCCACTTCAGATGAAGCTTCTGCGTTTCCTCTGCATTGCAAAGATTAATTTTGTTGATACTGATTTAATTTGCCTGGTAACAGCCCAAATGTCTTATTATTCTAATTAACCGATTCATTTAATTAAAAACACCTCGTTTGAGATTTATAGGCCCATATCCCAGGTGTGTCAAACTCAGTTCCTGGAGGGCCACAGCCCTAAAGAGTTTAGTTCCAACCCTGCTCCAACACACAAACCATGTAGTTTTCAAATAAGCCTAAATGATTAGATTAGCTGGATCAGATGTGTTTAATTAGGGTAATATACACTGTGTAGGGCTGTGGCCCTCCAGGTACAGAGTTTGACACCTTTGGTCTATCCCATTTTTCCCTCCCATTGTTAAAATGTAACTAAGTACTTTTTACTCAGAGTAAATTTTAAATGAGCTACTTTTTACTTTTACTTGAGTATATTTTTAGACTGGTACTTTTACTTGTACTTAAGTAAAATTTCAGTAATGTAATGGTACTTTTACTTGAGTACAATATTTTTGTACTCTTTCCACCTCTGGTAGGTGTACACTGTTTGACTCTTACTGTATATATACTTTATATGTATGCACAGGAGCCTCTTTACCTGCCTAAACACAACTTCTGATTGGGAAGTTCCTCCAGTTTCTCCTGAGGTCGAAAACATCTTATTGAGTCCCGAGTGGGATATAAGAAACCCCTCCCCTCCCTGTGAGTGCAGCACTGATAGAAAGCTCATAATGCTGCCTGACTGTCAGGCTGGAGCTGGAGGACTGCCGCCACGCCAGGTCAGCATCTAAGATGGAACTGAAATGTTTAATAATGCTTATGGGGGAAGTTGGTTTAGTGATTTACTTATTTATTTTGCTCTGATGCAGAGGAAAGAGCCAACAGGGGACATTTTGCTCGACATGACAAACAAAAACATCTCTGACTACTTAGTGAAGACTTACCCCAAACTCATCAAGACCAGGTGAGCTGTTATAAAAGCTGTGTTAGTAGTATAACTATTCCTTTACATTTTATATAACAACTGCTGTTTTTCCTCATATGTAGCTTGAAGAGCAAATATTGGGTGAATGAACAAAGGTAAGGTTTCTGTCTTTTTTATTTAGTTGTATGGTTAATGTGATTGCTGATATGAAAAGTTTGAGCAGTTGTCAGTTTTAACATAGATGTTGAAAACTCACATATCTTAGTCAATTAATTTATTTCTACATAATGTCTCAAGATTTCAATTAATTTAAGTCAAAAAAGGAAGTTGTCTTTTTTGTGTGACATGCAAATTTTTCTGTAATTATGCATGTTGTGAAAATTGTAATTTATACTTTTAATTGTGGTGTTGCTTGATCGTTTAGAATGAATTAGTAGAGGCACAGTACAAACAGATTAAAACCTAAATAAGTCAATTTGACTTAAAAAAAGTTTAATTCAATTGTATCCTTAAATGTTTATGCAATATTAGACATGTTATACATATGCATTTACAACAAAAATACTAGCGTAAAATGTTGCTTGATTAAATCTTCTTTTTTTCACAGATATGGTGGTCTCTCTGTTGGTGGACAACTGCCGATTCTTGACGTTGATCCAGAGGAGATTAGGGCCGTTTTTTCCCAGCTTGGACGGATGATGAATATCACAGGGGTATGATATTGTGCATACTACACATAAATCTTAATGAGATTTTGATGAGGCATTTAAATATGTTATTTTCTATTCTGCTTGCATAACATATACACTGTTTAATGATTGCTTATCTTATCCTTAGGGTCCCTATTCAAAGTCAGCAATGAACGAATTAGGAACGTTCTTATATTACATGGAGAGTGAGTACAATGTTAAGGTATGTTAAACCATCTATTTAACAATACAATGTCCCAAACAGTATTTTGGACATTTAAGCATGTCTTAAAAATATCTAAATGTCATTGTATTTTATAACAAACTATCAAATTATTAACATTTTGCTCCCTTATCACAGGTGTGGTATAGCAACAAAGGCTGGCACGCCATGGTCTCCTTCATGAACTTAGCAAACAATGCCATTCTCCGTGCTTACCTGCCGCCTCATGCCAATCCATCAGAGTATGGCATTACTGCGATCAACCATCCGCTCAACCTCACAAAAGAGCAGCTCTCAGAGGTCACTGTGTGAGTGTCAGTAAAAACAGAAATTATTTTGACGAATAGGCCCAGTTTACATAATCTTCCTTAAATGTCCAACATGTTTCGTAATTCGAATCACTTGTAAATCAATCAAAACGTACATTTACATTGGGATAGTCATTTAAAAAAATATATTTTTGAAAGGAGTCTCTTATGATCACTAAAGCTGCATTTATTTAATCAAAAATACATACAATAATTTTGTGAATTGTTATAACAATTTATATTTTTATATAATTTATGTATTTTAAAATGTTTTTTTGCAACATTACATATATCTTTATTGTATATCTTTTTTTGTCAATTTAATGCATCCTTGCTGATTAAGAGTATTAATTTATATTTTTTAAAGAAACCTATCTTACTGACCCCAAACTTTTGAACAGTAAAGTATATAGTCAGAAGATAAGAAACCCCGAAATCTGACACACATTGTTTCAATTGTTTTCATACATAAATATGAATACTAAACAAGTGTATGGATAATGTTTTTAAGAAAAACGAATAAAGTCTTCTTGTAGTGAGTAAAATGCTCCTTTTCCTTTTGGACAGTCTCACCACATCAGTTGATGCAGTGGTGGCCATTTGCGTCATCTTTGCCATGTCCTTCATCCCAGCCAGCTTCATCCTCTACCTCATTCAGGAACGTGTCACCAAGGCCAAACATCTGCAGTTTGTTAGTGGAGTCAGCCCTCTGGTCTACTGGGTAGCCAACTTTTTCTGGGACATGGTGAGATTCATCAGCGTTGTGTGTTAACAAGGACAGTTCTGAGTCAATAATTAGTCATAGCAAAATGTGTTTGGATTACTGCTTGATTACTCACATCCCTTTCGTTTGTTTGTGCCAGATAAACTACTCTATCAGCACAGCAATGGTTGTGGGCATTTTTCTGTGTTTTGATAAGAAATGCTACACATCACCAAGCAATCTGCCAGCGCTGGTCGCTTTGCTTTGTCTCTATGGGTCAGTCAGTGACTTATGTAGGTTCAAACTCATTTCAAGGAAATCAGCTGAGCACAACAGTGATTTTTCTTTCACTCTTCCAGGTGGTCAGTGACGCCCATGATGTACCCCATGTCCTACATGTTCAATGTCCCCAGCACGGCATATGTGTCGCTATCCTGCATCAATCTTTTCATTGGCATCAACAGTAGCGCCATCACCTTCATCTTAGAGCTCTTTGAGAACAACAGGGTATTTTTTTTAATATATTTTTGTGTCCGTTTTTGTTAAAACTTAAATCGTAAATTATAATTCAGTACCTTTTAGTCTCAATAATGCTTTAAAGTTATACAAAAAAATTTTTTTTTACATAAAAGTCCATGTTTACAGATAAATTACAATTTTCGGGTTTCTTATTTTGTTGTAATTACTTGTGTTTTTTCTTCTCATATGCTTCAGTCTATAATAATGTTTAATGAGGTGTTGAAGAAGGTGTTACTGGTCTTCCCTCACTTCTGTCTCGGCCGAGGTCTCATTGATATGGCCATGAACCAGGCCGTGACTGATGTCTATGCCCGATTTGGTAAGTTTATCTATTAACAATATGTAATAATGAAACAACAGTTGTTGTCATGTCTGTTCAAATTGACATAATGTATATCCTCAGATTTGTGAAAATGGATTTGAGTGCAATTTCAAAAAATACTCCAGTCCATCTCTAAAAAATGTTTAACATTTATATATATAAAAAAAGTGTATGTCTAAAATTCTGCAGCAGAAAACATATTCACTTGTCTAAATCCAATTGGAATTGCATCTTCTTGCTTCAAAATTCATATAACATTTATCCTATGAAACACAAAGATTTATGAAAATGTCACAGTCTTATCTTTTGTTTACATTATATTATATTATATTATTCTCACTAATACTGCATTTATTTGATCAATGATACAGTAAAAGCATTAATATAGTGAAGTATCGTTATAATTTGAAATATCTGTTTGCTATTTGAATGTATTGTGACGCAAAGCAGAATTTTCTGCAGCCATTACTTTAGTTGTCAGAGTCACACGATCCTTCAGAAATCATTCTAATATGGTGATTTGGTGCTCAGATAACATTTCTTATTACTATCATTGTTGAAAACATTTGTATTAACAATATTGGAAATATTGGATGATTTGAAATGCAAAAGAGAAGCATTTATTTGAAACAGTAACACCTTTTGTAAAGATATACAGTATATATATATATATATATAATATATTTTTTATAAATTATTGTAACCCAAGTTAAAATGAATTATATATAGATAATATAATATTTGAAGTTGTGTTTGCCATGTGTTTTAATGCGTTGTACTTTCTAAATGTGTAAGGATGAATACAAATGCATCGTTACATCAGACAGTGCATTATAAGGTGCATTACAAGACCAAACTGATGCATTACAACTAATTTTATAACTAATAACTTTATATATAAAGGCTTCATACCTAAAGTGTTACCAGAAACCTTACTGAGCCTGTAGTTTTATTAATATTGCACAAAAAATAGCTAAATAACACTGCTAATATGGAGAACTATGGTAACAAGTGAGGCAGAACTAACACTAGTGACTCCAAAAAAGTATAATTTCATGATGCTGTCCTTACAATAAATTGTGTTTTGGCACAGGGGAGGAGTTTTCCATGGATCCATTCAGATGGAACTTTTTGGGGAAGAATCTCTTCTGTATGGCTGTGGAGGGATTTGTCTATTTCATCTTTAATCTGCTCATCCAGTACAATTTTTTTCTTGATCACTGGTGAGGACAAAAAGACATAATTGATATTCTCCGAGATTCTGCTCTGTTTCATGTCATTTATGTCCAGATTTTTACTCCACATATACAAAAAAACAAAACAAACAAACAACAAAAAAATGATTTCTTTACTTTGTACTTACTATACTCTATCTTAAAACAGCATTTGATGGTAGCTATTATTTTTGTCTATTATTTGTGTAGGGCATCAGACTATGGGAAGAGTCCTGTTAAAGATGAAGATGATGATGTAGCTCAGGAGAGACAGCGCATTTATAAAGGAGGAAACAAGAATGATATCCTTCTAATCCGAGACTTGTCAAAAGTAAGTGACCAGACCAAAGGCACTTTCCCACCGGAAGAACCTTTTCATAGTTCCTAGAAAAACACGGTGCAAAGCACCTCAAATGACTAAGAGAAAAAGCATCCATTTTATATTTTGTAAGCTATGTCAGAGTTTAATTTGTATTGTTTTAAATTACTGTAATTGCCATGCTAAAGAGTCCGGTCTCATCTTAGACATACAGACACAGAAAACTACCAGCAGTGGACAAAATCTGTGTAGGAGTTCCAGCAGGAGAGGTATTACAGAAAATACCTTTTATTTGTATCATTTCTAAGCCATAACGTTTCTCCAATTGAAATTAATGACTGAACAGTAATGTGGGAATCAACTTCAATGTGTTCTGCAGTGCTTTGGGCTTCTTGGTGTAAATGGTGCAGGTAAAACCACAACCTTTAAAATGCTGACCGGAGACACAGATGTGACATCAGGGGAGGCGTCAGTAGCTGGATACAGGTAATATACAAACTATAAAGAGTTGTGTATCTGCATTGGATGCAAATGCTAAACATGAACTGTGCTTTGCTTCAGTATTCTCACCAATATCCTGGATGTGCACCAGAATATGGGCTACTGCCCTCAGTTTGATGCCATAGACGAGCTGCTGACGGGGAGGGAGCACCTGTACCTGTACGCTCGCCTCCGTGGGATCCCTGAATCTGAGATTAGCAGAGTAAGTCTCATAGCCGAACCCCTCATTCACCTTGGTGAAATACATATTCAATCTGACTTAAAGGAATAAATAACTCTAAAATGTTCACTCTAAAATGAAATTTTGCTGCATCAAGCACCAAGTTATTTTTTCAGTAATAAGTTTGATTAGCGGCAGGCAGGGAGTCGCTTCAGACACATCAGAGAAACTCCCTGACTAGAAAAATAGACACGCTTTTATTCCTTGATTATCACGTTTCAAATAACCAAGTTACATAAGGCTTGCACGTGCTTTACAATGTTCTACAGGTTACACTCATACTGGCCTTGCTTGCAGCTGACAGTTTTCCCATTTTAAACACTTTAGAGTACATTTAGAGTCCAATATGTTTAATCTTGTAATAAGCATACAGTTGGTGCATGGCCTTAACGTGGCCACTGGAATTAAAAAACATGCTCATTCCAGTTATTTCTGATGGCACTTAGTTTAACAGTATCCTTCACCTTCCTAGAAGTATAAGCATGCTCAGGACATATTATCATTTCAGGTTACAACATAAGCATATTACTTTGAGAGCATAAAACCCTAACAATCCTTATAACAATGCCATTACCACTTAAAAAAAGAAAGAAAAACCTTTCACTCTCCAACAAAAAAAATCCACCACAACACATGACACACAATAGTGAACAACCTTAGGGTAATTCCACACTTAATTTAACACAAACAACTACACTATGTTAGGCTGTTACCGATATTCTGTTAACCGGTAAGCATTCTGTTACAATCATTATTATTGCGTGTTTTCTGTAGGTGGCTGAGTGGGGGATTCAGAAGCTGGATCTGTCTGAATATGCAGAAAACTGTGCTGGTACCTACAGTGGGGGTAACAAGAGGAAACTGTCAACTGCTATTGCTATGATTGGCTGTCCTCCTCTAGTTCTACTGGTATGTTTTCCCTAGGCATTCTCAGTGTCATTGTGCAAAACAAAAACGTTGGTGTAATTTAACGCTGTAAATGTATGTAGGATGAGCCCACCACAGGAATGGACCCTCACTCCCGTCGCTTCCTGTGGACCGCTATTCTGAGCATCATCCGTGATGGGAGGGCAGTCGTTTTGACTTCTCACAGGCAAGAATTTAAAGTTAACGCTGGCTTTCCCAAACAGGGTTCATGAACTACTTGGTGAAACATTAACATTAAAATACACAAACGGCACTGCACAATCAATCAAAATAAACTAAAATTGTGATAGGTCTTTTAAAATCAAAATTTTCAAATAATAAGTTGCAATATAAAAATTAGTAGAGCGTCAGTGTGTTTATTTACATGCCTACAGCTTATAATATAGTGTTTTTAGAGTGGCTTGGTAGTAGTAAATAACTTGCAATATGAGAAATTTTCATATTAAATGTCTTATCAGACAGACTTGAAACAGCAGGGAAAGTGAGGAGTGAATCGGTCCAAACAGAGGGGCAGGGCAGACAACACAATACGGGCAGGAGGGATGACCACAGAGCCTGTCCGAGGTTGCAGCGGACTAGAGCGTGGAGGCGGCAGCTCCAGAGGGAGGATTAGGCAGGAATCAGGGGCCCTGTAGCTTGAAGTGAATCTCAGAAGTCGCACCAGTCTAGCCGCCAGGTAGGGACTCACAGAACCAGAGACTTGACTTGTGAGAGTGGAGAGCTCTCCACTCTCAGGGAAGAGGCCAGGGATTCTGGGAAAATGGCAGGAGACGATAACAAACAAGACGAGAATCAAGATAACACAAAATACACAAGACAGATAAATGTAAACAGAGAACACAAGCAAAAACAATAAATAATCAAAAACAAAAAGCCAAGATTCAAAAAGGGAACTGGAACTGCAAAAACAAGGTTAAATGAAAATCTAAATCAAAACTAGATTAGAATGCACATAAATCAAAACAAGAACTAGAGAAAACAAGAAAAGGAAACAAGGATATAAAATAACTAGATAAGAGATACAATGAATAACTTAAGCAAGATCAAAACAGCTAGCGCAAGAGCATGGATAAATTCAGGACCAAGAACGGGTAAACACCAAAACGAACCAGCAAAGACACAAGGGAAAGGAACAAAATATAAAGCAGCAGAGCACACAAGGATCAGGTGAACACAATCAAGCAAACGAGGACTAGACAAGGACTAAACAAGGGGGCGTGACCAGGGGAAACAGGGAGTTATGTGTTGTTAAATTATTTAAATATTAACTTAAAGCGCTCCTATTATGCCATTTTTAAGGTTGCTAATATTGTTTTATGTGTCCTTATGCAGATTTACATGCATACAAGGTCAAAAAAACACTTTAGTTTTCTCAAAAATAGCTTTAATTTTACCTAATTTTTAAATGATTCCTAAACAACTTGTGCGAAGCAGTTCGAAGAATCAGTCTCTCTTAACCCCTCCTTTCCGTGAGCCCTCACTGCTGTGATTGGTCAGATGGCGCAGTCCTTTGTCATTGGTCTACCGCATACAGCACGAATTACAGCCATGGGTGGACATTATGCAAATGTGTTACTTCGTGACGTACAGCCATAACAGAATAAGATTCAAATTCCTGACGACTCGTTCAGACGATTCGGAGCCGACTTCTTTTGATAGACAATAACTTTATTTACCATGCACTGTTGGCTTCACAACTTAGTCACAGCTGAAAGTTCATGTTCACATACTGCTACATGGCACACTGCATAAAAGGTAATATTCGAAAAGGCATAATAGGGGCACTTTAAAATATATTACTTGATGTACCTCCTGAGATTTTATGTCTAAGTGGTTTGGCTGACAAAAAAGTTTGGGAAGCCCTGTATGAATGCTATGACTTTCATAATATTTAAAAATATATATTTTTACAGTATGGAAGAGTGTGAAGCTCTTTGTACTCGCTTGGCCATCATGGTCAATGGGACGTTTAAGTGTCTGGGCACAATCCAGCATCTGAAATACAAGTGAGTATGTTCTTTTGGAAAGTCTTATAATTTAAAGTCAGGAATGCCGTTTCCATATTATCACAAATCAACTAAATTGCTCTTCCAGCCTTAAATTGTTAACTTTGAAAGGTGATATGCAAACCAACGTTAATCCGTGAAATGGTCAATAATACAAGTGCATGCTTAGTTTTGCTTGTATTATTCACATTGATTGTGCTTGTGGACAGGTTTGGAGGTGGCTATGTAGTCACAATGAAGATCAAAGCTGAAAAAGCAGGCATACCTCCTGACCTGATCCTGGCCGAGTCCTTTATGGAAAGCAGCTTCCCAGGATGCATACAACGAGAAAAACACTACAACACTTTACAATATGAAATCGCCACCACCTCACTGGCTCGAGTCTTCCAGCTGGTGTTGACCAACAAAGAGAGACTGAACATTGAGGACTACTCTGTGTCTCAGACCACATTAGACCAGGTAACTTCATCACCATGTTGTGAAGTGATAAAGCTTCAAGCAACAAATCTCTTTCACGTCAACCCATACCAGCTGTCAGCAGCATGTTAAGACTTTATTATTTTAGCATTTCACTTTCACTGCAGACAAGAAAAATAGCTTGATGCTGTAAAATTGACTTGCTGTGCTCTAGGGACGTTCTGTTAGAAATTAATTATTGGTTGAAATTCCCAAGCTGAGATTGAATTTGATTTGCTCAGCAGATGTGACTGACAGGACTAACAGCTCATCTGTTTCACTGTGTTACAGGTGTTTGTGAGATTTGCCAAGCAGCAGTCAGGAGAAGATGATACTCAGCTCAACACATCAGTGCCGAGACGAGAAAAAAAGGTCTCGCCGCTACAAAGAGTTGTGACGAAAAACCATTAAAATGAACTCATATGCTTCAAAAGGACTCACGGCTGACCGCATATTACACCATGTTGTGTATGAAGTTCCTAAAGCCTTTTATCAATATATGTATTTATACACAAAACCTATTACATCTATTTGAAGTTGTACAAATGTCATATATTAATATAATATTGACAGCACTCTGAGCCAAAGGTCAATCTCCACCCATTGAAAGAAAACCTCCACAAAGTGATAGTCTAACTCAAAAAGGAAAATTCTGTCATTATTTACTCGCGCTCATCTTAATCCAAAACTATGAACATCTTGCTTTGGAACATAAGATATTGTGAATAATAAACCATTTTGGTTCACATAGACTTCAATTATATGAACAAAAATACAATGGAAGCCAAATGGAAACAAAACTGTTTGGTTACCAACATTTTTCACAATATCTTATTTTGTGCAGAAAAAAGAAAGTAATACATGTTTCGATAGACATGAGTGTGGGTAAATTATTTTTGTGTGAGCTATCCTTTTAAAGTAGGGGTATAAAACGTATAAAAAATAGAATATTTCCACACACAAAATAGATTTTTGATTTCCATGCAATTTGAACTGCATTTATTACATTTATACGTTTGTAAATATTAGTGTTTTTCTTTCTTGCAGTTGCAGTGTTTCTTTGTTGTTCAAATCTTTCAAATGTTAAATCAAAGCGCATCTGTTACAGCAGTGCCTGTGAATGCACACATAATGAAATGCTTTATGCTAATATAAATTTGATAATACATTGATTTTGTACTGCTTGAACATCAACAACATGAGCTCAAATTAATTTGAAATCTGTAATTCTAACCTGAAACTTATTTAAATTTGCATCATTATTTCATTATTCCATCAAAGTAACTTTTTATTATTACTATTTCTCAGGGTCAGCTGGCTGGCGCTCACTTTGTAGCATTATGCTTGGCTTGCAGGTGTTGTTTGCATGCAGTGATTACATACTGGTGAAGCAATTATGGCATATATCAACAGACTAACTTGACCATGTGAACCAGGTAAACCTTGTCCTCATGTTGTAGACAATGAAAATCAGTAACAAATATGCTTCTGTATTGGGGAATGAAGAGGTTCAATTGTATTCATCAGTAAATAGTTGTAATATGCAATAATGCAGCTTATAATGATAAACACTATTATGTAAGATTGCTATTTTACCATGTCTCGAAAACAATAGCATTTGGAAACTGATTATCACTTATTTCTGGGAAATAAAATCTTAAGTAACATTTTATGTATGACACAAACACTCAAATATCTTCTGCAAAAATGTTTTAATGGAATACAAAAATGAACAATCAACATCAATAAAACAGTATCACACTGTACACCATGTTTTGTGCTTGGTGGTCTGAAGGCTTTCACAATTAGGACTCATTGATGTCAAGCAAATGTTTAAGCTTGCAAAATATTACACCTTCCGATAAAAGATTCCTTTTTGCAAAAAGTTTCCTCAAACTTGCAGTACAACCTCAGTCTGCTCTCATTAAACCTCCCTTCGTAATTAATGTGATTACTTCTAATTACCATTTCACACTTCAGAGAGTACATCACAATCTTAATTGTGTCTGAATAAATCACAAGGTCTGACAGAGAAACAAGAGACTTATTTTGGTGCTTAAAATATGTTGTTCGGTGAGGCATCCAATGACAAAAGTGCATGTAGGTTCATCCTCCATCCAATCGATCTAGAAGAAAAGTGGAATGATGGCCGTTCTCAAGTCAGGATAGTCTTCGAATTGCTCAATGTAGGTTTTATGCATTGCCCGAGCCCATATTGTCATCTGAATAAAACCCAAAAATGCAAAAACTCCCACTGCAGAAATATAAAAGATTCATCGTTTTATCAGGCAAGTGCAGCAAAATATATACTCACCAACAAAATAAATGTTCAGAGACCATTGGTGGTGGTCTAACATAATGCAGAATATTAAATGTAACTCATTCATTTTACATCAACATGTTTGTAAACTTTAAATAACTTGTTTATTTCCAGGTTTAGATTTTGAATCCCAGATTTTTACTGTGGTCTTTAGACATATAGGCTGCATCTGAAATTGCATTGGCCTACTTTCTAAATTAGTGAAGGCCGCTTTCGAAGCACTGCCTTCATTAAGCATTCAAAACCTTTGTTTCGTATCTGTGGTCACGTGAGTTCAGTAAACAAAGGTTTGTTACATCTCAACTGTTTTGAAATGTTTTCGAAATCTCAACGGTTTGTCGTTGGGGGTGATCTCTGTGAACCTGTGAATCATGCAAGTCCATTGAGATGGTTTGTACATGATCTCGGATAATTTTTTGCCATTTGTAAACATTTTTATTATGACAGTTGTGTAATTAAAAGGAAGAATGGCAGTTAGTCTCTTATTGGCCTGTTAAGGCAAGCTTAACAAAACAAGCGCTGCTGTTTTTCTAAACAGTAGGCCCTAGGAAAGTATACGATTTCAGATGCAACTCTTTATTGTAGTGTGTTGCGGACGGTGTGTGATGGTGTACGGTCTACCTGGAACACACTGTGTCATGAATGTGAAGCTGATCCATGATCCCAGCTGGAAACAAACACATATGTACAATTTTACATCACTACACAAAACACAGACAATATTCCTCAAAATCACAGGGATACTTCATTCAGAAACAGTTCACATGCTGAGATACATTTATCTCTCCAGATCCAAAGGTCTCATTTACTACTTTCTTTTTTTTTTTTTTACATGAAACAGGTTATTTTGCAAACCTCATATGTGTAGTTTGGGCAGGACACGAAGAAAAAGAGCCAAGTGAATGGATTATTTGTGGGATAAGGAATCTCTGTAGGTCTGGACCCTGTCGATGTGTTGAGAAGAGCATACGGTTATGCATTAATGGACATATCTAATATATATAAGAGCTAAGGATTCCGTCAGGAGAATGCATAGTCTCTGAAGAAGGTATTAATGTGACAGATAATTTTACATTGGACTCCCACACAGTCCGTTATGAAAGGAACAAAGAAATGGTAATTAATCACAATCACTAGGTTTCACTGTCTGTCTTGTTCGGTCATGTTTACACCCACACAACTACAGAGATTCATCTTTATTAGGACTCACCATTACAGCTGATTCGATTCAAAATCAGATGAACTGAGAAATTTCCAAACTCACAGACCTGAATAAAATTAACAAAGAGATGATGAAGTAAAACAGCTATGGAAAATAAAAGCTACACTATGTAACATCTGATCCTCTAGTGGTTAAAAAATACAATAATGCGGAATAACATTATTGTTTGTTGAACCACTGTGAACATGGATTCATGACATCTTAGAGTGGATGATCACGTTTGATCAAGTTTTTTCTTGTTTGTTGTCATAATGAACATTCAGCTGTGTGCTACTCACAGCCAGAGATTTCTTTACTGATGGGCACTTTCGAAACACTTTTGTCCAACCATACCTCTGATTCAGCTCATATATAAACTTCCAAGCCCATTATATTTTTTCCTAGTTAAGTCATTGTTTAGCAATGGCAATGGTTCACAATGGTGTATCCTGTATGCCACCTCAATTGCAGCAAAAGTGTTTTGCAATGCAACATGACCACAATACGTACATTATTATTACTTATTTTTTGATGTAAGTACATAAGGCCACCTAATATAAAGTGTGACCTAAACTTTTAACGCTTCCTTTTTATTATACAAATCTGTCATGACATATGTCAACATTTGTATATTAAAAAGGAAGCGTTAAAAGTTTAGGTCACACTTTATATTAGGTGGCCTTATGTACTTACATCAAAAAATAAGTAATAATAATGTACTTATTGTGGTCATGTTGCATTGCAAAACACTTTTGCTGCTATTGTGGTGGGATAGGGGTAAGGTTAGGGACAGGTTTGTTGGTATGGGTAGGTTTAAGAGTGGGTTTGGGTGTAAGGGAGGGGTCAACAGTTTAAATTTAAATGTACAGTAATTACAGAAATTAATTACAGATGTAACGACATAGTGGTATTTAAAAATATATAAGTACAATGTCAAAAGATGTACACAATTGGCATTGTATCAAATTATTAATTTAAATGTAAGTACATAGTAGTTAAGACCACCTAATATAAAGTGAGACCAAAGTTTCTTATTGGCTTGACTATCCAAGCTCTCCATAAAACAAATGAAACAAACCCTACAAATAATAAAACACTGTACAGAAAGTTTATATTTAAGGTTATTAGATGATTTGTCAAATGCATTTAATAGATTACAATTGCAACAAAATATTTGCAGTTGGTTTATTTTTTTTTGCAGTTTTCGTTGCATTAACATCATTTACTTTACTATTCCATGAGGCCACAGGAGAGGATCTGTGAATGACAGTTAAGTGACGCAACACTGTAGGTCACATGATCATATCAACATGGTGGATGTAGTACATCCAATTTTATTCATACTACCTATATTCATACTAAAAGGAAAATGATGGTTGTGAAGTAAGTTCAAATTCAACTGTAGTACCTATTCAGACTGTATACGATTTCTGACTCACCGTTAATTTCTCACTGCACTAATATAATATAACACACATGGGCAAATGGATGCAAGCAAGTTGTTTTTCGCAAATACGTCTCAACGACCCTAACCCCTAGTAACCCTTTGGAATTATAAAAACTTTTTTTTTGGAAAGGTGTGTGAAAAATTGTGTTTTATGGTTGATCATAATTGTGACCGGTGGATAATGTGTATTCTGAATTACCATATTTCTGCAGCCATCAAAATTGGTATACATCTCAGATCAGCTGTACTTTAAACTGTTTGATCACATTCTAGGGTTCCTATTTTGCATACACTTATACAACACTGATACAACCATAAACATATTTACAAATTGTTACTTTATTGTAACATATATATCATAACATTGTTATAATAGTGCTACCAATATTACAACATCAATATTGTAACTTTTAATTTAGTGCAATATTTTGTCATTGCAACATTTTAGAGCAGCCTTCACTAACAACTGCAAATGGATTTATATGTATAGCTAAATTCACTGTTATCCCACCGGTCACAGTTGTGATCATCAACATGTTTACTCATTCTATGACCACACTCAACAAAACATAATAATTGTGAATTCATATATTAATACTAGACACCTTAAAGATAACGTAGAACAAACAGATCTTTGTCATTTCTTGATGTTAACATACTTCACTAGCCTTTTTGTTTTGATACAGTCATCACTTTCTCAAGGTGCAAACAGGAAATAAACTGCTCTGGTCATGTGACAGTTTGCACCAACCATGTCAACATGGTTGTGTGGTTGTGTGGTTTGTGTGACACATATGTGACACCAGAGGTCAGTCAGTAAGATTTTTAGAGCTTTATAAAGGAAAACCTTATATACATTTGTTCATACATACCAAAAACATTGCCAATGCAGAGTAGATTTGAAGTCTCCCATAGGCTAGAGAAACAGAAGTTAAAATCAGATGTTAATATGAGGCTCACAGACTAATGTAATGTGTGACATAATCAGCACTTACTTGGTGGGGTGTAGAGCGGATGGTTGATGTAATACGCCTGCCATACTGCAAATCCCCAGTAATACAGACAGAGCTACAGAATCACAGTTTTCATTCATGTAAGGATCGTGTCTGATATAAGTGAAAGTGACGTGACAGACAGCCGAGTATGGTGACCCACAGCCAAGTATGGTGACCCATACTCAGAATTCGTGCTCTGCATTTGCCCATCCAAGTGCACACACACAGCAGTGAACACAAACACGCTGAGAACACACACCCGGAGCAGTGGGCAGCCATTGCAGTGGGCAAGCCACGACTTCCCCAACACTTCCCTATAACACAGTCACTGCTCAAAGAATAATTCCTTAATTTCATATCAAATGCAAACCTCAATTGTATGCTTTAGCTATGTTTAACTCCATTTAAGCTCGCTCATTTGCATGATTAGAATTCACATGTGCAGGCAATATTTGCAACGACTCTTCCATATGTTCAAAGCATATGTTTTCTTAGTGTGTTGAAAGATACTGCAGGGGCATAATTTAAACCAGCAAGAGGACGCTTAATGGAAAGCAGCCAAATATTCCCCCCAAAGCTCCTCAACACTTCACTGACACCACTGAAATAAAGCACTTCAGACACATTAGCTAATGTGCCAAAACAGGAAATACTGAGACAATTTCGTATGACAAAATACAGACAAAAACCTACCAGCATGATGGTGCGTAAAGGTAACGTTCCGTCAGAAAAGCGATGGATAAAAATCGTTTCCACAAGCCTTTTAATGTAATGAAGAGAGTGGCACCAGCTAGCCAGCCTGTATCAGCAGGGTCAAATATAAACCACAAACTGTTTGCCACACCTTTGGTACATTATTCAATATTAATTTCACACTGAAAAAAAGAGCTGCATTTTTTTTACTTAAAAATGGGATTCATGCAGTAGCATCTAAAGTCAAAAATACTATTTAACAACACTGAACCAATCGAAATACATTAGGCAATTAGACCATTACACCAACAAACCCGAATGCAATAGTTAGATCAGGTATTTAAGAAATAGGAATATAAATTATTTTTATTAGTGTGTTAAATATTTTGTCCATAAATCAACTAAATAAGGGTTTTCAGTCTGAACTCACTTGACAACTTTAAATGGACTTTGGGTGAAGTCATACTCGTGCCCGTAGATGTATGGAAGCCGATAGTAGAACAGCAGGTAAATGAAAAGCGGCCCGAGACACTCTGCCAGAAACACCTGCAATCAGCCCCCAACAAAAACACCATTACGGTCATACACGCTATATGAGCTGCTGGTATCTAAATGGACATGTATGAGATGCTTTCTTTACCATGGTCCAGCCTAACTGTGGGCCGAGGTCCTGGAAGAACATCGTTGCGGTCGTGCCAACCGGTAGATCCTCCAGCACATCATCATCACTGAGGGCCTTTCCCTCTGAGAATCAAGCAGCTCAGTCATAATATCAAGACATATCAAAAGAAATGCACCTCAGTTAAAATATCATAACATAATATTTTTTATAAATAATCCAAAATAAACAACTTTTCTTGTTGTTATTGTTAACTAGCTGAAGTTTTCACTCCAGTGTGAAATGCACATATGCACCACAGCTGTTGCACATCTAAGATTGCAAAAGCATCTGGTTATACTTGTACTAGGCTTTAATTAGTCTAGAATATATTTTTTTATTTTACCATCTGCTTTGAAGGTTTGGTGGAGACTTTTGAACAAACATTTTAGAACTTGCAATGCAATACACAGGATGTTCTAAGAATAAAATAAAATAAAATAATGTAAAAATAAAATAAATATTATATTTATATAATATCAATATAATATTGATGGATGGGAAAGTTTACCTGGATGTAGCTTCAGTGCCTGTCTTGATGGATAAAACTTGGGGTCTGCAGGGATTTTAAGAATTGTAATCTTTAAAAACGCTTCACGGCAATTCATACACATTTTATGAGGTGGCTAATTCGTACGAAATCATGCAACCTCACTCGTACAAATTCATACGATTTTTGATAAATTGTACGTATTTTACCAGTTGCACAATTCGTATAAATGTATACGAATGGCCTACACCAGGGGTGCCCAACCCTGCTCCTGGTGATCGTCTGTCCTGCAAAGTTCAGCTCCAACTCTAATCAAACACACCTGAAGCAACTAATTAAGGTCTCCAGGATCGCTTGAAAATTCAAGGCAGGTGTGTTTGATTAGAGTTGGAGCTAAACTTTGCAGGACACTCGATCACCAGGAGCAGGGTTGGGCACCCCTGACCTACACTAACCCCGACCCTAAACCTAGCCATTTCCGGTTTAGACAAATCATACAAAATCGCACAAGTGAGGTCGTACGAATTGATAAGAATAATGCCAAATGCACACAAGAAGTGATAAGGAAATAAAGTCCTACAAAAAGTCCTCCCCGAACTTCCCGATGCCCTGTCTCTGGCTCTCTTGTTGGCTGTAAGTCATCACCGATGTATTTTTCAGTCAGAACTCATTCACGCAGCAGGATTTCAGTCAGGTTTTAGGCCCCGCCATAGCACAGAAACTGCACTTGTTAAAAGTTACAAATGACTTGCTTCTTGCGTCAGAGCAAAGCTGCATCTCATTGCTAGTTTTACTTGATCTTAGTGCTGCGTTCGACTCTATAGATCATGACATACTCATAGATCGATTACAAAACTATACAGGTTTTCATGGGCAGGCTTTAAGATGTTTTAGATCCTACCTATCCAAATGCTACCACTTTGTTTATTTAAATAGGGAGGCATCTCAATTATCAACAGTAAAGTATGGAGTACCACAAGGATCTGTCCTAGGTCCTCTGTTATTTTCATTATAAATGTTGCCCCTTGGTAATATTATTAGAAAATACGGGATTAGTTTCCATTGTTATGCTGATGACACTCAACTATCTCAACAAGACCAGATGAAACTGCTAAACTATCTAAGCTAACTGAGTGTGTTAAAAATGTAAAAGATTTTCTCCTATTAAATTCAGATAAGTCAGAGATATTACTTATTGGACCTAAAAACAGTACAGAGAATATATTGGATCACAATTTGCAACTAGACGGATGTACTGTTACTTCCGTATACAGTCAAAAAATCTGGGTGTTATATTAGACAGCAATCTATCTTTTGAAAATCATATGTCCCATGTTACAAAAACATAATTCTTCCATCTTAGAAACATTGCCAAGCTTTGGAACATGTTAAGTGTTTTTGATGCAGAAAAGTTAGTTCATGCATTCATGACCTCTAGACTGGACTATTGTAATGCACTGCTAGGTGGTTGTCCTGCATCTTCAATAAACAAGCTACAGATAGAACAAAATGCTGCGGCTAGAGTCCTTACCAGGTCAAGAAAATATGTTCATATTACTCCAATTTTACAGTCTCTGCACTGGCTACCTATTAAGTTCTGTATCAGTTACAAAATGTTATTACTTGTCTATAAGGCCCTAAATGATTTAGCTCCTGCGTATCTAACTATTTTCTATCACACTACAATCCAACCCGTTCCCTAAGGTCGCAAAACTCTGGACTCTTGGTAGTATCTAGGATAGCAAAGTCCACTAAAGGAGGTAGAGCTTTTTCAGATTTGGCTCCCAAACTCTGGAATAGCTTTCCTGATAATGTCCGGGGTTCAGACACACTCTCTCTATTTAAATCTAGATAAAAAGCACATATCTTTAGCCAAGCATTCATATAATGCATCTCACAATCTTGTACTGCAGGTATATCTGATCAAACGCACATTATTATGCTTTAGCTTGGGTTTAACAAATTATTTTTGCCTCGATGGAACAACAGCTACGCTGATTGTCTTTATTTGTTTCTCTGTTTCTGCCACAGGATTAAAATCCCGTGGTAACTAGGAATTACACAAGCTTCAGTCTGGATCCAACCCTTAAATGATCTGAGATGACCGAACATCTGAGAAGAGAGGATGCCAAACCCTCGGAGGACCTCAGAAGAAGCCAACCATCAGCAATTATACTGAATTAACCAATTTTTTCCATAAGTGAATTATATTTAGTTTCTACAATATAAATCTATTTTAGAAACTTAATTTCCTGTTAAGTTGCTTTGCAATGATTGTATCGTAAAAAGCACTTTACAAATAATCTTGAATTGAATTGATTGTGAGTCGCCGACAGCCCCAGATATTTAGCATGCCAAACATTTTGCGGGTGTCGGCGATGCATCGGCGATTCTCTCAGATCGCGTCTTTGATAATTCACACTGCGCGATTTTCTCTCGCGTGAACGAGCACAATTTACCTCCGATGTCGGGCATTTGTCAGCGATTTATCAAAACCTGTCTGCGAAGGAAAAATTGGGCTGAAATCGTGCAGTGTGAGCGTTAGCCACCTTGTAAAATATGTAGGCCTACCAATTGGTCATGAGATAACATTGTTTTTACATATGTAAATACAAAAGCATCACAGCTTGAATAAGCATATAGTCTTTGATTGTGCAAAAACACTTACAGATTTTGTGCAACAATATCTTGATTTCTGCGATGGTGGCGTTGGGCTCCACCTGAGAAAGTTTAAGAATTTGTCTCAGCTGTAACTCCCACAAAAGAGGCCTTTGCTTACTCATATGATTTTTGACCTAATGCCACTGTTAACAAAAGCTCAAACAAAAACTATTAAAAACATTTTGTTAATTGAAATAAAATAAAAATAATGAAAATGTATGGAAATGTAAACATAAATATGAAAGAAACTTATTTTATATCAGTCAATTGTCAAAGCGACATTTTAAATGTTCATTTAAAGTACTAAATTGTCAAACTGAATTAAAAATCAATAAAAACTAAATCAAAATATATTTTAAAAACAAACAAACATGTAAAAATGACAAAACAACAAAATCACTAAATATAAAATTTAAATAAATTAGAAAATAACAATCAATTATAAGACAATAATAAGATATTATATTATATATAATATAATAAATTAAAAAATATGATTAAATGCATAATAGTATGTTAATTATAATAAAATAACACAGCACCTTATCCAGGTAGCAGAGTTGTGCCTTGCTCTTAAGGTCCAGGATCTCCACCTCAAAAAAGACATAATTCTTATCCTTGCTGGCACTAGCTTTCAGGCCGTGGTCACATCTGGCCTTTATGAATTGGGCTACGGCGAAGAGACTGCTTAAATCCATGATGCCAGCTGAGGGCTAGGTGAGCCCTGGTTTTGTTGGTTGGTGTACAGATGCGATCAGACCATTAGAGCCAAATGCTGAGCGCTGGAATGCTTATGATTACCTCACATGGATATCGAGTTGAGTATGGCAGCCAGAGTATTTGTCGACATAGTTACATAATTTTGCTTAGGTTACCTCAAATTCAGATTTCAAACACTGTCAAACATGACTTTTTATTTCCAGAAAACAGCGCCTGTTGTACTTTATTTGGAGTATTTGTGATCTGTGTCTGCAGAAATATGTCTGTCATGCACATGCACAAGCACACGGACACACACCCGTGAAGAGGCGGGAGGATCATGTGCATTTGGAGCTGCAGGCTGATCTATATTTGTCTCTGACGGCGAGGGGTAATTTATCAGCCCTGCTGCACTCTGCCTCACATACCTCTGAACCCCAATAACACTGTCAACTATCATTTCAACAAGTGCTTTGAGTTTAATCCTTCTGGTAAGGGGAGACGGCCCCCCATCACGCTTTAACTGTATCCAGTCTTTTATTGATATTCTAGCCTTGATTGCCAGCTAGTATGAAGAAAAGTAGAGTAGTGCACTGCCGAGATTTCACCTCTACTGTGAAAGAGTATACGTGACCACACACAGATCACAGAAACAGAGGCATTCTTACAAAACCTCTTATTCTTATCAAATACAAATTAAGTGCTTAATTATAAATAATAATAATAAACTGCTTTTTAAACAAATAATTCATGGTTTCTTTTTTATTATTTATTTATTAACAGTTACTATCACTCAACACCACCTAATATGTTTACGACCAATGCCAATATGGATTATGTTTGTTTTGTATATTTTAGTTTGAAAATTGATATGCACTAATACGTTCTGCCACAATAACTAAATAATCTACAACATATAATAACAATGATAACAATAATAATAATCATTTGAGTTACATTTCAAGAACTTGAACGTTTCACTTCAGGATAAATACATTTTTAAAAGGAAATAATTTATGTAAACAAAACAATAAAATATTTTCTAAAATATAAAAAATATGTTCTTAAAGTTTTTAGCACAGGAACCAAACTTAGCAAATGTGGCAAGGCTAGTAAAATGCATATTTTGCACAAATAAATTATATATATGTGTGTATATATGTGTATATATATGTGTATATATATATATATATATATTTAAATGTAGTTTAAAGGGATATAACTTTTTTTAAATGTACTTTTGTACACAGCTCCATTATTAAATGTATATAATGTCCTTATTAACAATAAAAATGCATTTGGGTCAAATTTGCCCTTTTAGAAAAATATATTCTTGTTATTATTATTATTATTATTAATAATGCATAGTTTTTAGTACAAGAAACCAAACTTTGCAAATGTGGCAAGACTAGTAAAATGCATATTTTGCCAAATGTACATTCATTACATTTAGTTTTTTTTTAAGAGATATAACCTTAAAGTTATTTCTTTGTACACAGCTCCATTGTTAAAGTATTTAATTATTATTTAATGTAACACCTTATTTAATGGTGTTGTTATGTATATTCTTTAGACCCATCTGAAGTCATGATTTAGTAGTACCATGGGGCTATAGTTAGAACTAATAACCTAATGGACTAAGTATTCTGTTAATTGTATCAAAGAGACACACATGACACAAAAACAGTTCATCAACTCATCCATGTCATTCAGATATTTTAGCTTTTCTATTTAAAACAGAACATCTAAAAACTAAGGCCACAATGTAATTCAAGTAATTACCTCAAAATAGGCGACTCTATTAATGACTCCATGTCTCCTCCAGTCCTCCAGATGAAATCCATGCCACACGATCGTCTCCCAGCCTCTTAAAGAATCAATGTTTTCATCCAGCATGTCCATATGAGCAGAAGAGGCCATAACTCCTCACATGTAACCCTGCCTTGCCTTTGTTGAATGAGATGTTATCTGCCCACTAAATATCTCCTGCTGAATCCTAATGAGAATGCCAAATGAAGAGTAACTGCTCTCCACTGCTGGAAATAAATAGACAGTTGTCTCCAGTGATCAATACAGTAGATAATTAGCCATAGAATCAGGCATACATCAAGAGGTGCTGAGGAGGAGACAACTGCGCTAATTAAACTGACTGACTGAACAGTGAAGCAGAGAGTAAATGCTGTTGTAATTGGAAGTAGTGGCTAAGATTCTTCCATAATGAATGAGTTCATTTTACAGACAACAAAGTGTTTTTGTTAGACCATTTTTCTATATTTTTTCGAAAAGAAAGAGAAGAGAAGTCTGATGATGGCCCTTGTTGAGGGAGACTTTGGCTCATCATTTTATTTCGTTTTTGACCGCTAGGAGGCAGCACTTGCACTCGCTTTAGATCACACAAGAGCTCATGCTTTTTGTTGACGATGTTGTTTGCTTTTATAGTAGAATAATGCTGTTCAGTCCTAAAAAACAATTAGCATTTTTTTTGTGCCATTAATTCCTTAGTAGGCTAATGGGTTTTTAGAATGGCGAGTTTGATCAAGGTTGAAGCTAAACTCTGCAGGAAAGTGGACTTCGAGGTCCATTGTTGAGAACTAGCATATTATTAGTAGTATTACTAATAGTAGTACAACTACATTTTCAGACGTTTGAGATCATTTGAGTTGTTTCTGTAATTGATGCTGTTGAACAAACCACGGAAACCACAAAACATATATTTTACTTATAAACCTAAGACTCCAGGAATGGTTTGATAACCCTCGATCTACTGAATACGAATAGAATTAACACTATGAAAAGAAAGGAAACAAAGAAAGCAAAGGGAATGTCTTCATTTTCAGATTGATTTGAAGCAGGAAATGGGATCTAATTATTTTAACATCATAATAGATCTGAGAGGACTTGCCTGGGCTGATTGTTGATGGGACAACATTATTTTCCCCAATGGGGATCTTTGTTCGGCTATTTGCATTTAGAGATAAAATGCAGATGCTTGTGAAACCTTGATACGTGATATAAATCAGTGATTCTTTCTATTGACCTTCATTTCCATGACCAAAGGGGAAGAGAACATCGAGATATGCTGATTATTAAGGGCAGCTCTGGGCTGATTTAGCTGGAAGGGACACACTCACTTGAGACAACTAGTAGCTACTGGGAATCCTTAATCTTGAAAGAGTTTATACAAGACAGCAAAGGCTCGCTTGCACTATTTTTAGCCATTAAATGTTTCATTTTATGATCTTCATTTTATTTTTTTCATAACACACACTGACTACCGTCATACCGAACATTGTTCTTGACATAGGTTAGCTAGGTGAATTCAGGTAAATTGGAAAACGTTTTGCCATTGAGATGACTGGGACAAAAATATCCCAATTTTTCTTAATTCACCCTATAAATCACCTACCAGTCAAAACTAGGACCAAGTAAATATTTATTTAAAATACTAATGCTATTATAATTAAAAAATTCTGTTTTATATTTTAATATATTAAAAAATGTAATTCATCCCTGTGATGGCAAAGCTTCAGTGTCATATGATATTTCAAAAATCATTCAAAAATGCACCTGTGCTGCTTAATATTCCCATCGAACCCTGAACATTTTCCAGGATTCTTTGATTAATAGAAAAAAAAGATTAATCGTTAGTGTGAATCTCGATATCTCACTAACAGCAATACATTTATACAATACACAGTGAGTACACCCCTCACATTTTTGTAAATATTTTATTATATCTTTTCAAGTGACAACACTGAAGAAATTACACTTTGCTACAATGTAAAGTAGTGAGTGTACAGCTTGCATAACAGTGTAAATTTTCTGTTCCCTCAAAATAACTCAACACACAGCCATTAATGTCTAAACTGCTGGCCACAAAAGTGAGTACACCCCTAAGTGAAAATGTCCAAATTGGGCCCAAAGTTTCAATATTTTGTGTGGCTACCATTATTTTCCAGCACTGCCTTAACCCTCTTGGACATGGAGTTCACCAGAGCTTCACAGGTTACCACTGGAGTCCTCTTTCACTCCTCCATGACGACATCACTGAGCTGGTGGATATTAGAGACCCTGCGCTCCTCCACCTTCCGCTTGAGGATTCCCCACAGATGCTCAATAGGGTTTAGGTCTGGAGACATGCTTGGCCAGTCCCTCAGCTTCTTTAGAAAAGCAGTGGTCGTTATCATGTTAGAATACTGCCCTGCGGCCCAGTCTCCAAAGGGAGGGGATCATGCTCTGCTTCAGTGTGTCACAGTAAATGTTGGCATTCATGGTTCCCTCAGTGAACTGCAGCTCCCCAGTGCCGACAAAACTCATGCAGCCCCAGACCATGACACTCCCATCACCATGCTTGACTGTAGGCAAGACACACTTGTCCTTGTACTCCTCACCTGATTGCCACCACATACGCTTGACGCCATCTGAACCAAATAAGTTTATATTGGTCTCATCAGACCACAGGACATGGTTCCAGTAATCCATGTCCTTAGTCTGCTTGTTCTTGTGCGTCATCTTCAGAAGAGGCTTCCTTCAGGGACAACAGCCATGAAAACCAATTTGATGCAGTGTGTGGCGTATGGTCTGAGCACTGACAGGCTGACTCCCCACCCCTTCAACCTCTGCAGCAATGCTGGCAGCACTCATTCGTCTATTTCCCAAACACAACCTCTGGATATGATGCTAAGCACATGCACTCAACTTTGGTCGACCATGGCGAGGCCTGTTCTGAGTGGAATCTGTCCTGTTTAACCGCTGTATGGTCTTGGCCACTGTGCTGCAGCTCATTTTCAGGGTCTTGGCAATCTTCTTATAGCCTATGCCATCTTTATGTAGAGCAACAATCCTCCAAGAGTTCTTTGCCATGAGGTGCCATGTTCAAGTCAAGTTGAGCTTTATTGTCATTCCGCTATATGTGGGTACATACAGTGGAAAGAAACGTTGAGCCTCACAGGACCACGGTGCAACATAAATACAGGCATACAACAATTAAGTAAAAAAGAACACTATAAACCTATACACAACTAACCTACTGACAGATTTTGCCTATAAATATACTATGTATAAATGTTACCCTATACGTAGACTAAAAAATACAAACTATACAAATTGTAGGAATACTTCAAATGAATACTGGGCATGTGCAGAGAGAAACATCGTAAGTCAAGCAGCTGGCTGGTGAACAGTGTAAGGTGATTTGTAGTGCATGAGCATGTAAACATACATGTACTATTGAGTCTTTTGTGGGATTATGTACACACAGTAATGTGTGAAAAGTGTCAAGTGCGAGTAAAGGAGAGTGTGTTACTACAGGTGGTTTGTACAGGCCCACTTACCTGTGTGTAGCGCACTTTGAATTGCACAAAAAACTTCCAGTGAACTTCCAGTGACCAATATGAGAGACTGAGAGTGATAACAACACATTTAACACACCTGCTCCCCATTCACACCTGAGACTTTGGAACACTAATGAGTCACATGACACCGGGGGGAGAAAAGGGCTAATCAGGCCCAATTTGGACATTTTCACTTAGGAACGTTCTCACTTTTGTGGCCAGCGGTTTAGACATTAATGTGTGTTGAGTTATTTTGGGGGGACAGCAAATGTACACTGTTATACAAACTGTACACTGACTACTGTACACTACTACAACTACATTGTAGCAAAGTGTCATTTCTTCAGTGTTGTCATATGAAAAGATGTAATAACATATTTACAAAAATGTGAGGGGTGTACTCACTTCTGTGAGACACTGTACAATATACATATAATATATACATACAGTGCATGTGTGTATTGAACCAAAGGTTAGCATTACAAATGGCTGTGCACAGTTATTGACACAGTATATTATAGTTTACATGCAGCTGAAAGCTAATAAATGCACATTCTGAGCAATGTGACATGGTATATTTCTCAGTTCACCATGTCGTATGTATTCAGAACCAATCACTCTGACAGTCCACCTGAGAGCTGACTCAACTTCTACGCCTGCAACACCCACAGGCCTGCTGCTCACACACAGGAACTTAAGTCCATTTACTCCGTACTTTTCTCACTGTGCCTCCTCTATTCTTCCCATCCATCTTTTTTTGGCTCTCTCTCTTTCCCCTTCATTTTCTTCTTCAAAGTCTGCATCTCTGGCTGCCTGCTGAGAGGGGGTGTTGAGAAAGTTAATTTTAGTGTTGGCCTTATATGCTATGCTTGGCCTGTCTCAGTCAGCACCTGCCCCAGCTTTGATACGGGGTGACAGTCTGCCTGATTCATCTGCCCAGGAGCTGTCAGTCAAACAGCCAGTCATGGGCATTGTAGTCAACACGGAGACACCCCAGAGCACCAGGCTAACCAGAGG
This sequence comes from Oxygymnocypris stewartii, assembly GCA_003573665.1. Taxonomy (NCBI): domain Eukaryota; kingdom Metazoa; phylum Chordata; class Actinopteri; order Cypriniformes; family Cyprinidae; genus Oxygymnocypris; species Oxygymnocypris stewartii. The sequence goes on from QVTF01022009.1 coordinate 2,166,241, forward strand.
CAAGTCACACATGACACATTACGAGGAGACCCTCATTCATTTTTCTCAATAATAATTGAGTGATTATATTGTCTGTTGTAGCATGTGATGTGTGAATAGAACTGAATGGGCAAGTGGTGAACCGAGCCAAATTTCACTGGTAAAAAGATGATAAAGCTATTATTTCCCTTACAAATAAATGATTCATGTTGTTTTTTATAATATATTTTTTTATCCCTTGGTAAACTAAACAAAGCACACTGAATCAGGCTTACAGTGTGTTTATTGATAAATGTAGGATGTTATTGGTTTTCTGAAAGCTCCACACAGAGTAAAAAGTATTACATTTTGTATCTAATTTAAGTTTTATATATTTTTTCAGATGATTCATAGAGTATTAAGCCTTTACATTTTATTACATATGGTAATAGAAAGGAAATTATTTCTAATATACACACCTGCAGTGTAAAAAAGCTGCTGAATATTTTAGTGTCAGCACATCTTGACTCCTCTCAAGAACTAAAAGCTTTTTGACTGATCGTGGACTTAGGAGAACAAGATAATATTTCTACGCAGTACTTTACTTATTAATTTATGTCACTTTATCACATAACTTCCCCCTAATTATTACACAGCTCTCCAAAATACTCGATTCTGATTGGTGAGTCTCAGCACTGTATAATAAACACTAAAACCAATAGTTTTTGTTCAGTTGTTTGTTCATTTGTTGTATGTAATAAGCAGGGAAATAAACAATAGAGTCAGTTGATTATTATAGCATATGAACCCCAGACAGAATCTCAAAGAATACAAGACCTGATCCTGAGATCCTCCTGTCAGGGTTTATTTTGTGATAATGCCTGGCTGACTGTACATTATCCCTTACGTAAACTTACTTATTCTCACTCTGCTGAATAATATTTCTGTGAATCAGGGGCTTGCAGAGATGTGTTGACTGAAGTGAAATTGTGTTCGTCTGACTAGTGCTGTCACTTGTTTCAGATGAGACGTGAAACAAGATGTGCAAATGTTCTTTAAGAGGAAAATGGATGACTTTGTTTTAGGTATTTGTGATTCAGGTTAATTCATATTGATAGAATCTCCTCTGGCAAAGAACTGGTTGAATCACGTTTTGAAAAAATAACAATTAGCTGTTCTGTGTCATTGTCTGCACATTCTGAATCTTCATCACTGTCTTTTATCAGGGGAGAGGTATTCTGAATGAGTAATAGAAGATACGTTTTCTTTTGTCAGATCATTGTCACCAAATGAAGAATCAACTCTTTGGTGTCGATGAGAACTCAGATAATTTCTCACCAACATCAAAAGCAAAAACACAAAGCCCTCTGAAATTTCAGAAGTTATCTCATCCACAAATTTCCTTGCGCAGAAAAAAGAAAGCATGAACAAAGCCTTTGTTGAATTACATCTGGATATGAAGTATAGCAATATGAAGTATAGAGGCAGGTAACATTACTGAATAGCATTTCTGACAAAAGCACCACAGATTCAACTGCTGCCTGCAGTTGTGGGAAAGTTCTCAGGCTGTAAGTACACAGAAACAAGGTCAAACCATGAACACTTAAAGTATTTTTTTTTAATTGTAATTCCACTGTACAATGTGCAATAATTTTTGATTTGACAGCTTTAAAGGGCCAGTTTACCCCAAAATAAAGATTCTGTCAACATTTACTCCCCCTCATTTTGTTCCAAATCTGCATGTTTTTCTTCTCTCGGTGGAACATGAAATAATATATTTGAAAGAATACTGGGAACCAAACAATATTGGAGCCCATTGATTTCCTTTGTGTAGATATTGTCCTCAAAATATTTGTTCTGGTGTTCCAGAGAAAAAAGAAAGCCATAAAGTTTTGGAACAACACAAGGATGAGTAAATAATGGCCAACAGGGCCATCGCTAGTGTGGATGAAAGGTGGTGATGATGATAGGGGCCCACGGCTGAGGGGGGGCCACCCGGCGATCTCAACCGACTGGCTGAGGCCAGCCTAAAAAGATGCTCTGAACAGATGGCCACTGCTGCGTGTTGTCACGAACGCTTTTCATTTGCACGTGTTTTTAAGCCTTGCCAATTTAAACATTCAAAAGAATTTAAAGCATTCAAACAAAAGACGCGGAAAATCTCAAATGAGTACTCTCGTGCCGTGTTCGGTGCAAACGCATAGAGCCGCGTCTCACAGACAGCAAGGCCGATCTGAGCTTTCCTTCACCTCCTCCTGCAGCTGAACGAACAAATACAAATCGCAGTTTAAACATGCAAACAGAAAAAGATGTGAAAGCCCAATTCAGCACCAGCGCACTGTGTTCTGTGCATAAAGGGCGCACGCAGACATGTCTCAAATCGCTTGAACACCAAATTTGCCTCTTCTTGCTCTTGTACCGACAAATACATACAACATTATGTAAAAATACCCATCTTGAAGAGTATCCTCGAAAAAACTGTGGGTTATGTCTTAAGTGAAAGAAAAAAAAATTTGATGTGCATCATTATATTGGATGCATTGTCTCTTAAAGTGACCGCGCCTAATTTACTAGAGCATTCGGTGTCCTTTATGTTAATCCAAGAAAATTAAAGAAATAATCACCGCTCTTGACTAAATTACTTTGTAGTTTTAACAATAATGAATCCACAGTCAAACCAAAAATTATTCAGACACCAGATATATTTTAGATATTTTTTTTAATAGTGGGTGCAAGACACTATAGTTCATTTATGTAAGTGAGTATAGCAAAATAAAGTAAACTGTGACATATTTTACCCAACAAAATCTACAATGGACTACCAGTAAAATTGATAAAACATTTTTTGGAAAATGATTCAGACACTTTATTATAATTCAGACCGACAATGTTTTGTTGAAGTGTTTTTTCTTTAGTTGCTAATGCTGGCCTTTTTACAGACTGAACCAAATTAAGCATTACTTTGTAATTGGTCAACAAAGTATTGAAAGTTGTGTAAATATTGTCATACTAACAGTAGTCTGAATTTTTGGTTGATTGTAATCCATTATAAAAGTTATCTGACACGATCAAGATTAATTTGTTCTCACACAGTTTAAACCGGAGTTATTGACATATTGTATTACCATTTTCTAAACTATTGCAAATAAACTGTGATAATGTGAGAAATACTAAAGGTGTCTGAAAAAAATTTGGTTTGACTGTATATTAGATTTTTATGGTGAAGACTATGCAGTGCTATTTTACATTTGATTATTCGGTTTCTGTACCTGGACACCTACACACTTAAAAAAACATTGTGTAAACAGCTCAGGTAAATAAATATAATGAACATACAAATTAAACAATTTCAAACAGGGCCCGCTGGTACAACCTGCATTGGGGCCCGCAAACCCCAGCTACGGCCCTGATGACCAATGTCATTTTTGGGTGAACAATTCCTTTAAATGTAAGTCTTAAAAAGAGCTGAAAATATGTTCTTACACCTCTAAACATTCGACAAGCTAAAACAAAGAAACAATTTAATATATATAATGTCAACAATAAGGATTTTTAATTCATGTTTCTAAGTTTCTAGTTAAAAGTGTTTATTACATTCTTTGCAGAATCGAGTATTATAGCTGTACACCACTGCTACGCACTGTAAGTTGCACAAACAACATTTAAATAGAGCTTTAAAAGTCCATGAATATCCTCATCTGAGTCCGAGTTTGATTTAATCATGATTGTTTTAGAAATGGAGGAGTGCAATGCTGCCTGACATCTCCAGAGGCACTGAACCTAAAACTAAGCTCATCTTTTGATTGAAATATATAAAACCCATTATTTCACAGCAATATTACGGCGATTACAGATCAGTGTAACTGCAGAATCAATGTTTTCCTCTCAGCTCAGGGTAGATCCCTCAGGATTCGTCGTCAGTTTTAATAATGTGGAACAGCGTGATGTTGAACAGTACCTGGTGGCCATTGTTCCAGCCGTAAAGTGTGCGATCCCTGGCGTTGTAATCCAGCATGGACATATGAAAGTATTGGTTATGGATGGGGATGTCCATGTACTCATAGGTAGAGGTTTTGGTGGAATAAGAGTAGTATACCTTAGCACCGGTCAGGTGGGAGTTGGTGATGTATAGCGTGCCGCAGATCATGAAAGACTCACCTGCGTTCCGTTTGGAGTATTCTGTGTTCCAAGAGTTCAGCACCTGGATGGTCAGAGGATCCAGCTGGCTGATCACTATATTCCCTGCATTCTGATTGGTGGCATAGATGGCCCATAAACCGAGCTCATCGGCCATCAGGTCAATGTCGGAGAATCCGCCCCAGGTGTACGGGTAGACGTTGTGGAAACCGGCGGACTCAAGCGCTCTTTGGGTCATTACCCGGCCACTTTCAAAGCTGTATCTGACAATGATGTTGCTCTGGTATTTGTTGTAGTACAGGGAGCCGTTGTAGACCATATGATTAGTTCCTGCCCAGTGGAACGGAAGGTTGTAGGTTCTTGTCACGACCCCAGACACAAAGTCGCTAACCGATTTGTACTCACGGACAATCTTGTTGTTTGTATAGCTGTCCATGTACCAGACCTGTATTAGAACATTACAATTGTGATAAATAATGTTTGAAACTTGTATTTGTATGCATTATTTATAGAGCACAACATAAGAAGTAAAACTCCATACAGAAATAGATTTTTAAGGATAAACCCATAAATAGTTATTCTTCAGCAGATGACATAGCAGTGTGACATGAAAATCAAACTTAAAATGTAAAACAAAAATAAGTGGTTAACAACTGCATGGAGTTCACAAACCATCATATTGAAGTGAGAAATTATATACATCTATACAGTACAACTTATATTAACATAGTACAACTATTTTAATACATTTTAAAATGTGACATTCCTACAGTGACAAATTTAATTTTATGCATTTTTTATTATTAATGCTGAAAATAGTTGTGCTGCTTAATATTTATTGTGAAAACCATGATACATTTTTACTCAGAATTATTTGGTGAATAGAAATTTCAAAAGAACAACATTATTTAAATTTTTTGTAACAAATTAAAGTTTATTGTTACTTTTGATCAATTAAATTTGTCCTTGCTGAATAAAATAAAATAATAATTTTTGAAAACAAAAAATTAAGATTCAATTATTTATATTAAGCTTTATTTGTATGAATTAATATCAAATAATTTATATACAATTTTATTTATTTTAAATTAATATTAAATTACAGTTTTCTATCTTTGTTTCTTTTTCTATGTTTTTTCTTCTTTTGCTTCAAATCAAAGTTTATAAGATGTGATTGTTCTCAGAGCTGGTTGGTTTTGTTCATATCTTTGAACTCTTTAAGTTATTTTTATGGATACAAAAAATGGATAAACTAGTTCCTGGAAGCAACGCTGCTGAAAAGTGGGCAAACACTGTGGCATAGTCATACATTATTACCTTGTTGTTCTTAGGTGAAGCCTGAGGGTCTGTCATCCAAGCTCCAAACCTCGTTCCTGATGTCTTTACAGTGATGGGCCCCGTGATTTTCATCAACTTACCACAGGCTGACACAATGAAGAACGACAAGTAATGTCAGCTGCTATATAAGCATGTCAACACATCTTGAACTTTAAAGAAACACATAGCATATCACACAAGGAAATACCATGAAAGTCATGTTGAGTTCAACTCACTGAGTTTGTTCATACAGCTCCTCAGTCTTCCCTCCAAGCCGAGGACCCTTTGCTGGAGCTCCTCATAATCATACGCTCCTATCTCCTCCTGGATAGCAGTTAGCACCAGAGACAGGTTCCTGATCTCCTCCTTGAACTGGGAAATGAGTGTGGCGTCAGTCTTGTACTGCTCCAGCACTGGAATCAGCGGCTGCAGTTCGTTCATTTTCCCCTTCAGCTCCTGCAAAACCAGACAGACATTTAAATAAAAATCACATGACAGGAGATTTGCTTACATTAACAGAATTACAGCTGGCCTCTAAACAGCAAGATGCTCTGAACAATGACATGTTAGTAATGATATTACGGTTTGGAAATAAAACATGATCTTTAGAGGTTTACATGATTTCCAGGAATGCTGAACCGCATGTGGCCTTTTCAAACGTTTGTAAAGGATAAAGACAAGAAGCTTTTAAGATTCGTCACTCTTGGTGAGTAATGGCAAGAATGTGGCTCTTTCAAACCATTCTGTTCGTATGAGAAAGGACCATTGATTTTCTCCGAGGCATGACTTTAATGGTAGCCCACCTGAAAGTTTTTAGTCAATAATGTTCTTCGGTTCGACTCGATTTGTCTAAACTTAGATCGGAGTCCTTTCATCTGGCTCTCCATTTTCATGACATACTGGAAGTCCCTCTGGGTCCTCAGGTTCAGCACTTCGATTGACTGCGACATGTTCTGAATCTGAAGAGAGGAAGACGGGCCCAAATGAAGTTAGGATCCATTAATCATTCTTTGAACTGCAAAAAGGAAGATGCAATAGATTTAAATGATATTGTCAACTGGTGTAAATCAGCCCTGACACCATGTCTCCAAAGATTTATGCATTTCCATAATTCCACTCAACGCAACCAAAGCAAAGACGGAGAGACAGGACAAAAATGAGACTATAAATGGGTTAACCCTTTTACTTCCTTCACTATAATCCACAAAACAAAGAAAGACACAAAGGGGCCGATAACTATTGCAGATTTTTTGCAGTAACAGAGAAGAAAAGCGTAGGAAGTAGAAACAAGAGGGGGCCTAAAACACCCTTCAGGCCTTTCTACATTACCGTCATCTTTATGCTCCTCCACAATCAGCTGCAGAGAAGCTGCCCGTGGCATTCTTAATAGATGACAATGGTGCACAGTCGAGCATAATGCTTTCAATTTGCTAAAATGAGAGCTTTTGTTATCTAAACCAGATCTCAATATAAAGTGACTTTAGAGTACTTAGACACACATTATGTGCACACACACCTTCTCCAGTAGCTGGCGGAGCTGTCTGCTCTTTGCATCTCTGGAGCACAAGTTCTGTTCTGGTGCCACCACCGTACAGATGCAACGGCCGTCGGCATCCTGCGCTGAACTGTACACCTGCCAGCCTTCCTTTGGTCTGATGGTCTGAACACAAATACACACAGGCATGCATGGCATATCTTGGTCTCAGCAGTTTACAATTTAAAATTCTACATGACATTCTTAATGCAATGAATTTTAATGACACATAATGCAACATAATCTGATTTTCATGCCTCAAGCATGCTTTAAGCAGCAGAGTGATACTGAAATGTTGATATTTAGTGAGAACTACAATAAACTTGCATGGCACACTATTCAGTTCCAGTGCTTCATTTTATTATGCTTTTTCAGTTTATAACTTATTACATGTGTTATATGGAGAGATGATTGAGTAAATATGCAAATCATTTTTAAATATGCATGTTATTTGTTTTGTGTGTACATCTGGGGAGTCTAAGTTTTTGTTACAATTAATAGCCTGCTTCAAATTTCTTTGATCCCACAAGCATGGCTTTCATTTATTATTTCATTATAGCATGTCCAGCTATCTGGGTAAAATGATTTTAAAGAAGTAGTTATCCCAAAAATTAAGAGTAAATCGAGTAAATCGGGCCATCCCAGATGCAAAGTAGTTTGTTTCTTCATCAGCATATTTTTGGAGAATATTTGGAGAAATTTAACCTAAGATCACTTGCTCACTAATGGGTCGTCTGTAGTGAATGGGTGCCGCCAGAATCTGAGTTCAAATAGCTGATAAAAACATCCACAAGACTTGAGTCCATCAATTAACATCATATAAATTGAAAAGCTGTGTATTTGTAAGACACCAATCAAAAATAAGAAATGTTAAATTTCAAACTGTTGCTTCTCGTTAAAATGTCCAAAATATTGATTTCTTCAGAGAAAAAGTCATCTCAGCTGAATCAGGAGATAAATATGCACAGAACAGGCACAGTTTACAAACAAAAACAGTCCAAACAAGTTCTAAACAAACATGTTGATAAATTTTGATTTGAGTTGACAACAGAAGATTAACTTATTCCCTAGAGGAAATATTATTATGGATTATGGATTAAGTAAAAAAAACACCTTAACGATTGATAATGGATGCAGATTTTAAAGAAATTACCTGTAGATTATTGTGAAGTTTTTATCAGCTGTTTGAACTCTGATGGCACCCATTCACTGCTGAGGATAAATTGGTGAGCAAGTGATGTAATGGTAAATTTATCGAAATCTGTTCTGATAAAGAAACAAACTCATCTACATCTTGAGATAGCCTGAGAGTAAATTTTCAGCAAACGTTCATTTTTGGGTGAGCTATTCCTTTAAATATTTTGTCTCTGACTTTATAAGACTCTCTATGGCTACCTTTGAAATCATATAATAACATCACAGGAGAAATATCATGCAGTTACTGTGTATTCCACTGAATTTTAGTTTCCATTCACTCTGATTCATCAGAATTCTGAAAGCAATTCAAGCACACGCCACTAAAACGTGGCAGGCCATAAATAGTATGTTTTGACGACAAATAGCACCCTGTCACAGCACCTTCATGATAAAGCCTCTCTCAGTATTCCTCCCCCCAAATTTCCCTAGATTGTTTGCATCAATAAAGGCGCTTTGTAAACACCCACATTCATTTCTCCACTCTCGCAGCAGGCTCTGAAAGGCCGGCTCTGGGGACTAGCCTTTTACAGGCGAGCTGAAAAGAGAGTTCTTTACACACTCTGGCACACTTCCTGATGCTGCTGCAACTAACAACTAACTGCAATTTCAGCAAATTGTAACATATCCAAGTTGGATGGTTACTTCCTGCTAGTTCAATGAAATATGAGCAGAGGGATTCTGCTCCTCAAATAAGACCTGCAGCTGGGTTTACTAAGACTGGCTGAGAGATCCTCATGACACTTTCACTAATACTACGGATTTGTTTTATTTCCGGTCACGAATTGCATGAAATTCATGCACATGACAAGTTATTGGCTGTGCCTCAACGATGCAGATCTGATCTTGACCCAGTGCTAAAATATACCCATTTGAGATTGTGTACAGATTAATAGTAGTGCTGAGAATAGACTCAGAACACAGAGGAAGAAAAAACATTTGCTAATTTAAATATTTTATAATTGCCATATACTGTAGATTACTAATGAACTCTCAATTTAACATAATCAATTACTACTATATTAGTATAAAATTCATTAAAGTATGTTCAAATGAAGTTAAAATGTGTTGTGTACACACAATGCATGTAATTACTGCACGTATAGGTTATTAATGTACTATTTACTGTAGTAAACATCCATCTTAGAGAGATGAAACAGTATGCAGAAAATGCTAATCTCTTGATCATTTCCTCACAAAGAACAACATGTACACAATACATTGTATGACATGTTTTATATTTTAATGCAAACATATAGCATTTACCTAAACAGACACTTTCTATAAAATGTAACCAAAACCGAAGGTGAAATAAACCCATTCAAAGCCAATTCTCAAATCAGGCGGATGTTTACAACCTTTATAACAACAGCAGAAATAAGATAATTCTTGTTGAATTATTTAATGTACAAAAGCACATTCGCTTTAACAAAAATAAAAAAGCTCTAACATTATAATTTGTGACCAATTGTGCTGCAATTATAGAGTAAAGTTATAGAAAAGTAGACTTTTCCGCTTTTGAATGACGTTTTTAAAGTATCCCACATCTATCCGGATTTTAACCCTGCTAAGTTTTTATTGCATTTATTTTCTCTTTCTCTCTGAGATTGCCATTAAAAGGATATTATCGCATAAACAGACCTTACTAGATACAGTTTTTTTGTCACTTTGCAGATATCCCGTTCCTATGACTCAGTGGTATAGTAGCGGGGCATGTCAAGTAAAGTCGGGAAGCTGCGCATCACTCACCGCGGAAGGGCAGTAGCCGAGCAGTGCGAGCAAACACAGCGGTTTCAGCACCACGAACAGCGCCCGCATTCTGCCTCCAGTCTCCCTCCTCCGTCTCTCTTACAACCTGCTTCAGTCTCCGATGTTTCAGAACGAGCTTCTCCTCAGTATCTTGGGATCGGAGACCCTCGACAGAGCCGCGGAAAGGGCGTGCGCTGTCATAGCCGCCCCGGGCGCAGAAAAGTTTGAGAGGTGTGGACTCTCAGCGGATATTACATCATTAAAGCATTTCTGTGCGGGGTTGCTCATTCATTACTCGAACTAATATATACCCAAGAGTAACTTAAAGAGATAAAATAACGACGTGTATATCTGTACAATAGAAAGGGTAAAGATTAAACGTCATCAAAATGTCCATCGGGATAGAAATCGTAAAGAATCGAACGATTCTGGCTCCTAATGTAGGAGTCCTAAACAATACAATTAAGGATTATTTTAGCAGTTTAGAACAAAATGTATTTGGAAATAAGAACTGCGATTTAATTTTAACGTTAATTAAATGCAATAGAATTGATCATATCTAAGTTATAGCCGATGTTGTGTTATGAAACAAGAAGGTGGTAACATAATTAATTCATTTTTTTAAACCATCACTGATTTCAGCAAAACACATAACGTGTAGCCTATCTTTCGTTCCACATTGTGTGAATCATCTGTTCAATAACTGACAAGGATTTTAAGTCTCACGAGTAGGGTATATCAATTTTTGCTTCATTTCCAGTAACACATAGCCTAATAGGCTTATCTTGTGGTCCATTAAGTGACTCAGATTCAGAATTCAGTAATTGCCCAACTAAAGGTTCATACGAAGAATGATAATTACTAGGATAATAACTATTATGTGTAAACAGTTGTTCTAGTTCTATGAGAATGCGGAAGTCCACCCCACACGATTTGGTGCGGTGGCGTATATTCACCAAAAGCCAAGGTATGGCGAACTCAGATGACGTCTTCAAATTCCTTCGACGTGACAAGTGTGTGTGGCGCGTCCACAGATGAATCACCCATAGCCTGTCTTTGATCATTACGCAGCAAATGGGAATAGACCACTTTAAAGTACTATAGCTACTTTTCTTGGAATTTCCATAAGCCAAAATATTTGTATTAAAAAAATAACAATTCCAACACTTTAAGTTCAAAAGCCTGAATATTATCCTATTTTCAACGTCATGACTAAAACCTATTTTTTTGTTCATCCTTCAAAGAATAAACGTTTCAGGATGTAGGAAGACTTACACTTTTTATTTAAAAATTATAAATACATAAAATTACCAATACAACCAGTAGATGGATTTTTTTTGTATAACATTAAAAATCTATTTTTGTCACTTTTTGTACTGAAGTATGAAGTATTTTAAGAAAGGTCACAAAGTCTCAATTTTTTTTTTCTCAAATTGTGAATGAAATTAGACAGCGAGCGAAGAACACTTTCTGTATAACAACTGAAGCTGTCAGTCAGTTCAGTACAAACTCATTGAGTGTGATCTTGAATCTATGAGACTAAACTTCACAATTAAACTTTGATTTACATTGTGTATCCACTTTGTTATAATGAGAGAATTTGTGCGCTTGTAAAACTTCTGCTAAACAAACCCATTCAGTGTTTTAAGAGATACTTTCCCCAGCTAATGAACAATAAAAACAACAACCAAATGGCAGCCAATAAAAAATAATTCTTATTTGGAGAGCTTGAGCATTTAAAGCTGCAGCAGTGCACGCTTATGGCAAACATAACATTTAGAAACATGAAGTCTATAGAATACTTAAAAATCCAAATGGCGTATTTTGAAATATGAATAAAAATAAAAAAAGATACAAAATATAGTTGCATGACATTTCTCTTTTATTGTGTATTAATGTACATTACTGCATATAGTAGGAAAGGTAAATTGAAGGTAGCCTAATATAAAAGGTCAATTGGAAAACAAGTATCTCATCTACAGACCTGAATATGTTAAAATTACTTCATCAGAAGTTGGAGCATAAATTTCACCGTGCCTCTGCTCACAGTCTCAATTAGTTGCTTGGCAACATGTGTGGTTAGTCTGTCCTTTTTTTAGAGGTAGGCTTCTGTCTTTATCTGCTCCTTTATCAAAAGAGAAAACTTTTTTTTACTTTAGTGTCATACCAGTTTACAGTCAATGTTAGTGAAATTACACTCATTTAGAGACATTACAGAACAATCAAAAATACGTTGGCTTTGAATGATGCAAGCAGTCACTTTAATCCAGTAATGCTTCACTGAAACCTGACAGCACCAGCTGGGGCCAGAAACAAATGCCAGGATGAACAGGGCATATCTGTGTTCATAGTTAGCCATGTTATGATGTTTGGTTTAATTAACTTAGTGGTGTGTAATGGCAAATTTTACCCAAGTGCAGCAATAATACATATCAAAGTCCCTTTAAATGGTTATTATTGTATGTATAGACAAGGACATATGTATACTTTAAAAACCTACTCTCCTTTATTGCAGAAGCTGCAGAAGTCACCTTGGTCTTTCCAGGAGGTGCCCACCCCCTCGAGCACACATCAATCTAGCTATGTATCAAAGATCAAAGCAGCTGCAGACAGACATCTCAGAGACTGTCTTCAGACCGCAAGCCAACATGTGTCAACGAGTATAGAAAGAGAGAGAGAGAGAAAATAAATACATATAATAAAGAAATCAATAACCATGCCCTAATGAGCATTTATTGTTCTCATTATTCTATGCATTTATATACAGGCAGATTTTCAACACTTGGATAGAAGAAAGGATGAAATGTGAACTAGCAAAAAATGTACAGTCAGCCAGTCATCATTGCTAAATAAACCTTGTCAGAGAAAGTTTGGCTTTGCATAAGGTACACACAGTTGACTGTACATTATCCCGCTTACACAGCTACTCATCAAATAAATATATCAAAAAATTGATCTTGAAATGATATATCAGGCCTGTCTTAAAGCGTTCACTAATAAGCTACAATGTAGAAAAACGTTCTATCTGTACCTTCAGCAGGGCCAGCCCAAGCCTTTATGGGGGCCCTAAGCTGATTTTTATTCGGGGGCCCCTCGGTGCCGCCAATATGACTGGTTATTGTCTAAGATAGATTATTCATACACTATAAATCTAACACACCCATTATCAGTTTTGTTCATTGTAGCTTTGCTGCTAACATCGTACCATTGTCTGCCTGGCATGTTTTTTCCCTTCTGTGATTTTTAATTGTAACAAAGGCAAACTTACAAGAGTGGTCAGGTGTTAATTTGCACTTTAACATTCAAAGTGTTAATGTATTAAGTGGTATACTTAATATGGTGTGCTGAAAAGTAGCTAAATAAACCAGCAGACAATGCATTTATAGAACAGAATGTTATTTTAAAAACATAAATATTGATCGAAGTTGTACTTTTATTACAAGTCATAAATATATCAATGTATATATATAAAATAAATATGATAAATAAACACAGCAGAGAGCATCTGTACATATAAAACAACAACAACTTAATCTAAATCTAGCTACTTGAGGCATAATGATATTGGAATATGATAGCAAAGACACACTAAGGTAAATAATGATAAGCTGTTATCAGTTTATGAAACAGAAGCCTATTTTTATTACAAAAAACTATATACACAGGAAAATTGTTTTTACGCAGAAGACAAAAGTTTAGTTTTTTTCTAAAACTAAGTAAAATGTTATATTATAATAGGCCTATATTAAGAAGTGTATTTGCTGATGTTTTGATGTTCAAACATGAACTTCCCTAAAACAAAAATATACCCTACCTAGGCTATGCTAATTAACTGTGGGGCTTGGGGTGTTCTGATCTAGGGTGCGTTTCCCAAAAGCAACCATGTTCGCAAGTTCCGTCGTGACCAATAGAGTTCAATGATGCTTTTGCCAAACACACCCCTGATCAGTGATGCATTTCCGGTCACAAGTGCTGTCTTAGCTAATGAGGGTTTTGAGAAACGCACCCCTGATTTGTGCCACAAAACCCCCTTGTTAAATTTGAATTGATCCCCCCTATTGCCCTTCACCCCAAAAAAGCGATCGATTTTAACCCTTTGACGTGCCATGCGTTGGCTGGCGATGAGCCAGAGAGGATAAGAATTCTGGTGCCGTCAGAATAATGGTCCAAACATCTGATATCACAATAATCCACAATAATAGGAAATAGCTTTCCTGTAGCTCAACTGGTAGAGCATGGCGCTAGCAACGCCAAGATCATGGGTTCGATTCCCAGGGAAAGCAAGAGCTAATAAAATGTAGAAACTGTAACTTGAATGCAATGTAAGTCGCTTTGGATAAAAGCGTCTGCTAAATGCATAAATGTAAATGTAAATGTAATAGATGATCCAATGGTAGCTGCACGGATTTCAGGCTGCTTGGCAGACATCTTGGCATGGATGAAAGAACATCACCTATAGCTCAACCTGGCAAAAACTGAGCTTCTTGTCCTTCCTGCCACTCCAACTCTACAGCATGACTTCACGATTCAGTTAGGTTCATCAACAATTACCCCATCAGCTTCGATCAGAAATCTTGGTGTAATCTTTGATGACCAGCTGACCTTCAAAGAGCACATTGCAAAGACTGCTCGATCTTGCAGGTTTGCACTTCACAACATCTGAAAGATCAGGCCCTTTCTGACAGAGCATGCTGCACAACTTCTTGTCCAGGCCCTTGTCATTTCTAGACTGGACTACTGCAATGCTCTTCTTGCTGGACTTCCATCAAACACAATCAAACCTCTACAAATGATTCAGAATGCAGCGGCACGACTGGTCTCCAACGAGCCCAAAAGCACATGTTACACCTCTCTTTTTCTCCTTGCACTGGTTACCAGTTGCAGCTCGTATCAAGTTCAAGACACTGATGCTTGCATATAGAACAACCACAGGCTCAGCACACACCTACTTCCACTCACTATTACGAATCTACATCCCCTCCAGAAGTCTAAGATCTGCTAGTGAGCGACGCCTCGTGGTACCATCACAGAGGCTCAAAATCACTCTCCAGAACATTCACGTTCACCGTTCCTGGCCGGTGGAATGATCTTCCCACCCCCATCCGGAATACTGGATCCCTGTCAATCTTCAAGCAACAACTGAAAACTCATCTCTTTCAACACTACTTGACTTCATCATCATCAAAAAAATTTAATAAAAAATAAATAAATAAAAATAAATTCCTTCCCTTTTTCTATATCTTCATCTTTCTCTTCATCTTTCTCTCCTTCCCTTGCTAGCTTGTATTTATTTGAACAATGCCTAAGACTTGGTGTTATTGGCACTACCTCTGTCTGTTTGCGTCTTCAAGATTAATCGCTTTATGTATTCCCCAATTGCAAGTCGTTTTGGATAAAAGCGTCTACAAAATGACTAAATGTAAATGTAAAATGTAATCCACACGACTCCAGAATATTAGTTAACATCTATTGAAGTGTAAAGTTGCATGTGTGTAAGAAACAAATACATCACGTCTATAATCTAATAATGCTTTCTCCTGTGAAAATGTCTGTTCCCCGTTGTCCACTCATCAAAATCAAAATCAAAATCTACTGACATAACTGTTTTCACTTGTAAACAGTGTTTGATCTGTACATATTTCTTTTTTGATTCAGACTGGAGAAAGCAATATTATGGATAGAGGACTCACGTTTTAGCCAGAATTGATGACTTAAAGGTAAAAACATCTTAATGATAGATTTGTTTCATACAAACATGCAGCTTTTCACTTCACATTTACATTTACTGATGGACTGGAGTCATGTGCATTGTTTTTAGCAGCTGTTTCATTAGTGAGCGAGTGATGTAAAGATACATTTGTACAAATCTGTTCCGATGAAACTAACTGTCATCTTGGATGGCCTGAGAGTGACTAAATTGTTGGGTGAACTATTCCTTTATAACTCAGCCCTGCATGGGAGGCATTGACTGAGACAATAGATGGCACCAGTAGTGTTTGTATGAAACAAGAGGGAGCGAGAAGATTACGGTGTGAGATGAGAGATATCTAAGTTGCGTCAGTTTCACTTACCCAGATCAGTGTTCATATGGACTACTGGGGAATTGATAGTGTGACTGACAATTAATAATGAAGTATTCTATTGAGCTGTGTACTAATAGCTATAATCAATATAAATTGTGAATTTACAAAAGAATACAAGCAGTTAACCCATAAAGTCACTTGTCCTAGAAAGCACTTAAGCTCATACAGAAATAATTTTCAAAGCTGCTTTCTTTTAATCCACATGACACTCGACACATACACAATAAAAAGTTTCGTTCTTTGCCTATGCAATATTCGTCTTTCTACTCATTTAAACTAGATTTGCGCGATCTCTTAATCTTCGCACACAAGCACATGTCAAAGCAGGTGTCTATTGTTGTTGCTGCCTCAAGGAATTTGTTGTTATGTCATCTCAGTTTTTCTTCTGTCTATAAAACAATGGCTTGGGCTAGTGTTATAAAACTTTGTGGTCAAAGTAATTAGTGCAAAAAACATGTAGGGATATCTATTTTTTTCTTACAATACTGAGTTTATATCTTATAATTGTGATATTTTCACAATTATGAGGAAAAAAGTAATCTACAGTATCTCACATAAGTAAGTACACCTCATATTTTTTATATTTTATTATATCTTTTCATGTGACAACACTGAATAAATGACACTTTGCTACAATGTAAAGTAGTGAGTGTACAGCTTATATAACAGTGTAAATTATGGAGTTCACCAGAGCTTCACAGGTTGCCACTGGAGTCTTCTTCCACTCCTCCATGAAGACATCATGGTGCTGGTGGATGTTAGAGACCTTGTGCTCCTCCACCTTCCGTTTGAGGATGCCCCACAGATTACCTTTACCCTCAGCTTCTTTAGCAAGGCAGGGGTCATCTTGGAGGTGTGTTTGGGGTTGTTATCATGTTAGAATAATGCCCTGCGGCCCAGTCTCCGAAGAGAGGGGATCATGCTCTGCTTCAGTATGTCACAGTACATGTTGGCATTCATGGTTCCCTCAATGAACTGTAGCTCCCCAGTGCCGGCAGCACTCATGCAGCCCCATACCATGACACTCCCACCACCATGCTTGACTGTAGGCAAGACATACTTGTCTTTGTACTCCTCACCACACACGCTTGACAACATCTGAACCAAATCATTTTATCTTGGTCTCATCAGACCACAGGACATGGTTCCAGTAATCCAGTTCCAGTCTACTTGTCTTCATCAAGCTGTTTGCAGGTTTTCTTGAGCATTATCTTAGAAGAATCATTATAGAAGAGGCTTCCTTCTGGGATGACCAACATGCACACCAATTTTATGCAGTGTGCGGCGTATAGTCTGAGCACTGACAGACCGACCCCCCACCCCTTCAACCTCAGCAGCACTGCTGGCAGCACTCATACGTCTTTTTCCCAAACACAACCTCTGGATATGGCGCTGAGCACATGCACTCAACTTCTTTGGTCGACCATGGCGAGGCCTGTTCTGAGTGGAACCTGTCCTATTAAACCGCTGTATGGTCTTGGCCACCGTGCTGCAGCTCAGTTTTAGGGTCTAGGCAATCTTCTTATAGCCTTTTTTTTTAAGATCCTCAGAGAGTTCTTTGCCATGAGGTGCCATGTTGAACTTCCAGTGACCAGTATGAGAGAGTGAGAGCTATTACACCAAATTTAACACACCTGCTCCACATTCACACCTGAGACCTTGTAACACTAATGAGTCACATGACACAGTGGAGAGAAAATGGCTAATTGGCCCAATTTGGACATTTTTATTCAGGGGTGTACTCACTTTTGTGGCCAGTGGCTTAGACATGTGTGTTGAGTTATTTTGAGGGGACAGCAAATTCACACTGTTATACAAGTTGTACTCTCACTACTTTACATTGTAGCAAAGTGAAATTTCTTTAGTGTTGTCACATGAAAATGTATAATAAAATATAAAAAAATGTGAGGGGTGTACTCACTTCTGTGAAATACTATAACTTAGATCATTCTGAACTCAGAATTGCAAGATATTAAAGGGATAGTTCACCCCAAAATGGAAATTACCCCATGATTTACTCACCCTCAAGCCATCCTTGTAATTTTCTTTTATTAATAAGTTTATAATGGGTTTTTGTTAAATGTGATCCAAAATCATCACAATTAAAAGAACCAAAGACTTAAACTACTTCAGTCTGTGTGCATTGAATTTATTTAATACATAAGTTTCATAATTTGAGTTGAATTACTGAAATAAATGAACTTTTCCACGACATTCTAATTCATTGAGATGCACCTGTGTGTCACATGCACTGTAAGCATAACCTGGTGTGTAAAAACTGAAGTATACTTTGTATTTATATGAGGTCTTAAGTGAATTTTCAGTCTAGGGTCTTTATGTAAGTTGTTCTACTGAGTATTTCGAGCATGTTTTCTTTAAAAGAAGAAAGGGAATTTCATCCCAATATTGTGGAAGATACAATTCTGATGGTGTTTCACAGTGTACCGAATTAATGATCTCTTCTCTGACACCTTTGATTCCAAGAGCAGTGCTGAGGTTGCACAGGTGCAAGCGTAGGACATTTGCTTCCCTTAACAGGTTATCATAAATGGCCTGGTTGCCTTTGATTATACTTCATGTTGTTGTGGCTTCAGAAAATATCAAAAATATTTTAAATGAAAAGAGACTGCGAAGAAAAGAGAGAGAAAAACAGTGAGAAAGAGGCAGTCACACGCGGAGACACTGACCCAGCAGGCTGCAATGTGTGTTGCCTGAATCACGCTAACACATTAACTCTGGGCACGTCTGTGTCTGGCATCTGTCCACAGCTGCTGCCTGCTAGAGCTCTGAATGAAAGGTGTTCCCAACAGGAGCGGGATGCCAGACACATACACACAGGCATCCACACACACACACACACACGCACGCACGCAGGCACGCACGCACGCACGCACACACGCACACACACACACACAGAACATTTAAGAAGAGACGTTATTCATAAGCTGGAGTGGCTGACCAGTCATTACTCAGACAGGAGCTGTCTCAATAAAGGCAAATCAGATTTGCTAATTTATTTTGGACACTTAGGCACATCAAACATGGAGGTGGCAGGGAAGTCAAAGATAATGGACTTTCTGCTCGTGGTACATTTTGCAATAAATCCATTTTCATATTACAATCGCTGCACTCTCCCAGTAAAGCTTTGTATGTGGTATGCTGTATTTAACTTAATCCACGTGGTATTGTTGAACCCGTCAACACCCAAGAAAGCATTACAAGAAAGAATACAAAATAAGATTTTTTTTTAAAGAATTAATGGGCATGATGAACACAAACAAGATTTAAGCCTCTGTCAGGAATTTGTGTCCTGTGAAATGAGCTAACTGTAAAATATATCAGCCATGACTAAATAGAAAATGTAATGATGATTAAACAAGTTCTGGATCTGGACAAGAGCAGTGACTCACAGCGCACAAATAAACATTTTTGTCATGTGTAGTTGCTCATCATTTGCTCTTTTCTCCTCCTTCAAATCTGTCATTCCATAGCTCTTTTTCTGACTCTGTTTGACTATGTTGTTTTTGAATTATGTATTCATAAATTAATTTTGGTTGTCCGTGGCGGCTTTGTCACATGCTTAATAAGTGCATAATTCTTCTTAACAATTACATTAAACCATTGTCCCATCCATTCATACTCTACCGTTCAAAAGTACAGGGTCAGTAACTTCTTTTTTTTATTAATTGTTTTATTCAGCAGGAACGCAGTAAATTAAAAACATAAAGTAAAAACATTTATAATGCGACTAATGTCTTATGTTTAAAAAAATGATGTTCTTTTGAACTTTCTATCAATAAAAAAAATCCAGAACAATTCTTAAAAATATAATTCAATAATTATAGACATTAGACAATATGGCAAGTAACTTTGTCTTTTTTTGCTCTGCTAAAAATAAATAGTTTCAAGAGAAGCCACATTAGACTGAACTGTAGTCTCTGAGCTGCACACAGTGGTGGTGTTTCATTACTGAATGAAGCAGTGTTGACTGACTCCAATCACTTGCACACAAAGACAGTTATTTGTATTAATTTACTGGGATAACCATGTAACCAAAGAGAGAGACAATAGATTGTGAATATAGTCAAGACCAAAACGGTTGCACTACCTTTTGCTGTGACTATATTCTACAATGTAGATTTAGCTTATTTATTTAATAAAAATATTAATCACACTTTTTAACTTTCAGCAAATTCATTATGATGTTGGCATTATGGTTCTACTCAGTATGTTAGGCACATATGCCTAATCTAGATTTATCTCACTGGCTTAAGGAGAAAGACTTCTGAAAGTTGAATCTTTGAGGACATTTACAATCACTTTCATAAAGTGATCAAGTACCTTTGAAGTTCTGAAGGAATGGATAATGCAATAAAGGTATTTCAAGGCAATCATTCACAAGTAGCTGAATAAACTAATTACAAAAAAACGGTGTTAATTAAAATCATGAAACCCAAGCAGAATCCCAAACAAGAAAAGGCATGCAAGCAAACTTTTTGTCGGTTTTACTAGAGATTATTATATTTGGACATTAGTGTTGCCTGTTTTGTCCACCACGTAATCTAAAACGTGATTAAAAATAAATTGTGTGCATCTGCTTTGCACACAAAAAATTTAAAATAGTCATACATTTATTTATTTTTAATTTCCATCTTTATGTGAGTGGTCTACCTTTTCCCAATTATGTCTTTGATATTTTATTGGATCTTTCATCAGAGACAAACTTCGTATTTTAATGTATTGTGATCATTTTAAAGCCACAGTACTCTAGTTCCGAGGCTAATAATAAAAATATGGACAAAAATGTCTTTAAAGCAAATTTAGTCTTAACATGACACACTCAGCACATTTACATGAAAGATAAATACAGTAATTTACATAGACTTAATCTGATAAGCAATTTCAGTCTTAGCCAATCAATTTTGGCAAATTCTGTAATGATGCGCTGATGTTCTTCTGAATACATTTTAATGCAGTCACTATAGTTGAGCTATATCTGATCTATTAGCCTTAAATTTACTTTCAACAGACATATGTTTAGAATGTTCAGTCTTACTAATATATACCTCATATTACTCTTTGCTCGTTTACTTATTTCATACTGTAAGTGTTCTGTTTGTCGTAACTAGTAGTTAATATAAATGTAGTCATTATTACTATGAGTATTAGTACAGGTAATACTGCTGTAATTAACACTGTGGACTCACATTGCTCTTTGCACATCAATGGTTGTTTTTTTTTGTGTTTTTTTGACAGAAGGATGACCTCAAGCTATTCAAATTCAATTACACAACAAATCATCTAACAAAGGGCAGAAAGGCAACAGAAAAGAACTACAGTAAAAGCTGATGCAATGCCAGGTCCTTGAATGCACCTCTGTAATTCAATTACTGTTGTTCTAGAAGTACAGTTTAAATTCAGAGCAGGTGCGTACAGGCAACTGTACTGACTCCTGATTGATGAATATTATCACGAAAGCACCGACCCTTCTTCAGGAATATAGGTAGTTGTTTTCAGATTCTACACAGATTTTCATTCATACACTGCATATGTTTTTTAATGGCGATTACTGGGGGGAATCTCCATTTGTATATACCAATTGAAATTAACAGCCATATTTAATTTGGGTACAGAAGTCATGTAACATTTACATCTCAATGACTGAAAACCATAATTTTAAAATGTCCTGATATTTCCAGGTTTGCCACATTCATGTTCTAAATTTTCTGATGTAATGGTAATGTGTGATTTTGTTGATGTTAAAATATGTCATTTGTGGGCCAGTTCCTGCAACAAATGTAAACACTGCTGATCTATGTGGCGTTTCATAAAACAAGTTTACCAAATGAGCCAGGCTTATTTCAGTTAATCTGATTTATTGTCAGTTGATTTGTTTCAAAATAAGTCAAGATTAACTGAATTAAGCCTGATTTATTTGGTAAACTTGTTTTATGAAACCGGCTTCTGGAATCAATCAACAGCATGATTTGGGGGCGGGACTATCGGTTTGTCTGACCAATGGGAGACAAGTTAGGCCTGAAACTTATTTGAGAATCATTTTGCAATTCGGTTTGGTGATGCTAGGGGTACAGAAACGACACGCTTCACCACTATAACACGTTCATGTTTTCACATTATAGTTTTGGTTGTAAAGATAGGGAGCCAGGTAGAAAACTAAAGGAAATGCTTTACTAAAATAACACACTGAACTCTACGAGTGATACACAGAGGCAGGCTGGCCTTTTTCTCTTCACCCACAGCCCTTGAAATGTTTTTTTTTATTAAAAATGTGTAGTACAAAAACTTTTTGGATTTCTTTAGCCCTTTGTAATCGTGTCCTCGGTCTAAACAGAGAACAACAAAAACCATCTCTCTTCAGAATCAAACGGTTTCCTTACCCCTTTATGAGCTCTACTTTATGCACCAATATTTTTATTCCAAAAGGTAATTTCCTACCTCAGAATATTAGTTCAGGGTAGCTAAATGCATGGCTGTTAACATCCAAGGCACTACACATGCAGGTGCTCATAGCCGTGTGTTTCTCATTAGGTGAATTACCATAGCAAGTTTCTGCTCCAGCAGCTGAATAATCACTTCTGCATGAGCTGTTCACCCATAGCACCATGGCAACATCAGTTAGTAAAGAAACTGCAAATCATTATTCTAGATTTCAGCATCATTCTGTGAGCTTTAAACTACAAGACTTAGTAGAAGATCAACAAGACATGCTTCAAAAACCACACATGCTTTACATCCAATTATATTATGGCTTAAATGGTATAACGGATTAAGTGAGTGGTTTTAAACTGAAATTATAGATCTTTGTTAGTTTGGGCAAAACTGAAACAGAGTAGATTATCTACTTGAAATGTAATCGTTCATTTATTCAAAGTTTTACATAAATTATAAATATGTTACACAGACGTGCAAGTTCTGAGTCTATTGTCATATATTTGAAGGTTTTTCAGGGACACAGACAGAACCATAAAAACAATGGAAGCAGAAGAAAAATAAAGCAATCAAAACAAAGCTTGAGCATTACAGAACCATAAAACCTGAACACATTTCAGCACAGAAACTTTAAATATGAAGAGAAATGAAGAATGCAACAAGCTTTTGCACATACAGCACAAAACATGTGACTGAGGGAATCACACAGATGTGATTCATTCAAACAGTAAACAATTATAAATTTTAATACAATGCTCTCCAGAATCTGTAATTTCGATGAAAAGCACCTCAAAATAGTTGTTTCTGCTTTAGCTCTAGAAGGGTTAATTATAGCAATCACAAAATAATCAAACAAAAGTTTAACAAATAGTCTTTTTTATTTTAAAATTCCCTGCCTCAATATAAACTTGATTTTCTAACCAAGGCTCTGTATGTACAGGGTTGAACATCTTTGATTTGGATATGTCTTTTAAGAGATTGAGGTATAGTGTCAAGAAATTCAATCTGACATCAAGTTACTTTTCATCAAGTTTCTTTAGCATTGTAGAGTCACCGATTACCACAGCATCAATGCTACCACTTGAGAACAAAAGAAAGCTAGTGGAAGACCTTCACTTTGTTAGACATGCCCATATATTAGTGGACAAAAAAGGAAACTTCAAGTGCTTAAATTGGTCTTAATTTTTACAAAATGGATACTTTAAAATTGCAAATTTGGAAGGTTTGAAATGCTTGTTTTATTTTAGAGTTGGCAGGGACACTTGATTGATTGACATCTTGTAAATAAATCTGATGCACTGTTGGTTTTCAAACATGAAAACAACAATTCTAGAGAAAATACTCTTGATAGTTATCAATATTTCATCAAATCAATTTTGATGCACATGCAAGATTTAAAGGCAATTATTAAAGAACATTGTACAACATAATAATTACAGTTTTAACAAAAAAAATGCACTTTCAATAGCACCTTAAGTGTTTGGGTGTTACAACAAGAGCACACCACTGTGGTTGTCTTGCTCTGAGCAGCACCTGGAGGAGGATCTGTAATGGATACAGGGAAAATGGGCAGGAACGGGATTGGGAATTAATTGGATTGGGGCTTGGGGAAGGTCTGGGATCAGGAGTAAATGGTGCTGGGATTAAGGTTGGAATGGGACAAAAAACAAGGCTTAAGAGTTCAAGTAGAAAAAAAAAGTTTGGAAATGGGAAAGGCTCCAACAGGCTGTAGAGTGGTGAGATGGTAAAGGAATGGGTCCTCCTCCTCCTCCTCCTCCTCCTGAAAGTGCGCCATTGTCCACCAGGTAGTTTGTGTCCTCTTTCTGGTTTATTCCAATTGCAGGTTTGTCGTTCGATGAATATTCCATTTCTGATTACACAGTGCGGGTGTTGGTGTGTGTGTGTTTCTGGCACTAGGAGGGGGTGGGCAGGGGTCTCTTGGCTGGCCACACTCCATTACCTTTGCCAAAAAGGTAGTACGGGGTGTCCTTTAGCCGAGGAAGCAGACAGGGCCTACCTCAAAGCCAAACCTTTGACTGGATTCTCCAAAGTCATTCAACATGACATCGATGATAGGCACCTGGTCGATGCGAGGAGTATTAATTTCCATCACAGACTTAGAATATCCCTGCTTTTGCTGAAAGAGTAAAAGATGAAGTGTGTTATAAACTGTTTAAGCAGAATTATACAACTGTTAGTTCTAGATAATCTAATTTGATTGGACAAGTGGCAAGAGACTTATTAGTGTTAATGACAACTATTAAAAATAAGTTACATTAATATAAATAAAGCTGAAATAAAATAAAATATAAATATTAGATGAATAACCTTAAACTTGGCAACTTATTCAAAATAATTACTAGAATTGTATATATATATATATATATATAAACTATAATAAATCTAAGTTAAAAATATAAAAATAAATGGTTAAAGATTAATACATACTATAATAGTATATACATAATGCTAAATTAATACTGATTCACTTCACTTTTACGGTGCAGCAGACCACAATATAAGAAAGGTAATGAAGAGAATATTCAATACAAGTATTATTCTTGCTGTGATAATGTGATGTTGATTAATTAACATACAATATGTGACCATGGACAACACAATCAGTCATAAGTAGCACAGGTATATTAGTGGCAATAGACAAAAATACATTGTATGTGTCAAAATGATCGATTTTTATTTTATGCCAAAAATCATTGGCATATCGTTCTATGAAGATATTCAGTAAATTCCCTACTGTAAATGTATCAAAACATAATTTTTGATTAGTAATATGCATTGCTAATGACTTCCTTTGGACAACTTTAAAAGTGAAGCAGTTGTATCTCTGCCAAATATTGTCCTATCTGAACAAACCATGCATCAATGGAAACCTTATTTATTCAGCTTTCAAGTGATGCATACATCTTAATTTACCTTAATTACCCTTATGACTTTTTTTTCTGGTCCAGGGTTACATATCAGTATCATATTGGATATTAGAGATTAAAAAAAATATATTGGTACCTGCCAATATTCAATGTTTAATTGTACAGCTCATTTCCTCTATTTTTAAATTTAGATCACCTTTGCCCTCATCTAATATTCACGTTAATTAATTTATTTTTAATTTCTTTCAAGTTAATCTTAAAAAACTTAGTTTAATTTTTTTTTAAATGCAATTAAAAAATCTCAAAATGAATATCCACTTTGTCCTACTTTGTTAAAATGTTGTGATACCAAAATTCACAAAGCATTTAAATAAACTTTTTATTTACTTTAAGAATTTGTTTGTATATAATACTTTAATTTATTTAGGCAAAATAGTACAGAATTTTTATATCTGCCAATTGTAATATCGGAGCATCCCTAATATAAAGTATAACCAGCAAACTGATCAACAGCACTCTCACCGAGCAGCCATCTGAAACAGCCTTGATGAAGGGGTTGTTGTCATACGACATTTCCTCATCATTAGAGCCCAGGAAGCGCAGCGCCTTGTCATAGTTGTCAGCCTTGGCGTCATACCAGGCCACAGACTGATGGCATATGTATGTGAAGTTCTGCCGGGCAGAAGAGCTGAGCAACTTGAGGAACGTCATCTGGACTGAGGTTATTGAGCTCTCCTCAACATCCACATAAGACAACTGAGACAGAGGGAATAGATGGGTCAAACATCTGGCCTAAAGAAGAACTTTCTAAAACTGTTCAAAGTATCGCAGGGATGGGAATCTTTAGGAATTGAATGGTTCTCGTTCATAATTATTTTAGTACTCTTGAGAAAGAACCTTTTAATAATTAGCCCGTACATAAAAATATCAAGACTGGTTTAGTTTAAACTGACAATATGAATACAAAACTGATTTTAGTCTTAAAAAAAACCTACTAATTAATTTGCTAACCGAAGCACTGTGAAGTTACCATTCAGGTTGCATTGGCAGAAAGAATGCTGACATTTAAGGACAGTTAAAATAACCCCATTTTTTTTTTTAAAGGAAACATTCTGAATAAGAACCATTTTCCCCCACCAGCCCTAAACCACTGTCACTCTTCAAGCAATAGAGACATTCATGACCAAATTGCTGAGCTATGATTTAAAGTTGATGGAGTTTATAATGCAAGAGAAAAATGGACACTTACAATTTTTCCACGCTTAAATTCACTGAACCAAGATCCTGGGGACTCCTTTGGCCAGTTTGATATTCTAACCTGGAACAAATGGAAACTGTGATCAAATAATTCCCTAAGATGATACAGTTCTTTATTTTTGATTTATATTACTACCAATCATGAGATTTAGCAGAGATGAGTTCCTCTCACCCCTGAGGATTTTTTATCGGGGTAAATGCAAGTTTCTCCTCCTGCGGTAAAGTTACAGTACACTTTGAAGGCATCTCCTATGCATCCCATATTTGGATCGATCCAGTAATTTCCTGCAGTCAAAAACATGCATGTTAACATTCATTTTTTTGCCTCCGATAAAGAGAGAAGTAACTCTTCATATCTCTCTTCATCTCTTTGTTTTCTCTTTAATTATTAACTATTGTTTACCTCAGAACTGACTCTTTACTGCCTTATCTATACTAAAGTAACTTTCTCTCACCATCAGGGAAGTCTGGCTGGCTGAACTGCAAGTCTTTGCAGGTTCTGGCTGGGTTATCCTGGGTTCCCAGTGGGAACTTCATGCGTTCAATGTCCTGCTTGAGAGTGTTGAGGGATCCAAACACATCCTCAATTCCCTCCATACCATAATCCATCGTTCCTGCTGCTTCGTCATCCTGCATGTCAGGTGACCTCCGCGATTTTTTACTTGTCTGGATGGGAAGGGACTGAATGATGTCACCAGCTGGGCCCTAATGATAGAAAATCAAAAATAAATCACTGACAATTCTTTAGCGTTGGCTTCAATCCCATTGGAGACATAAGCATGTCAATTTGATTTTCAGCACAGCTCTCAAAACAATCTGATTTATTTTCATGCAGAATAATATTTTTCTTACAGGAGGACCTGGTGGTCCAATCAGGCCAGGCTCTCCCTTCTGGCCAGCTGAACCCTGGGAAACAGAAAACACGCTTCATTTAAACTAGAACAAAAAATGAACCCCTTCAATAACCATGTGTAATGGAGAGGTTCAGCACTTACATTTGATCCTTTGGATCCTTTCTGTCCATTTGTTCCCTGAAGATAAGACAACGAGGAAGTCAATTAAGCAAATGTTAGGGTGATTAAAGATCATGTTTACATGCACAATGCATTAACACTACTGTCATGACCAGAATAAGATTACTGAAATCTGCATTAATGAAATCTGAATTTTGGGTCATGCACAGCACCGTTCTTTTAATAAATGTAAAAACATTCATATAATGAAAAAAAATCATAATGAAAAAAAAAATCATGAATTATTACATTACTGTCCAAAATAATTACAATTCAGTGGAATAAATGGCAAGAGTGCGCGAGCATCTTCAGGTTTGCCGAAAGAGAATAGTACCTGAGCAGCTTAATGATAATGTATTGAGGAATATTCCTAATAGCTGTGGAGCATATACATTTATTTTCAGAAACAAATTTGAGAATAGAGTAAAAAACTGCTTACAGGAATACCAGGAGGACCTGGGGGACCGAAGGGACCAGGACCACCAACTGCACCCTGAAGTCAATAAAACAATTCACATTTTTCAGGGCAAAATCAAAACATATTCTTAAATAACAGCATCTCTGAGGAGCAGACAAAAGCACACCCAGATCCTGAACTGACTCAGGTGTATGTAAAGAGCACACATCACTCACAGCATCACCCTTGCCTCCACCAAGTCCCTGAGATCCTTGCAGTCCTCGGTCACCCTTCTCTCCTGACTCACCGGGAGGACCGATCAGACCAATCAGACCTGGATGACCCTGGATGAGTGAAGGGAAACTTTATTACCAAGTCACAGGCTTTAATTGCAGTGTATATAGCAATATTTATCAAATGTTTTCTGATAAACCTTTTCACAGTTTTCTGATAAATTGCATTCCACGGATGCTTTTGATAGAGCCTAAATTGCATTTAACCCAGAAATTTGGGTTACTTGAAACCTATGACTATGAAATTGCATTGCCAAATCAAATCTTAATTTCAATTTAAATCTCAATTTAAAGGCTGAAATGACAAACAGTTGTATTAATTGTTTCAATCATGTACTAAATACAAGTTATTGTTCTGGATCTTTTGCCACCACAGTCCACAGTGTGTACAATATGAATATTAGTAAAGGCAACGAATCTGAGAGGTGGTCAAGTGCTTTAGTTTCTATTCAACAGCGGATATTTACAGCCACAGCTACTGTACTTGCCTCTCCAGAATATCCATATCTCAGCAGGTCTCCTCTCATAAAACAGATTTACAGATGCATTCTGCATTGATTATGTATCGCAGGCAGAGTAACAGTTAAATCATTGTCTGACATTTTTATTTAATCTACAGCACTAAGAGCTTGTTTATGCCTTGTCATTATGTGAAATAGAGATGCCATTGAGGCCTGTTCCTCTCAACTGAGCTCAGCATTGTTGTAAATATACATAGACAGGTTTAGGAAATTTGATATTTTTAAGGTGTAGAACCTCCTTGGAGATGATTTTGGCATATAAAGTATATACAATGAATGTTTTTAAAGTCTCTTAAGCTCACAAAGGCAGCCTTTATTTGATAAGAAATACTGTAAAAATAGCAATATTGTGAAATATTACTGTAACTGAAATGTAAAATATATTTTTTCTATTTGAATATATTTTAAAATGTATTCTATGTCTGTGATGGCAAAGCTTAATTATATACTGTATGGGTATATAAACCCTAAATTCTTTAGTAAAATATATACAATTACAAAATTGATCACATGACATTTGCTGTAATTATCTATTGACATGTTCCATTTGCAGTTTTTTTGTGCTTCAGAAAAGTCCTAGTTGAATACTAGTTAAAACCTACCTTCTCACCCTTATTACCAGGGTCACCTTTCAAGCCAAGAAGACCAGGAGGACCCTAGAATTTGTCAAGACACATAAACGTCACAGTCTTTAGGCAAAAACCACTTTGATTGACATTCATTAGTCTAAATCAGGGTTTCCCAAAGTGGGGTTCGCGAACCACTGGTGGCTCGTGAGGGAATTGCCGGGGGTTTGTGAGTTGGTACACGGTATGCCTTAGAGTGTATATATATATATATATATATATATACATATATATATATATATATATATATATATATATATACCATTAACAAATTAATACAAAGAAAAACTTAAATTAAATGAAAAGTTTTTGCAAATAAGTGTTACAGGTTTATACAAATGTGATGTAGGCTAAATGTAAAAATCTTAAATGTACAAAAATAATTATATTTACGGGCAACCCTATATTAAAAAATATTTTGGAAAAAATCTAATAATTACATTGTAAGTTACAGAAATATTAATTTTTATAATTTGTTGAGTGATAACAATAGCTATGAAAATACTACTGAAACTTTAAAACGGATACAAATAAATGTTTTTAAAGTTAAACATGCAAATGTGCCATTAAATTATTCAAATATTACCTTAAAATCTCAGGGGGTACTTCAAGTAAATAATTTAGGTCAAAGAGGTTCGGCTGACAAAATGTTAGAAAACCCCTGGTCTAAATGAACAACATAATGGTGCCTGATTGTCTCTTCTTACCAATGGTCCAGGAGGACCGTCTTGACCAGCAGCTCCAGGAAGTCCCTGCTCACCCTGAGAGAGCAGACAGAAACCAGAAGCCCATTAATACATATTATAATAGCAAAAATGAATGCACGGCCCATATACTCAAATCTACAGACTAGAAAAGGAGAGTGATTCAACCTGAAAAGCTTAATTATTCAAATTAAGAGATTCTTGTGTTCTATTCTGCTTAGTTAATATAATTATGCAGCAATTTCAACTATATCAGCATTTCCAAATGCATACCACAGGCCCCGGGATGCCACGTAAGCCCTCAGCTCCAGACTTTCCAGGAGGCCCCTGGGGGCCCACAGGCCCAGTTTTGCCTGCTGGTCCTTCAAGACCGGCCTCACCCTGTGTGATGAAAGTAGAATTAAAGAACAATCTACTGGGGGGGGGGGGGGGGGATCGAACATAAAAAAAACCTGACAGGGCGAATGGGAAGCGACATAAAATGGCTACTTACTAAACTGAAAAAAGAAAATACAATTGATTTGAAAAAAATATTTTTTAAGGACATTCTATATATATAATGTTTTTGGTCATTTAGCAGACCTTTTCAATGCAAGTGTCAAAAAAATCATCTATGATATTCATGTGAATGGGATAAAATGAACTGGATCAACAAATAATTTTGAAGAACAAAAGCTTTTAGGGGGAAATATAGACTTCCTGTCACTTCCTGTGATTGAACCTGTACTATAAGCTTAACTTCTTGTGGCATCCAATTAGGCTTTCTCATGCTCAGATCTTTCAATGAGGATATTCAAAGGCAGGACCTCTAAGTGTTGTGAGAGATTGGACTCGACAGACAAAAGCATGGACAGATAACAAATCAAGCTTTGAGGAGGACAAACGATTTACCCTACAATAGAAATGACAATCATGTTGTTTGGTTGTTCAGGTGCTAGCTTAAATAACAGAAACTATCTTACCTTTGCACCCTTCTCTCCTTGTCTGCCTTCTGTACCAGCTGGGCCAGCAGGACCCTTGAAGAGAGAAAAACTAAACTCAAAACCTTCTGCAGCAGATATCAATAAAGAGCCATCAACAATAAAAAAGTATTGCATCAAAATGCACCATGGCAACAAGATAGCGTACTTTCTTTTTTTATCAACACGACACTACATTTTTGTTCACCGAGCAAAACCTACTCCGGAAACCACATATAAACACTTTTATACCTCTTACGTCTGTTATGAGGTCTATGACTCAGATGTTTTGCGATTGTTAATGCACTAACTTTTGCTAATGGAGTAACATAATTAAAGATACTCAAAAACAAGACTTATTTTCATACACAATATTGATTCTGGCATAAAAACATCATGTTTTAAGGATGTTTAGATTGTTTTATGGAAAATAACAAAATACTGATTAAGGCAATTCTTTTTGAAGCGAAGGTATAAGTAATGGCTAATGGCTTGGGCAGGCATCCAGATATTTAGTATTACTGTCCACACATTTGTGCACAATATTAATGATTATTCAGACAAATGGTAACTTGTGAAAACCTTAATGATGGTATTGTTTTCTCAGCGTGAGAATGAACACAATGCAGGCTGAAATATGTTTCCCAGAAGTCCAATCAATATGGGTGTGCACATTTAGATTCAAGACACACATACAGCCGAGGTCTGCCGAATGAATCAGCTTCATGCACAGACAGACTTAAAGTTGTAAGGTGGGTGGAAATGCATTTTTATTGCTACTAACAGCTCTGCTGATACGAGAAAATTTTAATTTTCAGACTAAAAGCCTGACTTCTTCATATATTGAAACCAGTCTCAATTTATTTCCCGACATATATATGGCAATAAAACTCACTTTGGAAAACAACTGAAAGGAAATGATCTTTTCCGCTACTGAAAATTAAAAGTTTACTGTGGTAAATACATCAGAAGGTGTGTTAGAGCTAAAAGTGTAATCAATTCTAAGCCGAGTCTTGAGAATGGCACCAGAGCTGACAATGAAAACTCAATTTCCTTTCGGCTATCACATTGCTGTCACAGTGCTGTCATTCAACGCACTTTGGTCAATATTCTATTATAGAACTGTCTAAATGTCAGCCTCAGCTCAACTGCTCTTAAGCAATGCAAACTAATGTGAGAAGCCCATTTTTTTCTCAAACTGATTTTATGTTATGCTGAGATTTCTTTCACAGGACTGCTTTTTCCCAAGCAAAGCATGCACTCTTTACTCACTTGGGAACCATTTACTGAGGGAAGACCCAGAAAAATCCTGACTGTGCTCTCCTTTATTTATTTATTGAGATTTATTCTTTGTGTAGTTCAGATCTGTTAAAAATAAATGTGGCCCATAAAATATAGGCTACTTTTAGCATGAAGTTACAAGGAAAGCTCATAAACCTATTTGGAAATGTTGGTCTCAGCAGATTATAGAAGGAACAACAAAGGGGGTAATGCAAATAAGATCTTACATTTTTTTAAAGAACGAAAAGTTTTACACACCAAACATGAAATGAACTGTGAAGCCTGACTGGCAAATTATTCACTGTTTAGAGTCTAGAGTCGTTCTTTCAACGAATGCATCAAAAAGATCCATAATGGTTTGAGAATCTGTCTGAATCCTATCTTGTTTACTCAAGCACTGAATCATTCGGTTGGATAAAACAGTCCAGCAAACAGTCCAACAACGCTGATACAAGAGCATGCAGTTCTTTCAGATTTATATGAAAAATGCAAAAAAACAACAACAAAAAACAACATCAACGACGAAAATAAACACCTTTGTAACTATAGCAACAGTAGGAACCCTGCAGCTTTTCTAATGTCACCATTAGTCCATAACATATTGTACTTGTTTCATGGCACATCATAAAATAAATGTTTTCACAAATATGTGCATTTCTAGATATAACCAGTCGCCCAATAACCGTCGGTCCACAGTTGTACTCCTGTAGACATAACAAATCTTGAAATAAAAGATCACCACTAGACACAATCACCTATTTTTCAAATTTTTGAAATATATATATTTTTTTAATTTCTAATATTTGAGCAAAGACTTGGTACAGAGCATTTAAACCTAATAAAAATGTATTTAAAAGCATATATATATATATTTTTAAATATGTAATCAAATCAAATACAAATAACTATGAATAAGAAAGTGTCCCTTTAAGTAGCGTATCCAACACTGAACCAAATGACCAAAATGCCTGGTAAAGTACTCACTCGCTTTCCAGGGGGTCCTGGAGAACCAGCTTCACCAGATGGACCATTTGGACCCTGTGGTGTAAAAAAATCAATGCATTACTAGCAAGCTTCATTATATTTGAACATAAAATTACATTTTCAGTGAAAGTCGACCATCACTCACAGGCTGACCGGCATCTCCATCATCTCCTTTGTCTCCGGGAAGGCCATCCAGTCCCTGTGTGAAACAGGACATTACATCACAACATTGCCCTAATATTACATTTCCATCAAGCATCGTTTTATAGTTTCCTTACAACATTTGTTTAATGCGCTGGACATCAAGCCTGTAACTAATGAGTATTTTGACAACTTGTTGATTACTTATATGATTGATCTTCTACACCTTACGCAATGTTTTCCCTTAAAAATGTACAATGAAGCCTGTAATATATGCTGAACACTATGTGCAAAAAAAGGTTGCTTGAGTGGAAACCTGGGCGCATGAAACTACATTACTTTCTTTGAAATGTTTATATATAAAGTGCTTTGGAAAAGAATTGCACACCTTTTCCACCTCACTTTATTGCTTGCTTTAAAAAGCATTTGTTCCCCACATAAATAGGCATTTTACTGATGCAAAGTGGATACACTTGTGTTTGAATATCTGCATAGTGAACTTACACCTGCTCCGGGCTCACCAGTAGGACCTGGATCTCCAGGGAAGCCAATAGGACCCTAAATTACAAAAGAAATGATGGATCAATTCAGTCATCATATAGTATACTTTCAGTGTAATAGATTAAGGGTGCTTTCTGGGATGTCATTGATGGAGACTTACTGGGTTTCCTTTGGGACCGTCATCTCCAGGGGTTCCTCTTGCACCAGCGGGTCCTGCAGCTCCAGGAGGGCCAGATTCTCCTTTCTCTCCAAGCTCACCTTTGGGTCCCTATGGAAAGCGCAACAACCATCAACATCCTTTGAATTTGAGATTAAATATAAAATGTTGGCAATAAAGACATTATAACAGTTACTTATTGCTTCGTTTCTGAGTAATTGAATTTCTGAATGTGATTTGAGGTAGCCAACAGTGTTGAAATTTTGCATTTACGGAAATATATTTAAATTAAACTCAAATTCCTATTACTGCAACAAGTATAACATAAGTGTAAATAACTAAAAACTAACTTTGATAGTTTCCTTAAACTAGTAATACAAGCAGAGAGCTTTAGTCTCAAAAAGCATTGAGGCCAACAGACAAACATCAGCATTTAAGATGCTGATATCACATTAACAGGTTTGTGCAGCAGGCGGTGGTTGAAATAATGTCCCTGGGTGAAAAAGTATGATGATAGCAGCAACCATCTGGAATGCAAGTGATGTTAACCTCAGCACATATTTACTAGAGGAAAATATTAATATGGCTGTTCTAAAGCAGAGTGAGGTCAAATTAATCCACCACAAAGGACTACGGCAACCTTCACCTGCCTGTGTTCGTAACACCTGGTACTTTTGATAATGACATCGAAGAGAATAATTGCTGAATAAAGTTATTTTTGTTTTCTTTGTGCACAAAAAGTATTATTGTAGTTTCATAAAAATTATGATTGTATCACTGATGTCACATGGACTATTTTATCGATGTCCTTATTACATTTCTGGGCCTTGAACGTGGTAGTACCATTGCTGTCTATGCAGGGTCGGATTTCATCATAATTTGTGTTGAGAAGATGAATAAAGGTTTTACAGGTTTGGAACAACAGGAGGGTGAGTAAATAATGACAGAATTTTCATTTTAAGGGAACTATCCCTTTAGAGGTCATTTCCCTTTATGTGTTCCGAGATAAAAACAAGGATTTGTGAAGTTATGCTCCTTGAATGTCAATAGATTAGCCTCAATTCCATGCAGGTCAGACACGTCTGGTAAACACTCATGAAATTAAACTCAACAACTCTTAAACACAAACAAATACTTACTACTGTTCCATGCTCTCCTGGTGCTCCTGGATTACCTGCCTCACCGGTCTCACCCTGAGGCGAAGAGATGAAGAGAAACAAGTTCAGTTTTACCCTGATTACACTGTAACACCTTTACACATTCATCATAATTACTACTGTTTTTAGAGATTTATTCAAGAAATACCCACCTTTTCACCATTTCCACCCATTGAACCGATACCTCCAGGAGGGCCAGGAGCACCCTATCAATCAAATAACAATATTGCTGATTCGAATCTTTCTGATAGAGTTTCTTTACAAATATTGCCCAGTTAAACTCACATCTGCTCCACTAGAACCTTGAGGACCTCTGGGACCAGGAGGACCAGGTGGACCCTGAAAGAAAAAAAAACAGCTTGTCAAACAATTAAGATACTAAACTCTGCAAGATTCAATGGATTCATTCAAACCAAAATCAGAATAATTCCGACCTATTTATTACAAGAATCTGCAGATATTTAATATGTGAATCAGTGGCACTAACACTAATAATATGAAGGTGTGGTCACATTAGTGAGATTTCTGCAGAAATTGAAAGACAAAAAAGGTTGAATATAAGGTCCAATATCAATACTGTAGCAATGCATGAAGCAGAAGTCGTCATTTTCAAACCAATTGTTTTTTGTTGGTCAGTGTGGTGAATTTGCACAAACAACTTAAACACGAGTGAATTCCCAGTTGTATGGTTTTCAAATGAAATGACTAGATTCCACAAGAAAATGTTTTAACATGCAACTGCAGATGTGACTGCACCTTACCTCAAAGTAAAGATATACAGTAAAATATAGTTAAATATATAGTAAACTGCATTTTAACAACAAGGATGCTACAAACTCACCATTTGGCCGACGTCTCCATTCTCTCCTTTCTCACCTGGTGGTCCTGGCAAACCCTAGAGGAAAACAACTTTTACATATTAATCAGGCGTTTACATAATACGTTAATAGGCATTTACATAGGCAGTTTATATAATATTTGACCTATTATAGTTTTAAAAATGCTAAAACCAGTAACAAGAGAGCATACGCTAATGTTTCCTTTTCCCTCAAGAACAACATGACAATTTAGAATAACAATCAGTCTCGCATTGTTGAATATTAATATTATACATTTACAGCTCTGAGCCATCGGGTAAACACTATTAATCAAATAACAATTTTTGGTAATTAGCAGTTGAAGGAACCTCATGGCAATTAATGCATTTGCATGTAGGTCCCTGCGAATGTGTCACACCCAGTGTCACTTTAAAAATATGAAACACAAAAGGAGGCAAAGCTTGGCAAGCAATTCATTTTGCAATATAATTGCGCTTGACTAAAGAGGTTTGAATGTTATTCAGATTATTATCACGAAACAATGCTAGTAGACGTCTCTCTATTGTTCATAGTCAACATCTGTAATTACAAGGCTATTCTGGGTCATTGTATTTAGCAGACATGCTCTTTGGTACCCGTTAATGCATATCTTACGGCCTATGGTTGTGATAAATGTTGTGTTACTATAAAAGGACAGAAGTGATATTCCACAGCCATTTTGAGGGAAACAATTTCCCCAACTGCCAAAACAGCTTATATGTTGTATTTAAAGTGGGCTTTGAAAAGATAATGAAAAGTCTCCATTCTAATAAAGTCCAATTACTTCTCATTAGCAAGTTATTCAAAACTTGAGAGAAAATATTTTTTGGATCAAAAATCATTAACATGGAGGATTAGTGAGAGATACTAACAAGGAGACTCAGAGCACAAACAATTAGCACAGTTGGGATGAACCACTATTTCTATTACCTTTGATTACCAGTCAATTGCTCTGAGTGACTCTGTAATATTGCGGTGTTGAGTAGCAGCCTCTGTTGCCATTTGGAAATCACCTCTTTATTACTCCCATTACGGTGAGGGGTGTCATTATTTAATGTTATAATAGTTTCTTAATATGCAGAGACCGCTACAGTGCCAATTTGTGGTTGGTAATTTTTTTTATGGTTTTCACCAAGGCTGTATTTATTAGACTCTAAATGAATTATACTCCAGTCTTCAGAGTCCCATGATCTTTTGGAAATCTGTGTAATATTTTGATTTGGTCCTCAAGAAAATGTTATATTATTATCAATGTTACAAAAATATTACTTTATGTTTTTATGGACTCATGATACATTTTTTCATGATTGTGAATAGTTCAAAAGGACAGCTTTAATTCACAATAAAATATATTGTGTAACATTATAAATGTCTTCGCTTGTCACTTTAATAAGATTTAATGCATCCTTGCTGAATAAAATTATTGATTTCTTTCATTCATAAATAAATAAATAAATAAAATCTTCTAACCTCAAACTTTTGATTGGCAGTGTATAAGTAAACAATTTGTAAGCTGTTTCTCGGAAAAGTGGTTACCAAAATATTTCCATGTCTCAATGTTTGCAAAAATGGCTCAACCAATGGACTGAACTTGGGAAGTTGGAGTGGGACTCTGTTTTGCCAACCAATGGCAGACAGGAAGCGTTAAAAGAATCCTTTTGAAAAGCAATCATCATTTTTGCAAATCCAATTGGTGGTGCTATTGGCACAAAAATTTAAATGTTTGAAAACGTCAAGTAAACTGAAAGTGACGGAATCAATCAGCCAAGTTTAGAGCAACATAATTGAATACAAAATTGAAAAATGGCTATTGCTGTCCTTGTTCAATTATCCTGCCTCAATGATATTTAACAATGGAGCTTTGTTTAAATGAAACAATATGCTTGCAGCAGATCCATAATGGGCCTGTTTAGATTAGTGTAAAGTTGATAACTGTACCTGCAGTCCGACGGGGCCAAGAAGACCTGGGAAACCACGGGGCCCCTC
The DNA here is from genome assembly GCA_003573665.1 of Oxygymnocypris stewartii. Lineage (NCBI taxonomy): Eukaryota > Metazoa > Chordata > Actinopteri > Cypriniformes > Cyprinidae > Oxygymnocypris > Oxygymnocypris stewartii. Next base: position 2,204,385 of record QVTF01022009.1, read on the forward strand.
ATCTCCCTTCTGCCCAAACATACCCTGCTGACCTCTGGGTCCGGACTCTCCGTCACTTCCCTACAAACAAAAAAAAAAAAACTTAGATAAATGATAACACACTGACGGTTAACATCTGAAGCTGATACAAACTCTGAACGTCATGGTGAGGAAGTACAGTACAACACTCTCTGTAGATGTAAAGTCAACTTGCTGACCCCAGAATGTCTTTCATACTCTAGTTTATGGCACAGACAAGCATGAAAATTAGATCTACCCCCTGAGACATCAAAAGTCAAGCTTGAAAAGACGTGCCATTCAGAGGAACGCCCAGGAGAATTATTGAGGGTGAGAATGTGCTGCCTCATTTCTGACGCTGCTTGCTCTTCAGGGTCAGTGGAAGGGGAAAAGAGGGGTTCATCACAGTTCAAACAAATGCGGAATGAAGATGAAGTTATTAAAAAATGTAAGGCAATAGCGCTGCCTGTGAGAAGAACATGTCTGAATGGCAGGTCACTGCAGGATATGATGGAGTGTTTGTATTATAGACTATGAGGGAATGCAGTATTGATGGACCTACAGGACAGACTTCACCATGATGGTTAACAAGCATCATTAATCATTAAACATCTAAAATCTATTAATGCATATATTTACTAATTATTGACTATGTTGATATAACACATCAATCTACTATGCTTAACATTGAAACTTGTTATAAATAACAGCTCACAATGGACTGAATGTCTATTCATTATTAACTTGACTGCAATATTGTTTTTATATTATTATAAGGGCTTTTCTTAGAAATTACTTATGTAAATGACTAGTTAATTTCATTTATTAAATCCAATATCCAATCAATTCAAACAGTTCATCAGCAAACTATGTACAGGGATGTAATCAGTGGACAAAAAAGAAGGAAAACCGGACACTCCATATGTTCTAAAATAAAGTTCTAAAATCAATAAAAAAATCAATAATTTTACAGTACATTTACATTTATGCATTTAGCAGACGCTTTTATCTAAAGCGACTTACAGTGCATTCAGGCTATACATTTGTATTGTCAGTATGTGTGTTCCCTGGGAACACACATACTGTATGTAATGACAATACATACAGTAGAACAGTAAAATTACACTACTATTTCCTTGCTTTCAAATGTAAAATCATTAGTGGAAAACTACAGTCAGACCTAAAAGCTTCTCTTTTGTTGACATCAGATTTGCGAACGATTATATGGTCAACATGTGTTTCGTTTTCAACTGTGTGTTATAGTACAAGGCCATTTTGTGTTTCATGTGGGAAAATACGGTAATTTGTGTGGAAATCACATCATTGCACATAATTTTTTTTTTAATCAATTGACAATCCTAAGAATGTATGCATATAAAGAAAGAAGGTTCAGTCAAATATTGCTAATGTTTAAGTGATTGAGATCTTTTAAGCAACATTAACATCAATTCATCTAATAGATTTAACATCTTGCACGTTTCCAATTTTGTAATATCCTATTCAATAGAAAAGCCAAACAGTTTCCAAGAAAGTTCTTCATATAACTGCACAGAATAGGTGTAATTATCAGCTTTTATAAAGCTAATTTATCAAGGAAACAGAGAGGCCCCGCTGAGTGTGTTTAGATTGAGTCATAAACTTTAAATATTTAACTGTGTGCCACCTGGCCCTGACTCCCTACTCTCACTGCCGCTTTATCAACTCAGCAGGCTTCCTGAGAGAGGCAAAACTGAGCAACTGTGAGTAGTTAGTCATTTGACAGACAACCTATAGTGCAACTTAACACAAGGAGCAATGAAGACCAGGTTTAAACAATCAAGATGGTCCAATGTAAAAATAAATTGTCCAGTTGATGTAACTGTCACTTTCTCTACCGGGCCAGTAGTTACAATTTCTAACGATTTGGCCACATGCAAGTGTTTTTATGCCTTGCACACATAAAAAATTTAATTAAACATTGTTTCGAGGTTGATGCATCACCCTTTGCAAGATTCAAACCTACATCCTAACAACCCAGATCACTAACCATTAGGCCACAAAAATAAACAATCAAGTTAGGCTAAGAAAGCTTGAGCAGTGAAGATACTTTTTATGTGTGAAATTATTGCAGTAATACAAAATTATATATTTGTGTGACATCTACTCCAGGATGAACGTAACAAAAGAGGTGATCGTTTGGGTTTCATCCTACACGGCTCAAATGGAAGGTTGTTAGTACTCACAGCAGGACCTGGAGCTCCAATTACACCCTGAGGACCTACTGGACCTGGTGGACCCTACAGTAAAAAACAATCAGGATAACTTTAGACTGGTTGTGATGAAGCTAGATCTCATATGAACATTTAAAGTGCCAGAGATAGCAGCTGTTTGTGTATAAATAGGCATAAGTGAGTGTAAATGCAGCAAAAAGGTAAACTATTATTTATAATTAACATTATTATTATAATATTAAAATTATAAAATAAATGGTAACACTACAATAAGGTTCAATTTAGTTAACATATATTAGTTAACAAACTAACAATGAAAACTAGTTTTAAATCATTTATTAATCTTAGTTAATCTTGGTCATTTCAACATTGACTAATACACTATTAAAACCAAAATATTTCCATTTTTTTCTGTAAATATTATTTCATGAACATTATTTCATGGCATTTCAACATAAACAGTTGTATTTTTAATAATGTTAACAAATATTGATAAATACGGTAACAAATATATTATATATAAAGTGAAGCAACAGTGGCATATGACTGATTTATAAGTCAAAGCATTCAACTAATGGGACCTTATTATAATGTGTTACCAGTTAAATATATAATAATTCATATTTTTTATGTTTTATTTATAATAAATAGTAAATACTATTCAACTTACATGTTCGCCTTTGTCACCCTTGCTTCCCTTTTGACCTGGTTCTCCAACTTCTCCCTGAAAAAAATTAAAACATATTTTTGAAAATCAAGAAACTTCAAGCTGTTTACAACTTTTCCCTAGATGCCTGGTCATCAAAATGCTCTCAAGGTCTCTTCAGCATCAACAGCAGAGTAAAATTTACTCCAGAGATTTTAATTTAACAGTAAAACAAAGACCTTGGGATGTTTTTGCAATTATTTGATTACTTGGCCCCTCCAACACCATTGCTGCCACAGCCGAAAATAATAACGTGGCTTGGGACATGATAAGGATCTAAAAAAGCACTATTCTACATTTAACAGGGCGATAATAGATTCTGGAACACATTAGCCTCAAAGCACGTTTGTTTACCTGGTTTATGTGCAAGTGTGTGTGCACCTCGATTTCACTGGTTTCAACATTTCACTACAGTAATGATTTTGTGTCTTGTTTGGTTATAGTGATGGATAAGTCAAAACACTGTCCGCATTGTCACTAATGGTGTGCAGATTTGAGATGGGCATGATGTCTGTGAATTAAAACGTCATGCTGTAGAGTTTAGAATAAAGTGCTGCACCTTGTCCCCATCCTCTCCAGGTTGACCCTGAGGTCCGGCTGAGCCTGGGAGTCCGACTGGACCTTGGATGCCATCCCGGCCGGAAGGACCAGCAGGTCCTTTCTCACCCTGCATGAAGTTAAGACATAACAGTTTACATACATGTCTGAAAGTGTGGATTGAGAAACTATTACATTCTATGAGGAATACTTTAATCTGGTTAATACAGACAAGCTGAGCAAACAAAGCTAATGCCAGACCCACTGCAATTAGCATTTATACACTATGCAGAGGAATATGTTCAGTATTATTATAGAACCTTTCAGTCAACTAATTGATTTCAGTTGTATCTGTGTGCTGTAAAAGACTAAATTGAGTTTCTGTTTGGATGCTGCATTAAACTGCCATGGCTAAGCGATCTGTGCTAGATGTGTTTATTGAAAAGATGAGTTTTAATGAACCAAAACTCTTTTCCTCTAGCCCCTTTTGTTTCCCACATGAATCTCTAGACATTAGTGCATCGCTTAATGGATCCGTGCATCTGATAAAAGCAAAGTGACTATTTTACTTTCTTTAGGGTGAATTCAGGCAAATTAGGCCATGTTTTGCTATTCATCTCAACAAAAAGTGGCCCAATTTACTTGAATTCACACTATTTTCTTTCTTATTCTTTTGGACAATGTAAAATATACATCAGCCTTTTTTTATCTCCAAACAATGTGCACTCACCGGAGCACCCTTCTCTCCAGCAGGTCCCGGGGGTCCTTGAGGGCCATTGCGTCCTGTTAGACCAATGGGTCCTCCGGGTCCAGCTGCTCCTCTCTCTCCTGGTGACCCCTGTGACACACAATATCCCATGAAATCTGACTGGAACACAACTGGATTCCAGGAGAGATTATTAACCAAATTAGATCATTCTGATTTAAAACCAATCATGTCTTGGGTTACCTAAAAAATTTCCAAATGTAAAATGTTATGCAGTTCCACTAACAAACGTAATTTGCTTGCAACAACAATTGCTCTTCGGTTGGGTGTGTTGATTCCTTAATTTTTCTTTTACTAGTCAATTGCCATAATTTTTGTCAGGATAGTCTTTTACATTGATTACTGTACAAAGAGATGTATTACAGTTGTATTATAGAGATATCTGTGCAAATTTCCATTTGTATGTTATGCACCAATCAATAAAAATAATCAAATTGTTATATGTATGTCTGTCTATCTATCTATCTATCTATCTATCTATCTATCTATCTACCCCCCCCCCCCACACACACACATTTTCATGCTTTCAAATAACAATATTTATTGTATTTTACCTATGTAATGCCATAAACTTCTGTATAGTAAACACTGCCTTTCAAAACTTTGGGATCAGTTAGATTTTATTATTTTTTTTAATTCAGTTTCTTTTATGGTAATCAAGGCATTATTTATTTGATAAAAAAATTGGGGGGGGGGGGGGGGGGGCAGTGATACTGTGAAATGTTATTGCAATTTCTAATTTTGGTTTCCTATTTTAATATTCTTTAAAATATAATTAATTTCTGTGATGCAGCACTGAATTTATCAGTCATTACTCCAGGCTTCAGTGTTACATGATCCTATTTTGAATAAACCCTGTTCTTTTTAACCTTTTATTAATCAAAGATTCCTGAATTTACCACAGGTCCCCCCCAAAAGCAATTAAGCAGCGCAACAGTTTCAAACACTGTTAATACTTTAGCATATTAGAATGATTTCTGAAAGATCATGTGACACTGAAGTCTGGAGTAATGCTGATGAAAATTCAGCTTTGCTTCACAGGAATAAATTATATTTTAAAGTATATTTTTGATTAAATAAATGCAGCCTCCATGAGCAGAATACACTTATTTTTAAACATTTAAAATATTGCTGATCCCAAACTTTTGAAATGCACTGTATATGTTTAGAGCTAAACAAAACCACAAAAAACGATATTTAAAGTTTCATGACTTTTCCAAACTTGGAAATTCAAATGTGTCTGGGTGAACCGTGTTATTCGGTAGTTTGCTTTGGCTCTGAGGGACATGTTCCCATTAAGATCCTTTTTCTGCACTGAACAACACTAAGGCACATTTGTGTACCACATTAAACACATTTCTTTCTTACAGTGTATCAGCAGGTCTTAACCACAGACAAAAGTTTATGAGAGAGCGAGCTCTCGGGTTCAAAACCAATGTGTAGCATGTGTTTTTCAGAAACAGTCCATTAGAGCATCTATTAGCACTGAAGGATTAACACTGATGATAGAGCTCTCAGAGTGAGGGCTTTATTCACCGTTTACTTAAAGACATCCGGTTGCTTTCACATGCATGCACATACCCACAGAAACACGTGCTAAAACTCACACACAACAACAGCTGACTGCATTAGCCAGCAGTGATAGTGCTTCTAAACATGGGGAGGGGTCGAGGTCACTGCACTACCAACACATTTAAGGCCAGAACATTGTCTCAAAATCTGAGTGCACACATCTTAATTATAACTTTCACAAATGTTTGTATATACTTTTAAAGGTACACATACACATAATGAAACATGAACAGTTTCTGCTAATTTCCCTACAATGAATGGTCCACTGACACCACACACTATGACCGTCATACATCCTACAATCAAACTGACACAACACACAGCCCTGACTCACTTCTCATCTAATATACCACCTCACAAACACACTCAGGCAAAATGCACACTGTGCAAACTGACTCAACTCTTTGTTAGAAACTTCTCAGAAGAGTTGTACTCAATTCAGACACCTGCGGGAGGTCTATTTGGCAAAGATAAGATGTCTGATTGGCGTAGGTGTGCCACTGACTCAAAATCCTCCTGATATCAGAGATTTTTCTTGCCGGGCTGTACAGATGCTTTTTATACAAGAGAGACATTGAATCCCTACACCAATCTTTCTCAAGTTGAAAGGGGCTTCACATAGCGCACAGCTGAAGCTTTGATGGTTTTAAGCTGCACTGCTGTGCCTTCACTGCACTACGAGAGAAGACAGACAGCAGTTACTTTAATGGGAGGATGTTATTTCTATGCAGAATGGAAGATCTATTTTACTCTACATTCTAAATGATCACAGGGTTGTCATCATACCAACATTTTAGGAGTCAATAGCAAGAACAGTGGAACAGGATGATTATTGATACAACTTTCAAAACCACTTAATTCAACTATTGAACATGCTTCTTTAAATTCATAATAAAAAAGTATTACATAAATGTCCAAGTAAAATTGTATCTACAATATTACAGTTAGTACTTTAACACTAGACACTGTGTAAACACATATAAATACATATATAAATACCCTTGAGAAAAATAAATATATATTTATTTGAAATACATTTATTTCATGCTGAATATACTACATTTACATATTTATATAAATATACCCTTCAGTTGTCCTGCAAATACTAAACTGGTATTGTTAAATTATGCTAAATTGGAACAACTAATTTTGTACTTAATGCAATTTAATTGTGCGGAAATAGTGCTGAAGTGCAATTAAAAGAGACACTGAAGTATATTTGATTATGCTAAAGTGGAGCTATTGTAAGTATACTTAAGGAACACTTGAATTATCTCACATTTAAAGGCGAATGTTAATCAAAGATCATATGATTCTCATCAACAGTGAAATAAAAAATGTGCATTGTGCACAAGTAGCACTCCAAATAAAGTTCAAATATAATTTTTATATCAGTAAGTCTCCAGCAATATGTCAGCAAATATGTTAATACATTTGAACTATGCTTAGTATGAAATACATGTATTTTAATATATACATTTTTTTACAAGGGTATACATAATGCTATTTTTATTGACTTAATTGCTAAATATTTGTATTAGTAAAATATAAGTAAAATACTAATAGAAAATATTACATTTTTATATTATTATTATAATATTTATACTTTAACTCCCTTTCTCAATACATATACAGTGCCGTGAAAAGGTTTTCACCCCTTCCTGTGTTTTTTTTTTCATATTTTTTCACACTTAAAAGATTCAGATTATCAAACAAATTTTTATATTACACAAAAATAACCTGAATAAATTCAAAATGCTGTATTGAAATGATTTCATTTATTAAGGGAACAAATCTGCCTGGCACTACGTGAAAAAACTAGTGCAACAACTGCAATTAGCATTTGCGATAACTAGCAATTTTGTCCCTCTCTTTGTAGAATTGTTTTAATTCAGCCGCATTGGGGGATAATGAAGTCTTGGGAATAATCAATATATTTATTTGGCAAATGTGAGACAAGCCTTTGTGTTCTTTTTGGTCCGCAGTGGCTTTTGCCTTGGACCTCTCCCATGGAAGCCGTGTTTGCCCAGTCTCGTTCTTATTGTTGAATCATGAACACTGACTTTAACTGAGGCAAGTGAGACCTGCAGTTCTTCAGATGTTGTCCTGGGTTCTTTTATGACCTCCTGGATGAGTCGTCGTTGCGCTCTTGGTGTAATTTTGGTAGGCCGGTTACTCCTGGGAAGGTTCACCACTGTTACAAGTTTTCTCCATTTGTGGATAATGGCTCTGGCCATGGTTTGTTGGAGTCCCAAATCCTGAGAAAGGGCTTTATAAACCTTTCCAGACAGATACTTCAACTATTTTGTTTCTCATCTGTTCTTGAATTTCTTAAGATCTGTTAAGATATGTTGCTCTTTAAGCATGCTTCACTTTGTCAGACATGTTCTATTTAAGTGATTTCTTAATTCAACAGGTCTAGCAGTAAACAGGCCTGGGTGTGACTAGTGAAATTTAACTCCACTTTCTAAAATAATGTTGTTAATCCCAGTTCTTTCAGGATTTAACAGGAGGGGGCAATTCATTTTTCACTTAGGGCCAGGTAGGTTTGGACAGCTTTTTTCCCTTAATAAACACAATTATAATTTAAAAACTGCATTTTGTATTTACTTGCATTATCTTTGTGTAATATGAACATTTGTGATTATCTGAATCTTGTAAGTGGGACAAATATGCAAAATAACAACAACGACAACAAACAAAAAAAGAAAACGGGAAGGGGAAGGGGCAAAAACGTTTTGACGGCACTGTACATATATTTAATAAGATATATTAAGACAATATATTTCATTAAACATTACATAACATAACTTTTAAATGTTTAGGATAAAATAGAATTACATTCTAATAGAACAGAATTAATTACAGAACTGTTCTGAAGTTAAAATGTTAAGTGGAAATATGAAATAAAATAAAAATACATTATGTACAATATATACAGTATACTGTGTATATATAATGTAAAATGTTTCATTAGTATCCAGCCAAGTCAGGCATTTCCCCCAAAGTACACTAGATCGCTCTGGTGCTTAGCAGAATTATCACGAGTGCACTTCACAAACCACACAAGCACATACCGTATAACAAATCACAATACTTTTGACATCCCTAATGACAACAGGCCTGGATCTCTAAACATAGTTAATGTAGGATTCAAATGCAATAACTGACATGGTGAAGGACTTACTGATTATTCCTGACTCATTCAACGTGATCAGACTGTGTGGGATCAGATCACACACCAAACTGAGCTCTCAGTGCCAACATTACTGGTCATTAAATTCACCACCTGCTGACTGTGCCCGCACTAGAATTTGCCTGTTGTCACTTCATTAATAAAGGCAAAGCTTGCAGATTGATCGTTTGCATTGACAGAGTTTCCATGGTAACGCAGGTACTTACAAAAGGACCGGGTGGACCCTGTGGACCCTCGCCTCCCTTCAAACCAGATGGACCCTGTGTGAGAAGGAAAGAGAGTGGTTTAATTCTCTAATTAGAGCTGTGCTTCAGAATCTGTCAAAGTGGCATCTAAAACTCTGTGTGTGCTTGCATGTGTTTGTGCCAGTGTATGGCAGCTGTTTGTACTATATGTCTCCTGGAAATACAGCCCAGAGTGTTTATACAACTGGCAATCTCTTTATTTGCCACATCAGAAACAAGTGCTGGCAGTGCATTGTCATGTGACGCCAAGGACACGTCACTCTCCTCCCATCTGAGTCATGAAAAACATATGAGCCAGCTGAAAGTAAACATCAAAACAGCGAGTGACGGCAAAATCTACTGTTGTTTATTGAAATCATACTGGCTTTGTGTTTCAAATGTGACTTTCAACAACAACAACTGATTCATGAGAGAGATAACTAGTGGAGACTGAAATTCATCAAGAAGGCAGATGCTGTTTCTTATACTAAAAACAAAACAATTTTTGATTATATTCAGTCCCACAGTTTTAAATACTCTTAATGAAGAAAAACTAGCAGAGACATTTCCAAGTCCCTGTGACATATGCCTGCTTTGAGTTGGCCAACTGTGGCGGTTTGTTATGTACAAAGACTTTTACAAGCTCACAGAGTTCCACATTAGAGGGACAATAAATATGTCAAACTGCAATTTTGAAAACGCACTAAAAGTAAGGCATTTTATGAGATACATGTTAGCATTTATTTGGTAAAACTTTATAATAATCTCACGCTATGGACCATTGGTTAAGCATTAGTAAATAGTCAAATCATCATATATAAATCATTGTCCCTACATTAATAGACAGTAGTAAGCAGTTTATAAATACAGCTTGATTTATGAACATATCAATAATGTGTTTTATATTTGTATTTTCACAATTTATCTATGATCAATGTATAATTTCTAAATTAAGTATTACATTATTAACAAACCAGTTATTTAGGAGTTGTCAGTGGTTCATAAGATCATTTAGATCTGTATTACTATATGTTGTATTTGTTTCCCTTTTCTGTTTAGAAGATAACTGAGCTCTTAAATCTATTTTTTTAAGTTTTTGAGGAATAAATAGTCCTCACTTTAGATTAGCTCACACAAATAGTTACCTCACAACTATTAAAGGTTTTAAAACTACATGAATGAACAATAAAGTACTGTAAGAATACGTGTTAATACAGCATTAATTAACACACTATTAATGTCAAAATAATATGCATAAATGTCCATTTAAATAGTTTATTAATCATTTACTTACCCTTTCTAAACGATCTTACGAAACACTGACGACAACTAAATAACCGGTTTGTAAATAACGTCATGCTAAATTTAGAAATGATAAACTGATCACTAATAAATTATGAAAATACAATTATTAAACGCATTATAGAAATGCTTATAAATCAAGAACAAAGCAGCTGTATTTATAAACTGAATACTACTGTCGGGTAGGGACAATTCTTTAATAAATGATGAATTAGCATGTAGCGATTCATATATACTGATTCATAGCATGTAACGTGCAGTTATTATAAAACATTACCCCTTTTTTATGTCATTTTAGTACCTCATGAACTTTTGGTGTCCTGAAACAGCTTTGAGATTGTAAAATCTTATTAAAAATGAACACATTTTCTAAAAATGTATCTGCAACAAGAGATTATGTTGGTACACACAAGTATTTTCAAATAAATGTTGGACCTTTGTGTTAAATATACTAGTCTATATAAAATCTAACTAGGCTATTTATATACATCCCTGGTTGTACTGCAATGGAATTTCCCTGCAGTGTTAAAGATGTATTTCAAAAAGCTTGCTAAATGTCTAAATGCATGTTAAATGTGTCAGTTAATCTCCATGAGCCTCGGTCTCATAGTTAGGACTGTACCCTCTCCTGAGGCATTCATCCAGTGTAAGCATTTGCATGAACAGCAGGCGGTTAAGCAGCTAATGGCCATTCGGTGGGGCACATGACATTAACTCGTTTGTTCTTACCGCTGCACCAGGAATCCCTCTTTGGCCTGAAAACCCTTTCAGTCCGGCAGGGCCAGGTTTCCCAGAAATCCCGTGAGGACCTGGATCACCCTTCAAGGAGAGAGACGATGATAATTTAGTCTTTAAACCTAAAACCATCAACCTCCACAGTTGCTATTTGTAGGCCTTACCAGCCACCTACACATTGTGAAATTGAACTGAATATTATGTGAATTCTTCCCAGTTATTACCCTTGAGTGATCTAAAGCGAGTGTGTACCCTTAGCAAACCGTACCTTTCCACCTTCTTTGCCAGCAGCTCCGGGAAGACCTTGCTCTCCAGGGGGCCCTGGTGATCCAGGATGTCCTCTCTCTCCGACAGGTCCAGTTTCTCCTGTAGAGCCCTTTCAAATTCAAACAGGCTTTTTAATGTAACTTCTGGCTAACTGCAGGAGATGTTTTATTAGAGCAACGTGTTGTTTTTTTATTTCTACTCGTACACCATATTGCCAAAAGTATTGGGTCACCCCTTTTAATGAAATGATTGACTACTTTAGTAATTTCAAATCTACTACTTTAGAGTACATATCTTAATGTTTAAGCATATAATGATATTCTAGGGAACTGTGCGCTTCTAATTTTATAGCAACAGTTTGGACAGGAGTCTTTTCTATTCTAACACGATAGTGCCTCTCTGTATAAGGCAAGGATTGAAGAGAAATGATGATTCAGTCAGTGTGGAAGAACTTGACTGATCTGCAGAAAGACAAGTCCTAATCCTAGCTGAACACCTCTGGTGTGACTTTAAATGCAGACCTTGAGCCAAAAATTCATCATAAATTCATCACCAAAGAGATAATTTATTACACATAGGCACTGTCATGTTAGAATAGAAAAGGGTCCTGTCCAAACTGTTGCTATACAATTAGAAGCACACAATTCCTTAGAATATCATTATATGCTTCAATATTAAGATTTGTACTCATGGAAATGACTAAAGTAGTCAAACCTTTCATTAGAAGGTTTTCATGCCAATGGTTTTCATACTTTTGGCAATATAGTGTACATATAACAGCAACTGCTTCAGCTCACCTGTGGGCCAACAACACCTCCAGGTCCAGGAGGTCCAGTCTTTCCTTGGAAACCCTGTTTGAGGACAAGCATAGTCATTGTGAGCATAGTGATCACATTTATGGAAGCAAACTTGGAGAAAAGGAAAACCTGATGGAAACTTTGTAAATTTCACTAAACTGTACAAATCCAGCCTCTGAAATGTCAGCAGCACTTATTTTTATTACATACACTTTTTTCCTTTAATCAGTGAAAGTCGAATGAAGTTTTTTCATCTTAAAAAGACAAAGAGGAGTCCTTTAAGATAAAATGAGTTTCGCCTTTTAGCACCATCTGTCAGATGTTCTTGATTAGAAACAGAAAGATAGAGCTGCCAAGAGCAGTGTAGTGCCTTGACCCTGTCAGCAGCAAGTTAATACACCATATAAACACTGTCCACAACATTTATTCCTCTTTACTCAAAAGACAGAAAACACTTATGAAGAAAAAACGATACTCACAGTCTCTCCTCGCTGTCCAGGGTGACCGGGCAATCCATCCTTTCCAGAAGGACCCTGAGAGAATTACATAATTAATAGTGATTAAATCACATTTATGTAATTATTATAGAATAGACTTGTGGCTATTATTCTTTTGTATTGTGTGGTTTAATGGTTAAATCTAGACCTATCATTTGAACTAAAGTATAATAAGTCTAACGTATGGAAGCCCATTTCAACCACATAAGGAAAAACAATAATCAAAATAAAATTATTGCATAAAATTCAAAACCTTTTGTGCCATCATTTTGAATTTTTCCAATTATGATTAATAATTAGGTCATAATTATGAAAAATAATGAATCTATACTTAGTCCATCGTCATTTTAACAAAAATAACACAAATTACACTTTTAGGACAAAAAAACTACTAAATCATTAAATGTCAAAATTATAATTTCAATTTTTGTTTGTTCAATATTTTGTTTGTTCAAAGTTTCAACAAATTATCTGAATTTATTTTTAATTCAATTATAATTAAGTAGACAGTAGAGTAAAACCTCAAATTAAGTGAAAATAAAATTGAATTAAAACGTATGAAAACATTATTAAAAATAATTAATGAGACATTAAAAGTAATTATAATGTCTAACTTGTTTCATGAATAATGACTTTTGTCATAATTAGTTATCTCGTAATTAAACAACTTTTTCTCAATTGGGACTTTTCTCTGCCTTATAAATGATTTTCTTATGTGGTGGAAATTCTAAAGTAAGTTGAAGAGTAGAATAACTTCTATCCACATGCAGAATTAAAATGATCAAAAACATTTAAAATGGATAAAACCACATACAGGTGGTCCTTTAGGGCCTGTTAATCCAACAGGGCCCTGAGGTCCTTGGAGTCCCTAAAACATGAAGAAAATAGCATGTAAGGGAAATGTAATGGAAAAGTTTTGACCTGGAAATCTGACAAATAAAACTGAATGGGAGAACTAATTCAATGACCACTCACTCTCTCTCCTGGGCCACCAGCTGGTCCATCATTTCCTGATGTTCCCTAAAAAAAGAAACACAGACAAAGGTTTATGTTAAAAGAAAGCATTCAGAAATACCAATAACTGATTAAGTTTGCTGTATCTGGACTGATGAAGCCTGACCTTTGCTCCAGGTTTTCCAGTTGGACCTCTGGCACCTCTTCCACCACGGGGACCCTGAGGACAAGAGTTATTCGTAATAAGTCTTGTTTATCAATAGCGTATGTGGGAAAAAAAGTGTTCTATTCTACTTAAAATATTCAAGCTTGACATACCGTTGGTCCTCTTTGTCCTCGTGGACCTGCTTTACCAGCAATACCCTAAAAAACAAAACAGTTACAAGCCTATCATTACAATAACTTAGCTTTAAGACTAGTCAACTTCTGGTAGAAGTTGTATGTAATCAGAACCAGAGAGGTGTGATAGAAATGGCTCCTTCAGGCTGTAGCTTGTAAAAAATATAATCTTAGAGTGAAATCAAAAAGGCCTCATACATACCCTTCCTCCCTTCTCACCATTGGCTCCAGAGAGGCCAACGAAACCAGTTGAACCCTGTAGATGAAGACAGAGGGGAGCAGTTTTCAACGATACCGTGTAAATGACATGCTCACTTTACTTCAAAAGTATCCAATATCCTTTAAAACATGCCAAAAAAACTTTGATGAAGCAAAAATGAAGCTGTGTTGACAGATAGAGGTTGTCCTTGAAGAATAATTCAACATCGCTACTGCTAATGCTAATGTTATGCGGGTGATACTCAGAGGGCAAGCTTTTGGAGTTGATAAACATGAGTGGTGTGCGCTTGTTAGCACAAGAACAGGAGATGAATTTGAAGGTCGAATTATTTTGGCAGGTAAAGAAGGGGAAGCGGTCTGTGCACAATGGATACGCATCAGTAATTTACTCCACGGGATGGTCACCTGCACAGGATAATGGAGCAAATCAAACAGACAGCTGCAAACACACACACATGCGCGCACACACACACACAGAAAAAGGGGAAGGGGAAGTGAGTGCGGAAGGCCGACGGCAATTTCCCATTCCCGCTGAAAGTGAACACTAATCGCCACGCTCCATCTCCACTCCGGGTTTTACATTTTTCAACTGATACATTATTTAAAATATCTAATATCTTATTTTGAATAACACACACACACACACACACACACACACACACACACACACACACACACACACACACACACGAGCAAACAGCACTTGGAGAAGTTTAATGTGTCATTAAAACACTAACATTAACCCATCAACGTATTATTCTTATGTTGGTTGCACGATACGCCACTTATTATTTTCATGTTATGCACCAAACCAATAAGGGGCTGAAATTCTTTATCTAAATGCATTGAGAGGAAAAAAGATTAACACATGAAAATGGAAAAAAGCTTAAAAATAACGAATTGCAGAGTTTTGATATTAAATCCTTCATCAGTGCCTAAATAAGTATATTAAAAAAATATAAAAATTTAAAAAGCTAAAAAATAAAAATCTAGTGTTTTAAATTATACTAATTTATTCAGGCATCACAACTTTGCACTTTACAGTATGAAAAATGGGTACACTGTAAAAAGTGATAAGTTGACTTCACTTACAAAAATTGAGGAAACTCGCTGCCTTAAAAGTAAATAATAATAATAATAAAACAGTTAAGTGAACTTGACAATTCACTTAACTTATTTAAAAAAATATATTATTTACTTAATATTATATACTTAATATAAAGGTTAAAGAAGAGGAAATTAATAAAATAATGAAATACTAATATCAACTATAATTATAAAAAACAATACCCATTAAATAACAATATGATACTGACATATTGTGCATCCGTACGTGATGGAATCACTGGAATTCAAATAACAAAAAAAACAAAAAAAACAAACCCATTCTCACTCCATATGAAATAATAATAATAATAATAATAATAATAATAATCACACAACTCCGCTCTCTCATACAAATAATTTGAACAGCTCATAATTTAAAGCTCAAATTATGTGAACAGAACCCTGAACAGGTCAAACATCAACTGTAAACCCAGAGCTGAAATAGCTGACAAAACAGGTTGTACACTACTTCAATGTTACTTTGCACCTTTACTATTCAAGCTAAGTAGGATCCATTTCATTAAAAAAAATTAAAACTTCAAAAGTAAAACTCACTGAATAAATATACCAGGGAGTTCGAGCTATTTGAGTGGACCAGTCCTATACTGAATCAAATGCTTGTTTTGATGGTGTCAGCAGCTTGAACTGAATGCATTAGCTGACAAAAACCACACACTGTGTCTGCGCAGTCTTGAGCTGTTCACAGGCCTGCACTTATTGCATGCTGTGTGGCCAAGAGATAAAGCAGTCAGTGTCATGGAGAATGAGTTTATCCTATTAACTCTGTTAGCACAGGCTATCAGAGAACAGCAGGCCTTGTGTGTCAAAAGCAGCGCTCGGCGAAATATAAATAAAGCAGTACGGACAGTGGCACTGTTTAAGAGACACAATAACTTCAGTTTTATTTAGGATTAGTGTCCAATTTTAATCTAGAGATAATAATCTTAGAGATGCTTTGAAAAAATAAATAAAATAAAATAGAAATAACATGAAATAATGATAAAGTATAGCAACAGGAAACGTGTCAGTACTTACCTTAGGACCTAGTCTTCCTGGGTATCCAGGCAAACCTGGAACACCAAGTTTTCCCTAAAAAATGAAAAGGAAAAAGTCAAACTCAGCATATTGCCATTTTGAGTTTTTAAATAACCATCAGGACCTATACAGTAACAATAAAGCATTTCACCACCCTCCATAAACTGTAAAAGCATATTGGAGCTGTAATGGAGTATTTGGCTGACATTTAAAACTGGCATTCACAATCAATTTATGATTATGAGTTCAGTGTCATTTTAGGTTTTAATTCACACATGAATTAATAATCCCTGACAGACACTTAAGTGCCCCAAAAACGCTAGAGTTGATTTTACCATAGCTGGTCATTTCAAGTACTTTGCCATGATTATATTGAACATAATGAGTTTCAAACTGACCTTCTCTCCTGCCATGCCCAAGGGACCAGCCTCTCCAGTGGGACCGGATTTACCTTTCGGCCCCTCTGGTCCGTCTTCTCCTCTGGAGCCCAGCACGCCAACCTCTCCCTGAACACCAGCAACAATGCACAAACATGATATTAGACTGGTGACAACTAAATGGTTAAAACTCACCTTAAATAAATAATAAATAAGTGTTTATAAGAGTTGATTGGAATGAAATGTAACTATACGTGTTTGTTACTCACCTTATCACCCTTGAGGCCCATGTCACCCTTGAACCCAGGAAAACCGTCTTCTCCCTGAAATCAGTCAAACTCAGATCATATATTTGGGGAAAATTGAAACTTAGGCATGTATGTACATATGAATGAATTAAAGAATGAAAAACGGTAAACAGTCTATCGATAGATAGATGTGGTAACCTAAAATATTTAAATAAAATTGTCATTTAAAAATAGAATTTAAACGTAAATTAAATTCAAACTCATTTTAATTAAATAAATAAATGTAAATAGTTAATAATAATATTATTTCATAGATTTTAAAACTTCCAAAGTGAAAAACACAAAATAATGAATAAACTATCTAGTATTTTTAATCCAATCCTCCAAATACTCCATAAGAACATAATAGCTAAACGCTGGCATCTGGTGGCCATAGTGTTAACTGCTGCTTCAAGCTAGTTCAGTCTGAGAAATTAATTCATATCTATGATTGTATGTTCATTTAACAAACTATAAACGTGTTCTTGAATTTTAAATGTTAAGCTTAAGACTTAATATTTCATATAAATAAAGATACATTTTATACACAAAGGTCTTGACTATTTTATGAATGAAACACTGACACTTGGTGGCCACTGCAGAGGATACAGCCCGAAGCAGATGGAGCTACAATACTGCACATATGTACAAAACATTTTCATTTTTTCTGCTTCTAAATCTCTACTGACATCCAGTTGTATGGCTTTGCCTTTTATCACACACTTATAACACCTAATTGAAGCCATTTTGGTGCAAATAGTCCCTGAAATGGCCTTCCAGTTTTAGCTGCTGGTCTGTGTGCCTGATTTTAGAGGCTGACCCAAGAGCTCAGTAATGGAGATAGGGGATGGGTAATTTGCTTACCTTTTCTCCTTTGCCACCCTTCAAGCCACGGACACCCTCTGCACCCTAAATGGACAGAACAATAAATAGTGACTCTAATGGATAGAATAAAAGCACATAATCAAGAACCTGTGAGATGAAGAGAATCAATGCTGTTTACCTTCACGCCTCGGGGACCTGGATAGCCAATGGACCCATGGGGACCTATGTGGCCCTATAGGAAATGAGTAAACATAATAACACTGAATCAATCAGGATTAATAGAGGGGAATTAGGTTTTAAACATCTAAAGGGGCCACACATTAAGTGTTGATTACAGACAGAGAAATGGTTTTAATTTCACTACTGAACTTTTAGACAGCTACAAAATTGTGCCTTACGGTGTTTAGTGGCTTTGTACTTGAAATGTGGTTTATAACTGGAATTTAGTGTGACAATTCATTTTGAGACAAACTGAAATATACTCACAGCTGCTCCTTTTTCCCCGGGAGTACCCTCCTTCCCAGGATGACCCTGTGCAAAGATTATAAACAAAAGCATCTTCATTGAAAGTCTGAAAGTAACATGAGGCAAATGCAGCTGGGGATGGTCTCGTGGATTCATTAATTCATTTACAGTATTCAGAATATTAAATGTGTTAGTGTTACGATTTTTCCAGTGTAAGAGTATTTTTTTCAGGAATCACATTTGTAGAGGTTGTGCATCACTTAGTATTGGAATTGAGATAGCAAAAAAAAAAAAAAAAATGTAATGTCAAAGAAAAATTGGGGTAAAAAATGTTATGGGGTCAGTAAGTTTTTTTGTGTGTTTGTTTTAGTTGAACTTTTATTCAGCAAGTTAAATTCATCAAAATTAGTAAACTACCAAAATAGAGAGTAAATACATTATACTGTTAAAAAACACATATACACACACACACACACATATATATATATATATATATATATACACACACACACACACACATACCTATATATATATATATATACATATATATATATTTTTTATTATGTTTTAATTTTGACCTTTCTTTTTATCTAATCCTACTGAACATAACAGTGATAATAATAAGATAGTTTAGTAAGATTATAAGATAAGATAATCGTGAGCAGAAAATCAGCATATTAGCATGATTTCTGAAGGACCATGTGACACTGAAGACTAAAGTAATGGCTGCTGAAAATTCAGCTTTGTCATTGCAGGAATAAATAATATTTAATAATATTAAGTTATTTTATATTGTATTTAATTTTATAATGTTTACTATATTTTGATAAAATAAACATAGCTTTATGTAATATAAGAGATTTATTTGAAAAACTGTATAAGACCCCAAACTTTTGAATGGTAATGTATATTATTATTTGTGACATAAACACCCATTACAATAACATTATAATAAATGCAATTAAAAATACATAAACATATATTCTGAAACTATTTTACCATACAATATTTTTTCTTTCAAAAATAAATAAATAATTTTCCAAATAAAATCATATTATTTAGATGTTTTTATTCTATATTCTAAGTATTAGATATTACTTATATCAATAACCAACATCACTAAATATTATAAAGATAAATATTATTTAAACAAATATATATCTATAATGTTATGGACCTTCGTGGTATTTCATTCCCCATTAGACTATATTTCAAGTCTTCAAAATGGAGTCAATCCACATGAAACGCTATAAGACTGAAATCAAAGAAGATTTCTGTTTGATGTTGTGTTGGACTAATGAAAGTCCTCTGTCGTGTCTGTGTTGAATTTCATTGGACTGCTATTCAGTAAATTCCACTTACATCACTGTCATTCCAATTCAAATTTCAACAATATGGATTGAAAGGCACCCGACACTTTAATTCTAAATTGAGCAAGGTAAACATATTCCCCTCAAGCCAGGATTATCACTAAGCTGGTTACTGACTAATGATGTGTGATGACGCAAAGTATTTCTGATATGAACATGGAGATTTAGTGGAGGGGAGCATATGAAATACAGAAAAATCCACTTACAGGAGGCCCATCAGCCCCAGCCAGTCCATGGAGCCCCTGTTTCCCATTGGGACCCTATAAGAGAGAGCGAGAGAGAGAGAGAGCGAGAGAGCGAGAGAGCGAGAGAGCGAGAGAGAGAGAGAGAGAGAGAGAGAGAGAGAGAGAGAGAGAGAGAGAGAGAGAGAGAGAGAGAGAGAGAGAAAGAGGACAAGTGAGAAAAGGAAGAAAGAAGAGCGAGGAAAAACATACACAATTAAGGCTGTGATTACTGGTGTGCCCAAGTGATTCGCTGGGCAACTTTTATAAGCAGTTCAATCCTAAAGCAGTTCATTATCATCTTTTTCCTCTTGGTAAAGAAGAAATCTAATCATATGGTATGTCTGGAAACTCTCCACCACTTCTGGAGTCACATTTCAGACTCTCTGGCCTCCTTCCAGGAGCCCTGAGAAAACGCTTGTCTGAGAGACCAACCAATAATAGTTATGTGTGTAAGCATATCTCCTGCTTGTCAAAGCATTAGCGAGTCTTGAGGTGTGTGTGTTTGTGTGTGCGTGGTTTTCCTCTAGTCAGCATTGATCTGTTAGCAACCTACAGCTTGGAAATCGAGGAGTCTGTTGAATCGTTTATAGGGTTAGGGCAAAAAAACGCCATCTGTAATAACAAAGACGATGACTGCCGGGGCAAACTCACTTTCTCTCCAGGTGGGCCGATCGGGCCTTGAGGACCAGGCAGACCCTGCAAGACAAGGTTTCAGAAGTCAGATAGTACAACATGTAGTCTTGAGGGGAAATCTGATAGTAGCATTTATATTGAAAAAAAAACTGAGAAAGAATGATGAACATGATACGTTATTTTGTGCATGAGTGTGAATATGCTTGTTTCCTCAGTACGGTTTCTGTCAAATTCTTTGTAAATTATTTTTATTTAAGCTATTTAAGCTCCACCTTTAACTGAATACAACAGAAAAAGAGCATAAAATAAATCAATGAAATCACTGTGTTGAAATATTTCTAATTAAAATAGGAAGTTTGTGTGGGAGATATTGAAGGGGTGTGTTCCCTTTCACTTTTAAACTGGCCAAAATCTATACCAAATGTATGTCACAGTCATAAACATGATTTGCTAATAGCTAGTCAGTTGTGGGTGGTATTGGGGGAGGGACTTTCTCATTCTGGAAAGCATCTGATTGGACAAAATTCTACTCAGCACATGAACATGAATCATCTATGTTTTTGGTTCATTTACACTACTGTTCAAAAGTTTGTTGTCAGCAAGGCTGCATTTATTTGATAAAAATACCCTAAAACAGTATATTGCAAATAATTTTTTATAATTCAAAAGTACTGTTTTCTATTTGAATATATTTTCAAATGTAATTTATTCTTCTAATGCAAAGCTGAATTTTCAGCAGTTTTACTCCAGTTTTCAGTGTCTCGTGACAATTTAGAAATCCTTCTAATATGCCGATTTGCTGCTTGAGAAGCATTTATTATTATCAATGTTGAAAATAGTTGTGCTGCATAATAGTTTAGTGGATTTATAGATATATATTTTTTTGATGAATAGAGGGTTTAAAAGAACAGCATTAATTTGAAATTGCTAAATAAAATTATTAATTTATTTTTGCCAATTTAGCTTTTACTGACCTCTTTGAACAGTAGTGTATCTACAAAACATTGTTTTCGTCAGCTTTAAGGAGTTCAGTAGTGTATAGATTACTTCAAAGCTAATAGATAAAGACAAACACTATCAGGTTGTCTGAAAGAAAGACAGAGAGAGTTATAAAAAAGAGCAGACTGACAGAAGGTGATCAACTGACTGATACATACATGCGGACCAGCACTCCCCTGTTGCCCATGAGGTCCAGGCTCTCCTTGAGGACCCTGTTACAACATTAAACAAAAGCACAACACTTATTATTCCTAAACTTCACTGCTCCAGGGAGCCAATGACATTTTATAAAGATATGAAAAACAGTCCCAATACCTCAAACTGCAAAAATACTCTACATGTTAAACGTGAAAATTGCAAATCCATCTTTTTTCCATTGGCCGTCCTTCCTGAATTGCACAGCCTACTTTAATAAAATCTATTATAGCAGCTTTAAACTACTGGCAAAGAGGAAGAGACATAGAGATGGGTACAAATTTTACAACAAACTGCGTAAGAAATGCAGTTATAGTTAGAGTGAAACCTTGAGTGAATGGAAAAGAAATACAAATATTTAAGTTATTAATTAACTCCAGTGACATTCCTAGTATTTAATGAACCTATTTGCTAGCTAAGAAGTTGGTCCAAACACTTATGTATACTGATGTATAACTTTGATCTACATTATTGAAGCGAGACAACAAACACTCATTCATGCCTAATGAAAACACAATCAGTTATGTCACTGTTAGGATGATTTATTTGGTAATTTTTCATGTTTTGTTTTATTATGATTATTTGGTTAATCATTAATTTTTCAATCAGTCAATCCCAATAACCAATTTGATCGCTTCACAGAGCACAGTTTGTAAACAAATGAATAAGAAAACAATAGAATTACGGTAAAAAAACAAACAAACATTGAAATACATGCCTACATTAATCCTACACTTCCTGTCTTGCGTATTTTAGTGGCATACTTCATGACTTCTAAATTTCAGTACTTCCAGGTCAAAGATCACCCCCTGCTGCTGAAGTAACAATGACATTAGCCTACTGTGTTTCTCTCATCTAATAGCCTTACTTAGATGTAACCTTTACTCGGGACAACAAATATGGTTCAAAGAGGTAAGAGGATGGGTAACCAGGAAACCCCTTCATGAGGTGACCAGAAGAGGTTATCTTATGTGATAAACACACTACTAAAGCAGAGGAGAGAAAGTCCTTACCATATTTCCTTTAGGGCCAGGTGGTCCATCCAATCCAGGAAGACCCTGCATGTGTATAAAACACAAGTTTTTAGCTGCAAGTTTCATGCTATTTTTCCAGTTAAGCAAGTGTTGTGTTTATGGTACATACACGCTGTCCGGGGGTCCCAGCAGAACCCCTGGGGCCCAGAAGTCCTCTTGGACCCTGGTAATAAATAAAAGAGACATATTGTGAGAATTAATCAATCCGTTATACTGAACACAAGTAGTCTTCAGGCCAAAAGACCCCTTGGTAGATAGATATATGGAGAACGGACCCCTTTTGTGTTGTATGTTGAGTTACAAGTACCATATTTATAAATACTTTTACAAGAGATTTGACCAAACATTCTACTATAAAGAGACAAAAAACAAACTACATTGAGGGCTGTGGGCTAAAAAGTACATTTTGAATTATATCCAACAATATTATATAAAAATGTACATACGATAATAATAAAAAAAACAAAAAACGCATTCACCAAAATCGTATCGTAAACCCCATTTTGTGATGAGGCATGGCAGGACAAATCACAAGGCATCATGGACCAGCTTTGGCCCGCAGGCCCTGTTTTAGGTCACTAAATATCACTTTATGATGATGATTAGATACAATATCATTACAATACTATCATTCTTAATGAGTAATATAAGTTAAAGTGGAGGAACAGGAAAACATTTAGCTGAACTTTAGCTGTGGTTGAAGTTGTTAACTCAATGTTATAAATGGTTTAGTGCACATTTTCCACTAGAAAACTTGAATACTTGGTGGACCCCCTGTAGTTACATTGTGTAACAGTCACATTTTTTTAAATTATGACTTCTTTGTGGTCTAGACTGTTTAAGGCTTCAATACAGTATCTGCATACTGTGTTTGGATCAACTCAGAGAGACATATTAAAATCATCTTAAAGAAGAAATAAAGGTTATTATTTTTTTTCCGGTCTGAACACAAGGTTTAAGAAAAGACACACTGAATATGCTTTTTATTAACTAATTCAAAATGGTTTAGAAACAACTATGTAAAACAGAAACAAAGGTACATTGGGTTAGTGCTGTAGACCCAGAGGTTGACTACATCAACTGTGGTACTCGCTCCAATTAGGTTCTACACTTTCAGGGCTGATTCTGTTATTTGTTAGATCTCTGCTGATGGAGTATTTAGTCAAAGAGTGAGTAGAATATGTGAGACTATTAGTGTGCCGTGAGAAACAGAGAAAGAAAGAGAGCTGGAGAAAATAGAAAATTGCAACACTTCATACAGAGCCTCAATGAGCAATGAGCTACAAAAATACTGAGATTTGAGGTGGACAGAGCAGGGTGAGCCGTAATGAGTGATTATAGTGGGCAGTCAAGGTCTTTTAGGCATAAAGTGAAGTTAATAACCTCACATTCTGTCCTGGGAGCCCCAAAGCACATTTGAATAACTCAAAAACATGCTAACCATTCTTAACTTGATACACTTTTCCTAATTAGGTTATATACAAAAATATTACTTGCTAATACACACCTTACACGAAAAGGTGAAATAAATCTCTAATGCTTAGTAAGGCTGCATTTATTTGATCAAAATATGGTAAAACAGTAATTATTGTGAAATATTATTCCAAATGAAAATAAATGCTTTCTGTTTGAATATTTTCAATAAATAATTTATTGCCATGATGGCAAAGCAGCCATTACTCCAGTCTTCAGTGTCACACAATTCTCCAGGAATCATTCTTTTTTCAAATCATTTTTATTTTAAATTAATTAATGTTGAAAACAGATGAAACTGTGGCATTTTTTTCTCTCTCCTGGATTCTTTCTGAATAGAAACAAAATGTCAAAAAATATATAGTTCTATAAATATTAATTTTACTTTAGATAAAAAAAATTATAATTGACCACAAACTTTTGAACGTTAGCATATCTAAGATTTGTTTTTTTCTTTTGCCAAGGTCAAACAGAAACTACTTCATGATATTGGAAATATTTAATAAGTCTGTGCCTATACTGTGATGGGTAAAGGAGGGTTAAAGCTTCAAACAGTGTCTACTAAGCATTGAATAATTCACATAAAACATATTTTGAAGGGAAAACTTTACAAGAGAATACAAAATTCAAATAGAGATGGAGATGCTTACACTTTCTCCTGGCATTCCTCTCTGTCCAATCTCACCATCCTCGCCCTGCAGACATGAGAACAAACACACTTGCCAACATGTCTACACACACATATGCAAGTACATATGAATCAAATAATAAATTAATTTGTCACTTTGACAAACGCACCCTCTGTCCATCCTCTCCTGGTGAGCCTGGTGAGCCGACAGGACCTCCCTCACCCTAAAAGAAAATGAAATACATTAAATGACAGAGGGAGAAAAAGAGTAAATGTATTATTACTGTCCCTGCCTGCCTGCCTACTTTTGGCTTCATACATTGTTAGGGCCCATGACCACTATTTATAAGACTGCATACCTATAAGAAGAGGCTATAACATAGCGGGTCCTGTAATTACCCAGGCCAGGATTAGGAGGACAGCACTTTGGCTGGAAATATACACAGCTCCCTTGTGATCTGCGGGCCTCTTTCACTATACTAGCCCAGGCCAAGTAAGCCACACTCTGCTGTGCCTAGCGAGGGCAGCCTTCGTTTGCCAGAGGAACGCAAGCACGCCAAACAACATCCAGTGTCACTATAATGAGGTCAACTTCTCCTACCACTATGACTGTCAGCACACTAAACAAAATGTACAGCGGTAGACATGGAACATTATAAAAATGCACTCAGTCTTGGCAGGAGCCGTCGAGAAACTTTTCAACTAGAGTTAACACAATATAGTAGATTTCTGTAGGAAAACTGCCACTGAGGAATAAAATGAAGCCAGGCAAGAATTGTTCCCACAATCATAAAGCGCTGTTCGAGACAAGCTGTAAGTTTGATAATTGAGCAGTAAAAATACATTTTTCTCACGGGTGGTGGTCTGGCATGCGTTCTGCTGTCTAGAACAATTCGCTTTCATTTCAAGTATTACAACAATGAAAGGAAACTACGCATGAGTTTTCTTCAGAATAGCTCAGCACTTACCCTGTGTCCTTTCTCACCAGGAAGACCAGGAAGTCCATCAAATCCTCGGTCCCCCTGTTAGACAGAAATTACAATGAGAATAAATAATAGGGCTGTCAAAGTGAAAACCTAAGTGCACGTTTTTATGCATTTATTATGTTACTTATTTCTGGCCATTTATTTCCTTAAAACTAAGGCTGTGTATTGATTAAAAAAATCGAACAAAATAATTTTGTCAAAATAATCGTGTGCGTGCGCACTTAATTGGACCGAAAAATTACATTTTTAATCACAAATGCTATGTATTATAACTATTTTTACACAACGCATTTTCAAATGAATCTTGAAAAATTAAGTATATTTACAAAATATTTCATGCCATTTTCAGATATCCTATGTATATCAAAAAACAATACATCTGACATTCTTTTTCTTCTGAGGATAAAATGGCCACTTACAGCTATTATTTAGGCCTGAACTGTAAATAATCAGACCAATGTTTTGTTTGGTAACACTTTCGTGTAGGGCCAATTCTCACTATTAACTAGTTGTTTATTAGCATACCTGTTATTAACATATACTGCATTACCATATTCTACATCCCTAGTCCTACCCAATACCTAAACTTAACAACTATCTTATTAACTATTAATGAATAGCAAATTAGGAGTTCATTGAGGCAAAAGTTGTAGTTAATGGTTTCTTAATAGCGAGAGTTGGACCTTAAAATAAAGTGTTAGCTTTTTTTTTATCATGTCCTTGTTACTAAATCAAACAAAAACATTAGTCTGATAATTAAAATAATATTGTTATAATTCCACAACATTATCAATGTTATAATAACATTTCATTTAAATTATCATTTTAGCTAGTAGAGATTAACTCATTAATTCAAAATCAGTAATTATATGACCCAGACAGGGGTATAGCAACCGGTGGGGATGGGGGGGCGGGGGAGACGGCGACACGTCCCCCACACTTTTAGAAACAGGTGATTCTGTCCCCCGCTTTTCTTTGACCCACCGCCAATATTTCCACCCGTGTTCTCTGATTTGTTACTTAGATTTGAGGGAACTAACATTCAGCCAATCACAAGGCGAGTCATCTCTTGGGTGGGTCTTCCATGATCTTCAAATCTCCCATTACTCTTGCGGTTTCATTCATTAATATTTAATTATTTGCTCTTTGGCCGTCTAGGGTAAAATGCACCCCAGAAAAAAGCAGAGGACGATTATATATTTATTCCCAAGCACACGTGTTATGTCACGATGATTCACACTATCAAATTGGCATGTTACAATTTAACCTACTGTAACGCCGCATCAGGGCTCTACAGTGCGTGTATTTGTGACTGAAACTACTTGCGTGCGAGTCGACTATTAAAAAATATTTAGGAGCACCTGTGCAACTGACTCGATCAGCATATTTGTGTTTGAGCTGAGGGATTACTTCCTTACTATATTGCTTTTGCAATTGAGTAATGCATCAGACATATCCTCTCATCATAACAAACAAAGTGTGGACAAAGTGTAGCCTAAATAAGAGATTCATTGTGCAGTGTAAAGATCGCAGCGATGAACTAAGATGAGTGAGCTTTTAGTGATTATTAAGGGAGTTTGCAAATGTGACATTTGTTTAATAGAACAGTTAATTAAACAAGAAGTAATCTTAAGTGACTAATATTGCCTGATGGCCAATATGGCCTTATTTTGCTCTATTTAGTCAACAAAAATTGTTTCAAACAAAGTCTTAGCTGAGCCGCTGCACATCTCCATCTAAAACGCCAATTGGTATTCTATTTAGAATTTATTATATGAACATGAATGTACTTATACACTATGTACACACTTTATTTTCCTTTGAGGGGGTCACATCACCTGACAGCCCCCCCCCCCCCCCACACACACTTTTAAAATGCCTGCTACGCCCCTGAACCCAGACAAACACTCCCACTCCCAGTTTTCAATTCAAAAGAAGCAGTTCTGAAACCTCAATCAGTGATAAGTGTGTTTTGGGTGGAGGTTTTGAGTCAGAGGTCATTTTACCTTGGCTCCTGATTCTCCAGGAATTCCTCTGGCTCCATCGGCTCCATTTCGGCCCTGTAAAACCAGGTTGCATCATCAGCCTGATGCTGCAGGTTAATGTGCTAAACATATGTTTTAAACAACTGCTGAATTAATGTGAGACAGGAGATGACGTGAAGCGAGTGAGTACACACAACCTAAATAAGGTGTGTTGAGTCTACGGCACGTTTGGGGATTGAGTCATTGTGGCAATTTGACTCATTTATAACAAAACTGTGAATAAACTGTGTCAAAGGAGAATCTGAGAAACGTTTGCCATTAAAACTGGCAGATGTGAATGTGAATCCAACAGACATATGTCATTCAGTTAAGTTGAAACAGGTAAATTAAGGTCAAGGCTAATAGACACAGACAGTTTCACGGAAAATCTGGTGCGCGGTTGGAAAGTGAACAGTGGACTTCTTGCATAGAGCCTTTCAGCTTCACTTTGCCTGAGTACTTCAGCAGCAGTGTTGCAGATGTATTATGTATGTCACCTTTTTGCTTTTTCAATGTCATGCCACAATTAAACACTACCAATTCACAGTACGAGTAGATTTTTCCTATTCTTACCCTCTTGCCTGCTTTTCCAAGTGACCCAGCGGGGCCCTGAAGTCCTCTTGGTCCCTTAAAAACACACACAATTCTGTAATGAAAGCGTACTGCTAAATGTCAAAGCAGTGTTGAAAATTAAATAAAAGCAATTGTTAAATCGTCACTTTTTATGTGACGTAACGCTTAAAGCCTAATATTTCTTCCTCACCGTCAGCTGACTGAGACTCTCTATGCTTCAGACTAAAGTGCATGTTTTTTTACATTAGAAAGTGCTATTTTACTGCGGATGAGTGTTTACCCCCTCAGCATATTTTACATTCAACTGCATGTAAGCTATCCCATGAAAAGAAGAACGCTAGTTGTCATGACAGCGTTAAAGTTTATGGCAGCCTCACTTGTGGGCTCTGAGGAAGAGCAAAACTCTGACACAACACCCTAATTCGGTTTATTAATCTGCAACAAATAATGACTACAACTGGATTCCACTTTGGTTTCTTTTGTCATTTAAAAGCAGAAGTTTTAGAACCAATTTAATTTCGGGCTGGGCCTAAAGAAAACAGTCACTTATAAGCATGAATCAGCAAAAACACCTTTAATTATAATATTTCCTCCCATGTAACACACATTTAAGGAATAAATCACTCAGAAATGAAAAGTCTAATGACAGAATCTTAATTTTTGTGTGAACTATGGCTTTTAATATCTAATCATTTTGACTGTGCGGTATTCAATCAAAAAAAAAAAAAACATTAAATGAATAGTTATATTAAATGAATAGTAGTATGATAAAGTGATTATCAAATGTGCAGCACTTTTAATACAACCGTATTACAACTCAAGGTAACAAGTATATAACAGTACATCAAGTTTGCGGTCAAAAAGTTTAAAAGTTTAGGAGATGCAATTTTCAGCAGCCATTATTCCAGTCTTCAGTGTCACATGATCATTCAGAAATCAGTCTAATATTCTGATTTGTAGCTCAATAAATATTTCTTACTATTATCAATGTTGAAAATAATTGTGCTGCTTTTTTGTGAAAACTATACTTTTTTCAGGATTATTTGAAAAATATACAGTTTAAAAGAACATAACTTATTTACAATCTAAATATTTTGTAGCATTATAAATGTCGGTTACACTTTATTTTGATAGTCCTCTTTAGGCATTCTACTAACTATAAGTAGCTTTGTAACTACATGTCAACTACATGTAAACTAATTCTCATTAATTTGCAACAACATGTCTACTATCTCTCAGAGTAGGATTAGGATTAGTGGAATAAGTTGACATACTTGCATAGTTTCTCATAGTCAGTTTGTTGTATGTTGTGGACCCATCAAAAAGTGTTAGAAGATATTAAGCAGACAGTCTACAAATACTCTAATGATTGCTAGTTGACATGTAGTTGCAAAATTACTCCCAGTTATTAGAATGTATAAAGTGGACTATCAAAATAAAGTGTTACCTAAATGTTTTTACAGTCACTTTTGATCAGTTTTATTGCATTCTTGCTGAATAATAATTTAAATGTCTTTTAAAACTTATGAATGGTAGTGCAAAATTCTAGGAATAATGAACAGATACTGAGTCTCAGGAATACTCATTTCATTATTCTAGATATTAGGATTACAGTCAGTATTAAAGCTGTTGTTAAACAGGTTGTTAAAAAGAGACATAGTCACCTGTGGGCCAGGATCTCCACTTTCCCCTTTAGCACCAGCTGCACCAGGACCACCCTGAAACACACATACATACACCAATGAGTTTTACGTCTCACACATCTCTCTAAACACCAACATCATATGCATGGAGCTGTGTTTGTGTCACACTCTGGCTACCCAAACACATTCCTCTGCCATTGCTTTTAAAGGGCATTTGATTTGGAGGCAGCTGTGGAAAAGAATGAGATAAATTATAGTGGCATTCTTGGTATGATTAATCTCAAGAGGATAAAATACAGAAACACAAAAATGACAAAGGAAATCTGAGAAAGGAACTTGAAAACAAACATCAGACAGCCTGAAAGCACATCAGTACCGAAGAACTGTTCATTTTATGGTCATAAATCATAGTGAGATGAAAGCAACACATGTTCCTATCAGTGTTTGTGTGATATCAACTGGAGGAAGTTTGGTTTGAAAGGAAGACATGGGAAAAGAAAAGAGACATTCATGAAGGTTATTCTTGCATGGATGTGGATTATAGATCATGTTTATTTTATGTGCTCTTCTGTGCCTCTCATCTACATAATAATAATAATACTGAATTAAATTTATTTAAATTGAATAAGCATTACAATGTACTTTTTGTTCACAACTGAATTTCATTGTGTGCAATATATTCCGTATATATGTTTGTAAAACTGTTTGTTTATTTAATTTAATTGTATTAATTTACATAGAAAATTATTCATGTTTTTAAGTACAAAATAATTATAATAAATAAATGAAATGCATTTAAATTGAACAAGCATCACAATGCCTTAACTTCTTGTTCACAACTTAATTTCAATGTGTGTAATATATTTAGGTTTGTAAAACTATTTGTTAAATTAAATTGCATTAATTTACACAGTAAATTATTCATGCTTTTTAAATACAAATAGGGCATACTGTCACAGAAACATTGGCAACTGATTAAAACATTTTTTAAATCTAACATCACCTATTCATTAAATGTATCTAATACATTTTTTATAGACATATTTTTATTTATACAAATATACCTCTATTTCTTGATGCATTACAATTACTTACAAAAACACTTACACTGCAAATCTTGGGTAAAAAGTAAAAATATATTCAACATATGACGTGAAAGTGGTACAGTAGTAATAGAACAGTTTTATTTTCATGAAATGGAATAATTTTGTTTAATGTTTTCCTCAAATTATATTGTCATTATTAAAAATCACATTTAGAAATGGGACTCACCACGGGGCCGGAACGTCCTGTCAATCCCATTGGTCCAGGTTGTCCCCTCATAGTCAACTGCAGCATCAAAGTAAATGGTAAAAAAACAGTTTGCAAACCTGACATTAACTGTTGCTACTGGCAACTTGTACATTTCCATGTACCATACAGTGTTATGAAAACTATAAACCTGTCCTTGTTTTAACAGTCCCTTTAAACTTAGGGTTAGGGCTTTAAACTCATATACATTCTCTGCACCTAACACACTCGTTTCAGCCAAAGAAAAATAATAAATAATAATGTGTAACATGAACAAGGGTACACACCCGAGCCTGGGCAAGGATGGCTTGGGCCTGAGCTTCTTGTGCCGTCACCACCGGACCTTTGTGAGCTTCCCCACCAGCACGGAACTGTCAGAGATACATTCACAAACACAGAAATCGCAAGTTTATTTCAGTACATTTACTGCATGCTGAAATTTAGAGGGGCCACTGGAGCCACTACAACACAAAGTGGCCTCAACAGTCTTGTCATTATGGCTTTGCATCTGGGCAGCAAAGTGCCAGTTTGTGTAGAGTTAATGTAGACTTTTGGGTGTGGCGCGAGTGCAGTGGGGTTATGGGGTGGGGTTAGGGCTTTTTGCAGCTGTAAAAATTCATAACCTGCTTGGACATTTACAATGATAGTAATTTGTCCAATGTTAGAGGAAGTGGCCATTTGCAGCTGATTTTGAGATAAGTGTAGTGGTTTCTCTAAGATTACGGGCTGGAAAATCTTGTCCTTAATCAGAATCATTGGAAATGTATGGGTTGGACGAGCTTACCGGCAACATGAGGATGGTGCCAGAGGGCCCCGGAGCTCCATCTGCGCCTGGCAAACCAGCACGACCAGGAGGGCCCTGAGAGAAGAAGAGAGAAGGAGAAAAGAGGGAGGCGAAACAGAAGGAAATGAGCTATAAAGCGTGTGGGAAACTAATGTGTAAATGGCTGTACAAAAAAAAAGAAAACCATAGGCATGTTTCTTTAAAGTTTAAAATACAGGGAAAATACTGTAGGATCATTTTAAATTGTTGGTTAGGTCACCTAAATCAACTCAAAATCCCTAAACAGTTCACAAAAACAAAAGCTTGACTAAACAGTTTAGAGAAAAATGCTGTGGCGCTTTCGCAAATTGCACCTAAACTGCAGGAGATTTCCACAGCGTTCCTTACGCCCGAAATCAAAAATAGCTAATGTGCTAAAGCCCCGTCATTATGCCATAATAATACACTTAGGTTTATTTTGCCTTATATTTATACTGAGGTTTATGTATGTTTTGTGTTGTTTATAGTTCCTTTCATTGCACAGTTTATTTGTGTGCGTGCTTGTAATGAAACTAACACCCCACAAGAAAAGCTGGGAGGACTTGAACGCATGCACTCATATGAAGAAATGCTGCTAGGGTAGTTTTGGGAAGAGATCTCTTTAGCAGGCATGTCACGCTCCTCTTGTAGATGGTTCACTTTAAATTGTTCCCATATGATGGTGTAATTGTATGAGTGCATGTGTGTATTTTAAGTCTGGGCAAACGTCCTTTCTATAGTATGTAACATATACACTGACACCTAGCGCACATGTGCTTCTGTAAATCAGGAAGGATGTACTGGCCATCCAGGGAAGTGGCTGTCATTGTTTATTAAGCATTTTCGGCTACAGATTTTAGCTTCATTCGAGGAGGAACTGATGCAGATCAAAGCAAGTGGGTAATCACTTCCCCTCACGGACAAAAAAGTCCTTTGTGCTAGGAGACGCAGGTCAATGATGGTGGGAGTGCTGTCTATTTCCCAGAATGCACTGCAAATGTTAACTCTGCAGGAGGTTAAGAAGAGGCCAAGCTGCACCACAATTAAGACGAAAAAATAAAAATACAGCTGTTCTTTAAAATGTGGACAGGTTTTCTCTATTCAGTAATCAACAGAGAGCATTTGCAATTCTGAAAAATCAATCTATGGGACCTAAGAATCTATGGGAGAATGAGTATGTGTTAATGTGTATGAGAGGTTATAATTCTGCTGGTCATCTGGAAGTGTTAATAGAGTGAGGATTTAAAGGCAGATCTGGTTTCAATATGGACTCTCTGGTCTTTGTAATATGCACACATCTGTTTGTTTAGATAGTTACGATATGCTGCTTGTCATTGGCTTATTGTCTCAATGCTTTAAACAATTTACACTTTACCATTGTCTTGATGTGGAAGTCTAACTCCTCTAATAAAGTGAGAAAGGGATTGTGAAAGTTCTGACGGGGATACAGTTACCTATAAAGATATTTTAACACCACAAAAAGGATTAAGAGATAGTAGGTAAGCTATATGAGGGATGCGTTTTGGGGAAATGTCAACTTACTCTATCACCAGGATCTCCGTGGAGGCCCGAGGAGCCTTGTATACCTGGAGTGCCGGGTAGACCCTGACAAAAAGGACACGCGAAACGTCAAAGGCAATGTAACATAGACAGAAACATTCCATGCTGACATTTTCCCCAAAGTTAAGTTTTCCTATGGAATTTCATCATGTGTAAAAAGATTGCGGAACAAGGTGATACTCACAGGAGGACCTGGTGGTCCTGAGGGTCCCTCAACCAACATCCCCTGAAAAGAATTGAAGGGGAGAGAGGAAGAAAAACATGAGTACGGTAGCATGCTGGGCAGGCCGTAAATCTCACAGAATGAGCAGTACGGAACTAAAAAGAAAATCAGCGAAGAGGAACCCAAAAGATGTGGTTCATTTAGTCCAACTGAACCAATCGGCTTTTTTCACTATTCAAGAAAAGCGAATTATGCAACTGTGGTCAAAATCAGATGAATAATACATTGACATTTCAAAGTATTAATGTAAGAATCTTTTTTCCTGGACTGCTGCCATCTTCCCTTTCCTGTACAACTGTACAAAGAATAATTAGGTGGGAGGTATGACTACATTGGCATATACAAGATGCATTACATTGATCAAAAGTGATAGTAAAGACTTTTATATTGTTTAAAAAATAATCTAATAAATTAAAAAGCAACAGCTGTTTTCAGCATTGTTATTAAAAATGAAATTATTATTGAGAACAAAATCAACCATTTTAGAATTTGATTTATCACATGTGACACTAAAGACTGGAGTAAAGGCTCTTGAGAATAGAGCCTTGCATTTGGGGGGGAAAATAGAGCCCCCGATTTTTTACGCCTCTTGGGCCAGGCTTCGGGCCAATTTTCACGTCATAGTTCAGACGCAGGCCGGGCCTCAGGCCTGTTTTACACTTTTCCTTATTTTTATATTTTACACATCCATCAATTAGTGATGAAAAGAATTGTTGCTCTGGAGGAAACAACACGAGTCTGTGCTGGAACAACTGAGAGCGGCTCGATTCAACGGTGTTAAGAGTCAGCGCAGCAATATACAAAATCTTGCCGCAACGCCCCAGCAAAATAAATTACCATGAATGTGTCCAAGGGAAAAAGTAGGGAGATATTTTAATTATTTACTAATACACTAGTGTTTTCTGTGTTAGTGTCGCAAAGATGAAGATGATGATCCTGACTCGCTGTCTCCTCATTAGACGTGCATATAGAGAGAAGTTCATCACAGATTATGATTATAACTAAAAAGTTTTTGTTTTCGATTTGATTTATTTAATTAAGTAGTAATTTAAAGCTTTCATATATACAGTGCTCAGCGTAAATGAGTGCACCCCCTTTGAAAAGTACAATTTTAAACATTATCTCAATGAACACAAAAACCATTTCCAAAATGTTGACAAGACTAAGTTTAATATAACATCTGTTTAACTTATAACATGAAAGTAAGGTTAATAATATAACTTAGATTACACATTTTTCAGTTTTACTCAAATTAGGGTGATGCAAAAATTAGTACACCCCACAACAAAAACTAAATCCTAAATCTAGTCCTTTGTATTGCCTCCTTGATTTTTAATGACAGCACCAAGTCTTCTAGGCATGGAATGAACAAGTTGGCCACATTTTGCCAGATCTATCTTTTTCCATTCTTCAAGAGTGACCTCTTTTAGAGATTGGATGCTGGATGGAGAGTGATGCTCAACTTGTCTCTTCAGAATTCCCCATAGGTGTTCGATTGGGTTCAGATCAGGAGACATACTTGGCCACTGAATCACTTTCACCCTGTTCTTCTTCAGAAATCCAACAGTGCCTTAGATGTGTGTTTAGGATCATTGTCATGTTGGAAAAGTGCACGACGACCAAGGGCACGGAGTGATGGTAGCATCTTCTCTTTCAGTATAGAGCAGTACATTTGTTAATTCATGATGCCATCAATAAGCCCCACATAAGGACACTGCCACCACCACGTTTCACTGTAGGCACCATGCATGTTTCTTTGTATTCCTCACCTTTGCGACGCCATACAGTTTTGAAGCCATCAGTTCCAAAAACATTTATCTTGGTCTCATCACTCCAGAGTATAGAGTCCCAGTAGTCTTCATCTTTGTCAGCATGGGCCCTGGCAAACTCTAGGCGGGCTTTTTTTGTGCCTGGGCTTTAGGAGAGGCTTCTTTCCTGGACGGCACCCATGCATGCCATTCCTCTTCAGTGTACGCCGTATTGTGTCACGGGAAATAGTCACCCCAGTTTGGCTTTCTACTTCTTTAGATAACTGCAGTGAACTTGCATATCGATTTTCTTCAACCCTTCTCATCAGAAGACGCTCCTGATGAGGTGTTAATTTCCGTGGACGACCTGGACGTCTCTGTGAGATGGTTGCAGTTCCATCTTTTTTAAATGTTTGTTTCTCTTTTGCTACAGTATTCTGACTGATAAGTAAAGCTTTGCTGATCTTCTTGTAGCCTTCACCTTTCTTGCGTAAAGAACTTATTTTCTTTCTCAGGTCTTGTGACATTTCTCTTCCATGTGGTGCCATTGCTGACAGCATGAAATGGGAAGGGGTTTTCCTTAAGTAACACCCTTTTATAGTCAACTGTCACCTGTGTAATGAATAATTAGACTCACCTGTGGTTGAATTCTTGTTAAATTAGACATTTGTAGTCTAAAATGTTGCTTTGCTCCAGAGACTTTCAGTGGGGTGTACTCATTTTTGCATCACCCTAATTTGAGTAAAACTGAAAATTTTGTTCTCTAAGTTATATTATTAACCTTACTTTCATGTTATAAGTTAAACAGATGTTGTATAAAACTTAGTCTTGTCAACATTTTGGAAAATGTTTTTGTGTTCATTGAGATATTGTTTAAAATGTTACTTGTTAAAGGGGGTGTACTCATTTACGCTGAGCACTGTGTATATATATATATATATATATATATATACACATACATATACACATACATATACATATACAGGTGCTGGTCATATAATTAGAATATCATCGAAAAGTTGATTTCACTAATTCCATTCAAAAAGTGGAACTTGTATAATGTATACATTCATTCCACACAGACTGATATATTTCAAGTGTTTATTTCTTTTAATTTTGATGATTATAACTGACAACTAATAAAACCCCAAATTCAGTATCTCAGAAAATTAGAATATTGTGAAAAGGTTCAATATTGAAGACAACTGGTGCCACACTCTAATCAGCTAATTAACTCAAAACACCTGCAAAGGCCTTTAAATGGTCTCTCAGTCTAGTTCTGTAGGCTACACAATCATGGGGAAGACTGCTGACTTGACAGTTGTCCAAAAGATGACCATTGACACCTTGCACAAGGAGGGCAAGACACAAAAGGTCATTGCAAAAGAGGCTGGCTGTTCACAGAGCTCTGTGTCCAAGCACATTAATAGAGAGGCAAAGGGAAGGAAAAGATGTGGTAGAAAAAAAGTGTACAAGCAATAGGGATAACCGCACCCTGGAGAGGATTGTGAAACAAAACCCATTCAAAAATGTGGGGGAGATTCACAAAGAGTGGACTGCAGCTGGAGTCAGTGCTTCAAGAACCACTACGCACAGACGTATGCAAGACATGGGTTTCAGCTGTCACATTCCTTATGTCAAGCCACTCTTGAACAACAGACAGCGTCAGCGTCAGAAGCCCCATGGTTTGGGGTACCATGTCATCTGCTGGTGTTGGTCCACTGTGTTTTCTGAGGTCCAAGGTCAACACAGCCGTATACCAGGAAGTTTTAGAGCACTTCATGCTTCCTGCTGCTGACCAACTTTATGGAGATGCAGATTTCATTTTCCAACAGGACTTGGCACCTGCACACAGTGCCAAAGCTACCAGTACCTGGTTTAAGGACCATGGTATCCCTGTTCTTAATTGGCCAGCAAACTCGTCTGACCTT
Organism: Oxygymnocypris stewartii; assembly: GCA_003573665.1. Classification (NCBI taxonomy): domain Eukaryota; kingdom Metazoa; phylum Chordata; class Actinopteri; order Cypriniformes; family Cyprinidae; genus Oxygymnocypris; species Oxygymnocypris stewartii. The sequence continues at coordinate 2,242,135 of QVTF01022009.1, forward strand.
AACCCCATAGAAAATCTATGGGGTATTGTGAAGAGGAAGATGCGATATGCCAGACCCAACAATGCAAAAGAGCCGAAGGCCACTATCAGAGCAACCTGGGCTCTCATAACACCTGAGCAGTGCCACAGACTGATCGACTCCATGCCACGTCGCATTGCTGCAGTAATTCAGGCAAAAGGAGCCCCAACTAAGTATTGCGTGCTGTACATGCTCATACTTTTCATGTGCATACTTTTCTGTTGGCCAAGATTTCTAAAAATCCTTTCTTTGTATTGGTCTTAAGTAATATTCTAATTTTCTGAGATACTGAATTTGGGGTTTTCATTAGTTGTCAGTTATAATCATCAAAATTAAAAGAAATAAACACTTGAAATATATCAGTCTGTGTGGAATGAATGTATACATTATAAAAGTTTCACTTTTTGAATGGAATTAGTGAAATAAATACACTTTTTGATGATATTCTAATTATATGACCAGCACCTGTATATATATAGATTATCTATGGAGTTCAGGTCTGGGGAGTTTACTGGCCAGTCAAGCACTCCAACATCGTGGTCATTAAACCAACTTTTGATGCTTTTGGCAGTGTGGGCAGGTGCCAAATCCTGCTGGAAAATGAAATCAGCATCTTTAAACAGCTGGTCAGCAGAAGGAAGCATGAAGTGCTCCAAAATTTCTTGGTAAATCGGTGCAGTGACATTGGTTTTCAAAAAACACAATGGACAAACACCAGCAGATCACATTGCACCCCAAATCATCACAGACTGTGGAAACTTAACACTAGACTTCAAGCAACTTGTGCGATGAACATGCTTGGATACAGCACTCTCTGAACAGCCAGCTTCTTTGGCAAATAATGTTTGTGGCTTACCCTCCTTGTGAAGGGTGTCAATGATTGTCTTCTGGACAACTGTCAGATCAGCAGTCTTCCCCATGATTGTGTAGACTAGTGAACCAAACTGAGAGACCATTTTGAAGGCTCAGGAAACCTTTGCCGGTGTTTTGAGATGATTAGCTGATTGGCATGTCACCATATTCAAATTTGTTGAGAGATAATTGGTGGGTTTTTGTTAAATGTGAATCAAAATCATCACAATTAAAAGAATCAAAGACTTAAACTACTTCAGTCTGTGTGCATTGAATTTATTTAATACACGAGTTTCACAATTTGAGTTGAAAAAAAGAAAAGAAAAACAAACAAAGAGACTGGCTCGAGCCTGACTCGGGCCGGTAATTCTGATAAGCTGTCGGACACGGGCCAGGCTACAGCCTGAGCGTCTCGGGCCAGGGCCGGGCTAAGGCTTAAATTTTAGGCCCATGCAGGGCTCTACTTGAAAATTCAGCCTTCTCATCAAAGGAATAAAACAGTTTCAAATATATTATAACTAGTGCTGTCAAACGATTAATCGCATCGAAATAAAGGTTTTTGTTTACATAATATATGTGTGTGTACTGTGTATATTTATTATGTATATATATAAAGACACACAAATAAAGCATATATTTTTTTAATCTTTACATTTATTTGCATGTATATATCATTTATATGAATATAAATATCATACATAAATATATTTAATTTATAAACGTAACATATTTTTATTAAATATATACATGCATGCGTTTGTATGTATATATACATAATAAATATACACAGTAAACATACATATATTATGTAAACAAAAAAACTTTTATTTTGGATGTGATTAATATGTGATTAATTGTGATCAATCTTTCGACAGCACTAATTATAACAGAAAACAGCCGTTCTAAATTGTAATAATATTTCCTGGACTCTTCTACTATGAAGCCATGCTGTAGTAATAGCTGCAGTATATGGTTTTGCATTGTCGTGCTGAAATAGACAAAGCCTTCCCTGAAATAGACGTCGTCAGGAGGGGAGCATATGTTGCTGTAAAACCTTTATATACATTTCAGCATTTATAGTGCCTTCCAAAACATGTAAGCTGCCTATACCGTATGCACTTATGCACGCTCATACCATCAGAGATGCTGGCTTTTGAACTGAACGTTGATAATATGCTGGAATGTATCCCTCCTCTTTAGCCCAGAGGACACGGCGTCTGGGATTTCCAACAAGATTTCTAATTTGGACTCGTCTGACCATAGAACACTTTTTCACTTTGAAACAGTCCATTTTAAATGAGCCTTGACCCACAGGACACGACGGCGCTTCTGGACCATGTTCACAAATGGCTTCCTTTTTGCATGATAGAGCTTTAGTTGGCATTTGCAGATGCCACAGTGGATTGTGTTTACCAACAGTGGTTTTACGGAAGTATTCGTGGGCCCATTTAGTAATGTCAATGACAGAATAATGCCTATGAGAGTCATCTGAGGGCCCGAAGAGATTTCTCCAGTTTCTCTGAATCTTTTGATGATGTTATGCACTGTAGATGGTGAGATTTGCAAAGCCTTTGCAATTTGAAGTTGAGGAATAGTGTTTTTAAAGTAATCCACAATCTTTGTATGCACTCGTTCACAGATTGGAGAGCCTCTGCCCATCTTTACTTCTGAGAGACTCTGCCTCTCTAAGACATCCCTTTTATAGCTAATCATGTTACAGACCTGACGTCAATGAACTTAATTAATTGCTAGATGTTCTCCCAGCTGAATATTTTCAAAATATTTGCTTGTTCAGCCCTTTGTCGCCACAGCACCAACTTTTCAAATTTTAATGAGCTCATTTAGTGGATAAAAGTGTAACATTTCTCCATATAAACATTGGTTATGTTCTCTATGTTTAATTGTGAATTTAAAAAAACATTGGCTCGTGTGATTTGAAAGTCTTTTAGTTTTCATTATATTCAAATTTAAAAGACATCCCAACATTTCCGTAATTCGGGTTGTTGAATATGGTCATGCAGAACATGTGCTTTATAAGTTCAAATAAACAACCAATATGTTAATAATAGGCATGCTAATAAGCAACTAGTTAATAGTGAGAATTGGCCCTTACACTAAAGTGTTAACTTTTATTTTTGGGTTAATATAATGTTACATATATCTGTTTGCAGTCTGCCACATTCTGAAATGCCACACTATTGAGGGGGAAAATATGATGCATTATGAGTAGTTGCATTTCATTTGGTACTTGTAAAAGCTTCTCGCAAAGTTTACCTACCGGCTCAATGACTGCAGGTTCACCCTTTTGCCCCTTTTCCCCACCATAGCCACCACCAACCTACAACAGAGGCAAAATAAACTGAGATTTAATGACAGAGGAAGTACTACTCTTGTAGACCAAACAACTGTAAAACAGCACATTAAGCACTACAGCTACTGTCCAAAATAGACTGTATAACTCTATAAAGCCAAGTGGTGAACATGCTCAGTGATTACTGTGAGGATAGTTAGAAAAGAAGTGTAAACTCCATCTTTTCCTATAATGTCCACTTATAAGACCCACAGGGAAAGTAATTTGACAATATTTTACAGTCATTTAACACGAGTATTAAATGCAGCCCATTCGTGTGTGCATGTGTGTTTTGTATTTGTGGACCAGGATGATATATCTCTCCAGGAATGAAGAAAAGGAGCACAAAGTCACTGTGGTCAGTGTGTGCATGTGTGTAAGTGTCTGTGTGAACGAGTGCTTGTGTTGAGCTGTGAAAGTAAGTCTCAAGTTATCACAGATCAACACTGCAATCAGACTGCTAACATTTCATTTCCTGTCTCCCACACACCACAAGCAAAATGGCTACAATTGAGCGACTTTCATGTGTTGCGGTGTCAGCAGAAATACTGAAACATAGTAAGGTAAATTGACATTATTCCTATTAATTAGGAGCATTATAATTACAGTTATGTGGTTGCAATAGAAAAAAGTACCCTCAGCATTCTCTTGCCACAAAACTGACTTGTTTCCAACATAAAGATGGAGAAGTCAACTCACATTACTCTCCGTGACCTGCGTTTCAGCAGGTCGGCCTGGTCCAAACTCGCTCTCGTAGGTTGATCCGGTGGGGTTAGCTCCATTAGTATTGTAGTCATAGAACGAATCTTCATAAATGCTGGGGTCTATCTCTTTTGCATCATATTCGTTAATGTCATATTCCTTGAAGTCCTGGTTTTCTGCACCATTAGTGTTTTTGGACTCCACAATATCCACGTTCTCATTGGTGGCAATGGTGGGATCCACTCCAACTTCTTCTATCCCTGTAATGTAGTCGTCTACTATTTCCTCTTTTGGCGATGGATTCTGCCCAGCCCGGGAAGGCAGGAGGTCAGCGAATGAAGGAAACAGGGAGGTTAGTCAATACAGACACCTGATCATCTGAACTCATTTAATGAAGCTCTACAGGTGAAAATACAATTGCACTGGCAAAGCATGATTTTAAACGGGATCATTTTAGACATGACAGTGTGTATGCAATTGGTCTAATTTCTGTAATAAGTGTATTTTATGATATAACCTTACAAATGTACAATAGATATTTAAAAAAAAACAGCTTTCTTTGTCAATTAATTTTATGGCATTTAATTAAAAATAATAATAATCATATTGAGTTATATGGTCTATTTATAATAATAATACAAATTCGTGTCTGTTTCATTAAAATATATATAATGTCAATATATAGTTACACATTTTAAATATATAAACAAACTCAAATTTTCAAATTGTATGCCATTTAGCTTAAACTGAAAGTGTCAAAAATTGTTAAAATACTTTTGGAGGCAACTTTATGTGACGAACAACTATAGCATTCAATATCTTACAACTGAGATGAATAGAAACTAAACATCTGAATCGTTTTGGTTAATAAAATGACAAACCACAACAGCCTTTCATGTGATAATGCTGCATTAGTTTATTGTCTTACTTAGTACATCCCATGCCTTCCAGCATTTTTTTTTTCTTTTACTGGAAAACTATTTTAGCCTTAAGTCTGACTGCCTTCCTCACCCAGATTTCTCTAGTTAATCCCAGCCTTTGTATTGTATACCGGGAGTGCTTTATGAGGCAGCGTCAGCCCATGTAGGTATATCATTTGAAGCAGACGTTTGGCCATCGCTAAATGCAAGACATATTGTTCCAGTTAAAGCTGGATGTTCTTCATTTAGACTTCATTTGTGCGATATCTTAGAACAAACTGTGACAGAATCATCAAACTATTGAAATAACATAAATAATGAAAATGCTATGATTTCACTACTTTTAGCTGAACGTAAACCTTTACATGGAATAGTGGTTTTATTTGCCATTTACCCATACAAATCAGACTGAGGTACAACAATTCGGTAAATAAAAAACACAATGAACCACCTCGAGTAGAGCTGGCACCTCAAATGTGTATGATTTTCTTATTTTCTCTCATAGCTTGGTTAAAACAATCTAAAATATTGCAATTATTTAAATTAATCATAAATGAGGTGCAAAATAATATTTTACAGTCAGGAACATTTTACCAAAAGAAGGCTATTTAAATAGAAACCCACTTGAAACAGACCATGGAAAAAAAAAATTAGAATCATGCAGATCTCTACCTCATTGGCTGGAATGGAAACAGAAGAGGCTTCAGTGCCATAGTCCTGCTCAATATAGTAGTCTCCAGTGTCAGCAGTGCTGGGCTATATCACAGAAAGAAGAAAAAAATGTATCTAATGTTGATATGTGAATATTCATTTATTGTTCATTTTAAAACAAGTGCTTATTTTTAGCTGTTTATATCCGAATTTGAAACACGAGCAATTTAAATGCAAGTAAAAGTTAGATTGGGCAAGTAAATAACAGCTGGCCAGCAACTTTATTACACATTTCAACAGCATTGTAGATGGTTTAAATCACTCTAAAAGCAATCAAACTGCCTACAACTAAAACAAAACAACTAAAAAAAACTCAGTGTTACATTTCACAAGGTCACAAATTGAGATAGGATATATTGACTTGCACTGTTTGTCTAAAATGCCCCCCAAAAATGTATCTATGAAAGTGAAATTATTTCTTGATAAACACAATATGAAATACAGTTTCATGTATGGTTAATACAATTTCTCAAAATCTGCAGATCTAGCAAAAAGTTTCATTTGGAGCTTGTATTTGAATGAAAGTGATGGCACATGAGGAGACAGAAAGGCAAAGTGACAGAGAGTGTGAGAGTCGTGGTAATAAATCAGAGACCACACAGTGTGGAAGTGGGCAGGCTGAAGATATTCTCACAATAATTGACATGGGCCTGGGCTATACAGATGAGCAAACGTCTTTACCTTGGTCTCAGTAACGACGTTGTCAGTGGGATTTTCAGTGGCCGTCCCTTCTTCTGTGTAGTCATAGAACTCATTATAATCTGTGTATTCAGTATTGTACTGAGAGAGAGAGAAGGATGCATATTAGAAAGAAAGAAAGACTTGAACTTAAAGCCCTTATACAGTCCTCAAAACACATTTCAACACTTTTTGAATATCTGATATCCAAGCATATTGTGTAGACAGAAATATCAGAATTTATCAGAATTTGTGGGCAAAATTTAAAAAAATAATAATAAACAACACTTGATTTGATATTTTGTGAATTAATGCAACAATGTTCATCAATTTTTAAGTGAGGCTACATTTTTAAGTGTTCAAGTGTTTCAGGGGTCACTGTGTACTAAGGGGAAGATGCATTGAAGCATACATTATTGGCATATCACATTTAATACAAAATGCACTTAGGTATGCCGTTGACGTGATGGGTGATCAGTGAACTGCAAAACCATTATTTAGTTTAAATATTTGAGAACTTTTATTTAGTTGACCTTCCCTTCCATTTAGACCATCACATTAGTAATGTTAAAAGGCTTGATTTGCATAACATATACCACATTTTTACACATTTCCATTAAAATAAATGTATGGTACAATAGCAGAAAATAAATGCTTTTAGCCCAACTGGGCCTCATTCATGAAACACGAGCAGAAATCATTTCTGTGGAAATCCATTCGTATGTATCCAGTCACATTAAATTCCTTAATCTGAATACAAATCTTATGAATGTCACGAATAAAGTCCAATAATGAACTTTACTATAGTGTAAATCTCCAGTGCCATCCCTACTGGAGATTAAACCTGTATTGTTTTTTAAGATTAACAAGTATTAGCACTGTGCCAAAATGAGCAATGAATACCAGCAACATGTAATTAGAAAAAAGACATAAGTAATAAAAAGTATAAATTATACTTGTCACCTGTGAAAATGCACATACGATCAAGAAAATTCAACCTCTATAAAACAAATATTATCACGTGAGTATGTGATAGTGAACATGTTAAAAAAAAAGTATCTTAAGGGTATTACAATAATATAATAAGACTGCCTGCTAATGCTCTAATTTTGAGCCACCTGCCATATCAGTCCACTGGTACTTTAGTTAAATGTTCAATATCCAAAGAAGAGAATTAACAAAAAAAGTTATATAATTCAATATCGCCAATGAACATAAAAACTGTTGGTATCACTGTACATTCTGGCACTTTGATAATATAATACCAACATAAAATGAACGCAGAAATTGGCATGGCAACTTTTTTTGTGTAACGTTAAACAGAGCTCATGGTATTCACTGTGTATGTTATACATGGAACTTTGCAATTTATAATTTATTTATTGGATAATTCTGCATTTTATAAAGCGTGCAAATTAAATGTTACACTCCTAAGCCACTTGCACACAAACAGTTTTTGAAAGTTGTTAAGCACTTAAATAGCAGTCAATTTAACAATTCAACAAAGAGCTATTGTTAAGTCCTTCCCAATAATGAATGACTTGCGTTGTTTATGACAAACGCGCAATCATAAACATATGTTTCAAATTCTCTGCTTGTTTTCCTATCTCTGCTTATCTTCCTATAACAAGTTAACAGGCATTCTGTTATGTGCCTTTGTCCATCAGAAAGGGATGAATTTAAGTCTCTATGCATCAGCTGAGCTTATAAAAATAACAGAGGAAAAAAGAACTGAGCTGCATTCCACTGGCTGCAGAAGAGAAGCGAAAAGGAAGAATATCCAGCTGCGAGTCGGTTAACAGCATTAAAGGGTCTTGCCAGGCTTGGAGCCTGCCATGGCTGTAGCCAGCGAGCTGGATGAAAGGCATAAATATTGTCCTGGACCATTAAAAATGCGTCCCTCTTTCCCACATGTGTCTTAAAGCATTTGGTACGGCGCAGGGGAGCTCCTTGCAGGAGAAATGAACGGGCCTGCATCCAATGTTCTCTGCTCTTCCTAAAAGATATAGATGTGAGGCTGCTGATGCTGGACTGAGTTACAGCATTAGTAAGTTAACATGGATTATAAAGCTATAAATCATCTGCTTTTAAAAAGCTGACTATATAGTTATTTAATTTGTTTTTACCCCTCTGTATTAATTCGCTGATTTCCCCATTGGTTTTGCTCTGGCGTCTTCCACAAAACGTGAAGCTACATTTTCCATCCACTGTTGTGGTGTAGTTCTCAATACCCTAAGCAGCCGTTACATTGATTTATCATCATGCTACAATCAGGAGTTCTTTAACAGCTGAGAGACATAACTTCATTTTTCCAGGTATTCCAGAGTTAGCTGTGGAGGGAGAAATTATGCTTTCCCAGCAAGCATGCAGGACAAATATATGTCCACACCACTCAAAAGTGGGCTCAGACTCTGTGGCAGGGGGAAAAATAGTTTCCACCATGAGCTCATTGGTTATTCTATGAAATATTATTGGAAAACATTGACGCACTGAAAAAGCTTAATATCGAAAACCAGACAAATTTGGGATTAGCAGAAGAGTTTATTTCCTCTAGATCACACTTGAGATTCATTCTGTAAGGACAGTATGTTCAGATCTGCAGCTCTAATAAAATGTTCTGTACCACAATAATAGACTGACTAATAAGGGTGGGAATAATTTTTTTTTTTTAGTTGATTACTCTAACTTATACAAAAAATAGATATACTAACATTAGTATGACAAATGTAAATATATGTTAAAAAAATAATAAATTATTTACAAATATACTTGTAAATATATGATGACCTTCCCTCACCTTGCCATCAAGTATCCACGGCGCCTCCTAATGCATTTATTTGTAACACTGATATTTAGATGAGACATTTGTTGGAAAAGTATATACTTCCGGTCTTTCTGGATATGAGGTAAAAGCACCAAAGGAAATCAATTTGAAGAGCTTGAACAGTGTTTTTACTAGAAAACTAGTTGTTGCAGAACAAAAACCCAACTAGGTGATTACTCACATATGGCCCTACTAAACACTGATGGATAATTCAGACATTTGGAAATGTTTTTGAATCCAGGCCTAAGAAAGCCCCAGACAGAAGCTGTGGGTGTAGACCGTATATAATCCATCAATACATCAACACACACAAACACTCTCGTCTGGGTCAGATCCAGACACGTACTGACCTCTTCCTCGGGTTCCTGGGCCTGTGGTATCTCTTGATGGGGGGTTTCACAGTCAGGGCTGTAGTGTTCACAGTAGTCATAGGCTGCGCGAGGGTCTGCCACCAAAAGAAGCTGCTGGATGTCTCCCTGAATGACATCACAGAGACATTTATCAGAAATATACTGGTTGTCTATACATAAAAATTATATATGCCATTTCTAGACAGACAGACAGACAGACAGACAGATAGACAGATAGACAGATAGACAGATAGACAGATAGACTGACTGACAGATACACACACAAACAGACTAATAGAGAAGAAATATCTAAAAAACAATGAGTCCTAATTTGGCACATAATCAACAGCTGCACAAAGCAGAATCCATCTTTTGGTATTGTACTAAATCAAATAAGCATGTGTTTGTGTCAAGGAGAAGAATACGTGTGATAACATCGAAAGTATCTGTGGGGCACTGAGTATTAGCCCCTCTTTCTGTCATGAGCTTCTTTCCCAACCTCTCAAAATTTGTTCACAGACAGGAAGGCAGACGTGCTGCTCAGCTGAGAAAACAAGGAAGAACGAAAGCACCCAGTTCAGCACTGTGCAAGCACACGTCGAAGCAGCCACTAATCTGCGTCCCATTCAAAAAGCACTATTGTGCTCCACAGTGAGGCACATTTCACAGAGCGGTCCTACGCTATCGACTGAGGAATGGCAAGAAAAATAACCAGCACCCGTGCTGATGTGAAATATCTGAGGCCGTCTGTTCTTCATAAAAAATTCGGGAAAGGAAATAGGATCCCTTCTCCTACCTCGACACAAAGGCCAAACAGCTCCGTGCACAAGCCGAACCCGAGGAATTCTTCAAGCGGGAACTGTCTGACTCTGCTAAGAATGTAAACTACTGCTTGAGAAACCGCAAAATTCCTCTGCTGACCCACTCAAACTCAGACCCCCCCGTGCCATACTGATATAAGACATCGTAAATAGGTTAAAAAAAGTAAAATAAGGGCAAAGGTAAATAAACACAGATTTATTTGATTTGATTGGCATGTAAAGTCGAGTCAAGCGGGGTGGCTTGTGGAGGAGAATGCTAACATGCAGATGACATTAAATTACAGGGTCTACATCTGTAGGAGCTTAAGGCGCTGTAAGATATTTTATGGTACCAAAATGATGCTTCCTGCAAGCATGGCCAATAAATCCTTGTACACACTGGAGAGCTCTGATATCCCTCTATACAACACACATCTCATGATTAAGAACTAACTAACTAATTAAGATTTAGGAGCCAAATGCATTTTAAATGTAACTTTATATTTCAAAATAAGTTGTACGATTAATGTAGGTAAGAAGAGGTATTTTTCTCAATAGCTGTAGCAGAATTTAGAAGTCAGAATTTCACATATTTTCCCATACTGTAAAATCAGCACAGAAAATGTGCGAGTCAGAAAATGTTGCCTAGGTCTAGTCATCTTATGTAATCTAAGAAAATTGTTTTCAACTTTTATACCAAGGACTCCCAAATATCATGATTATAAGGGAGACCGACTTCCTAAAATATGAATACAGCAAGATATTTTGTATATGTATAAATATCATTTTTTATTGTGTAAGAAAAATATTAACTGCAAAACGATATAAATAATGTGTTGCTTCGTATATGAACTAAATTATGTTTACATTGTGATTGTACTAAAGCATTTAAAAAATATATATTATATGGAAAAATATGACTGTATTTGTTATATTTTACTCATTATCCACTCTTCTATCCTAAAGATGCCAGTAGAAATTTCTGTTAAAAAATAGGGTGGTCAATACTAATAAATAACTGAAATGTATTACATGATGTCTCTAGACATTCTTTGTAAAACAATTTTAAACTGTAATAATAAATGAGGCATGTGTTAAATCATGGTGTTAAACATTTACTACTGTAATATCATAACATGTTTAATGCAATAACACTAAAAAAACATTGTGTATTTTTTTCAATAATAACTTATTTAGTTTAAGCTGAAGTACTAAAACAATACACTAAAACTGAAATAAAAATAAATTCAAGTTAAATAGAAATATAAATACTAAAACCAATAAAAATTACAAAAGCACCTAAATTGTCTTAAACTGAAATAAATGAAAACTTAAAATATATAAAATAAAAGCTATTTCAAAATATTATAATATAGGCCTATATATAATACTAAAAAAACACACAACACTGGTATCCCCTTAAAATAACTAACTAACTAAATAAATAAATAAAGGTACATGATGACACCCTTGATACATGAACACCGATATTCAGTGACCCCATTCAAACATAAGCAAACCATTCAAACACACCTGACCTAGTTCAACATTAAGAAAACAATGTGTTTTCCCACTACTGACATCCAAATCTGGTCAAAAACACATCTCCCTTTTCAGATTATTCACAGTCTGAGTCCCATCCAATGACTCTCCATCACTGGACAAGAGTTGTTTTTCTAAGCATCTGGCACATCTTCTTCCTCACTATTGAGAACAGATAACATACTAGCATGGCTCTGGACTAAACACTGATGGAAACAGGGAGATATACATCTACTTTGAATACTTGAGCATCCATTGGGATTGCCCTGTCTTACAATGTCTGCTGAGTACTGTGTTAATTCATAACAGATAAATTATTTTCAAAGAAAAAAATCCTTGTACAGCACAGTGAGCTAATTTCAGATTCTGGATATTAAATATTGAAAAAGAGGCCAAAAACTTCAAACAGATCGATATTAAAATCCCCACCAGCTACTTGTTGTGGTTTAATATTCTTCATGTGTATCACTAATCCACTCAAAATCTCTAAATATATTAGTTACATGCTCTATTAAGTCTGTTCAGGCTTTTTTCAATTTTTTTTAAGAAGCAATGATTTCAGAATTTATGCAGCAGTAGTACCATGTACCCAAGTGCTGTCTGAGAGACAGACGGATACTTTCAAAATGGCCAGCTAAAACAGTGCTAATGTAAATACATTTATAGTTGTCTGTACACGGACAGGACAAAATAAAACATCTAAAACCAATCCCTTAACCAATGCATTATCAACATCATCTGCTTCTCATACTCTTTAATTACAACAGCAACCTATGGCGTTCGTCTATCCTGCTGCGGTAATAATAATATTCTCAAGTTTGCCGCAGGCCATTAAGTAATTTTATATAAGACTGTTCAGATCACTTCCACCTAAAGACCACCACTATTACTGTACACCAGGCTCCATTGCCATAAGTGAACTAAAAATTAACTAGTTTAAAAATCATCCTAAATATCTAAACTGAAGCTTGTAGTGACAGATCTTTTATTCTGTGGTGTACAGGTAAAAGATGTAGGGCAGTTGGGGTGGGCGATATACCGGTAGACTTGTTTAACTAGTAGAAATTTGTCAACCGAATTGGAACTATCGTCGCTATCGTGGTTACAAGCTCACGTAATGCTGTTGTGCTACGTGGTCATGGAAAGTTCTCCTGCATGCATTTTTAAGCATTGGGGTTTAAAAACAAGTGATTTAAAACGTTGAAATGCAAACAGCAGTGAAAGATAACTAATTTCACTATATGTATGTGCTGTCTGAGAGATTGTTTCTGCACTGTCAGAGAAGCACATGTGAAGAATGTGCTCATAGAGTACAGGAGTATTGCACAGAGTCATTTTTGCTGCTTTATAGACTTTGAACAGTTAAATACACACACTTCTATGTGTCAAAATGCCCGCCTTTGCAAGTATCCTCATAAACACAGCCATTAAGTGTTAAGTGAAAGCAAACAGCTGAGAAAGAAAACACACGTGTAACAGTATATTGGATCCGGGCAGCTCTTAAAATGACAGCAGTCTAATTTTCCTGTTGTCTGTCATTCATGTTAATAAAACAACAAAAAAGAGAAAATCTTTTGACTTAATCACTTTTGTAACTTTAATAAGAAGAAATATATATTTTACTTACACAGCGAATAATATGCAGTGCTTTTATATATTAGATTATTTTATACAATGTATGAAGCATTTCTTATCGCACACCCCATAGGGCAATACCTGGTTCTGTCGTGGATGGATGAATTGTTCAGAATAAGAGCAATAGCATGCATTTAAAAACTGGATGGATTACTGTACAAAAAGTATGGTGAAAGAACAAGGCCCAGAAGTGTTTTTAGTAACAGCATGACAAAACTTAACGGAGTAGCTGTAAAATGAGTTCAACACATGACATCCACACATTCTTATCATCTCCCTTACCTGATGAAGTGTTAATGCCCTATTCTCCTGAGGACTGTGCAATTTACACATCAGAGGTCAAGCCAGAGAAGAAAGCTTGGTTCATTATGTGTGCACTGAAACTAAACCAGACAAAATGTTAAATCATCGCTTATGATTACCACTGTCAGCACTCTGTAATTTTGACTTGAGGAACACCAGGTAATTCTGCCAGTCTCTATGACCTGCCATGTAACCTTTCTGTCACAATAAGCAACAGACAAGAGTGAACATTAAGATCAAATGCAAATTGACAATGGTGTGGAGCCTCCAGCACAGCATTTTAATACTCACTTTACAGGTGAGGTTGAGTGAACTATGCAAAAATACTGTTTAACTTTTTTTCAAATTATATTTATGTCCCTGCTACAAAAAAAACATGTCATGGCAGTTTACCAGCACTAAGCAGCTTAATCAACCTCTCACTCCAGCACAACAGCTGTCCTCCACAGGACTGGCCAGATGTTACAAACAAGAAATGTCACTGACTGAATGAACTTTTCAAATTAAGCTATATTCAACCGGAAAATTCACCACCTTTGGTTGCTCGAGAGGCTCAGAAAATTCTGTAGTAGCAGTCGACAACAATAAAACTGACTAAACTAAACAGTAACATATCAAAAACATTTTATTCTCAAGAATGTAATATGCAGTCCGTGAGAACATCTAGATTATTTTTTTACATGCTAGGGTCACTAAAAATGGGTCTTGGACCAACAACTACTGACTACCTCTGGTTTAAATGTACTGGCTGAAGAGTTATAAAACCTAAAATATACAATTGAAACCGAATGTGTTTTTGTGTTTAAAAATGTAAGACGGTCTAATGCCGGATTGTCCAAACAAACCCAACTGAACCAGCTTATCAAGGGGTGCGTAGTTCCCTAGTTTAGTCATGGCACTGATCAGAGAGTTAGTCTCAACTGCAAAATCCTTCTAGTGCACTAGAATTTTTGCTCCCTGAAAATGTCCATAATGCATCACAAAAACCAGTGAGCCAGATTCCTTACCAGTGCTCGGATTCGTAAACATGATATAACGAATCACAAGCTCAAGAGCTATTAAGATGATTGAGATGCACCCAAGGTCTTCAGATTCAACACAACAAACTTTCAGACGAGAGTGCTGCAGCTGGCTGAAGCTGAACTCCAACCATGACGTTAGCCTTCCAGGAGCCAGATTAGACACCCCTGTTCTAGTGAAAGTCACAGTCAGCCATATTTCAAGGCCTGGAGTCAGTAGTTATCCCTCCTGAAAGTTTAACCTAGATATTCAGCAGAGTTTTGGAAATATTCAGAGGAAAATACAGACTGGAATAATATCATGGAAAATGCAGATTGTTTTTTTAAAAAGCGCACAAACAGCAACTAACTGTCAAATACAGAAAACATGTATCTAATGCACCCCAGATCTTATTTCACATTTTCATGAAATACAGAAAGGTTCTGTAGCAAGATGTGGGAAAAACTTCATTTTATGCACTGGCAGACAGATTACATGCACACTTTGAATAGCATTAGTGTGCTAAGGCAAAAAACCAAAACAAATAATGGTTTAAGCTTTAATACACCCCACTCCCGAAGTGCTTGCCCCATTCCAGAGCAATCCTCCAAACAGCAGCCGCTACAAAGCCTTGAAGCAGGGCTCAAACGTTACCTTATCACTCTACTGGGAACTGTTAAACAGTAAAATATGTTTCCCAGCAGCATGCAGGACACAGGCAGAGGCCAGTCGGGGAGAAGAGGATACAAAGAAAGACAAAAAAAAGAGAGAGAGAAAGAAATTAAAAGGACAAATGTGTAACAGCATTCAGTAACTTCATTTACTGAAAACCAGTACAAAAGCTGTCACTGGGGTGGTACCTTTCAGGTACTAATATAATTACTTCAGGTACTAATATGGACCCTGCAAGAGGGGATGGGTACCGAAACCGGTATTAAATCGGTCCCGGGACTAAATTATGAAAGACCGGAGTATCGATAAGCTCTGATGTTATCGGTTCTGCTGTTGGTTCTGGATAAATAATATTGTTTATATATATACACACAGTGGCGGATCTAGGATTTTTTAAAGGCAGGGGCCACAGTGGGGCCACAATTTACAGAGGGGGCCGAGTATAATGCAATTTTTTTCATTATTCAATTGCTGCTGGCACTAGCAGATTTCTGTAACAACACGCTGGAGATGGAGTTAGAGAATGATGCAGGTTTATTGATGATAAACAGAAATGAGTACAGGCCAGTAAGCAGACAACACAAAAGTTAAGGAGTACAGGTAACTATCCTCAGACACAGGAGTATGGCTAGAGTAACAGGTAAGTCTTTATAATACACAGGAGACGAAAACCTCACTGAAGTAACAGGTAAGTCTTTATAATACACAGGCGAAGAAAACCTCACTGGAGTAACAGGTAAGTCTTTATAATGCACAGGAGAAAAAAACAATAGCTGAAGTAACAGTTAAGTCTGTCATATCTTAAAAAAGAACAATTATCCGTTTTTTGTGACTGACGCCGAAACGTTTGAGAAATTAATTTATATCTAGTGTCTTTGCCCTCCTCGATTCAATACTCAATACTCCAAGGTGATTCAAGCGGTCATCCCCCATTGTTGTTCTCAGGTGGTTTTTAATTAAGCTAAGAACTGAAAAGCTTCGTTCACTTGAGGCACTGCTGACTGGTATTACAATAGCAATCTTGCCAAGCCTAAAAAGCTCATGGAATACCTCCTTGAATGGTTCTACAAATTTGACAAACTCAAGGAGGGTTGTCAGCCTTTTCATTCCACTATTTTCTTTCCTCTCCAACACTCTCTTGAATTGATGTAACTCATGTGCTAAATCATCAACATTTGAATCAAAAATCTCAGCAAAAGCAAAAAGATCTTCTTCACATAAAAAGATGCTGCTTTGTGGACGAAGGGCTTGGATTCCTTTCATTATTTTACAATTTAGTTTAGAGAAATGTCTTTGGAGTTCACCCATCATGGAGTCGAGTATTGGATAGAACACATGTTTCTAAAAGCTTTCCTTATCATCATGATCTATTCTACGCTCACCAGTTGGTGTCGTGACTAAGTCTCCACCTAGCCTCCTATTTTTCACTGACTGCCTTTTCTCAGCCTTTTCCATAGTGACATCACAATTCTCAGCAATTTTCTCAACCTCTGACCATAAAACCTCAAAAAAAGAATCAGTCCTATAATGCTGCAAAGTGTCAAGCAATGCATCGACAAGACTCACAGCTGCTGCTAGGTCCAATGAGGGGGACTGCAGTATATCAGACAAGAACTTGGACTGGCCCAGTACTTTACTAAAAGTAACTAGAAACCCAATTAAATTTAAGTCAATTTTGCCAAGTAAACCACGAGCATCAACTGCCCGATCCCCATTACTCTCAAGTCCAATCTCCTGAAGGACATGGAGTACTGCTGGGAGTCTGTCTAACAGGTTGTGACATGCTGCATATCTACAAGCCCACCTAGTATCACTTAATCTTGGAATTTCACGAGACTGGCCACCATACATTTCTCTCTGAATTTCAAGCCATTTGGTGTGTACGTATGATCCAGACATGTATAATACACATTATCTTGCAAATTCTATCTCACCAGAGTTGCCAGCTGTTTTTATGTGCAATAATATTCTATGATGTATTTTTGCTATTTGCAATTCAGAAGCGAGATCGGGCTCACACGGAGGAGTTTCAGCACGCGCAACATGAAAGCCCTGTTTAATTATGATATAATAGAGAAATAACTATTCAAACATCTGCATATTGAACATAAAATCAATATACATCTAACTTACACTAAAAAGTGACTATATGCGGTGGTTTTGGCTACTGATTTGTCTCATTCAGCGCACCGCCTGCGTCTGAGTAACAAACTATGTGCATATTAACAGACGAATTATGCTCATATTTAAAGGTCCAAACACTCAGTAAGCGACAGGTGCTTGGAAACGCTGTTTTGTAAATGATTTACTGACGACGAGTCGGCTGCGGCCAGCTGAAAGTGCTGTTTCTCTGCCGCTCGCTGCTAAGAACAGATGCCGGGAGAGTCAGACCTCGCGCTCATGGGGCAGTAAGGCCTACTGTAGACATCTTCCAACTGAACGATAGCTAAGGTTTTTAAAGTCGCTGAGTTTGTCGTCAGTATGTACCTGTTATGGAAAAAAAGCTACCAGAATGTTCTGAAAGTTGCTAAATATTGTGCTAAAGTCGCGCTCGTGTGTGAGAGACGTGGGAGCTGATGGCAACGGGTGGTGGATATTGTTGCGGCCCGACACAAATAAACGTATGGGAAACACTGGAGGTTGTCTGTGGGAGTGGCGACAGTTCTCGAGCACACAGAACGAGCCGTACGAAACATTTAGGGGGAGGGGAGGTTTTCCAATACTTACCTATTACCGGCCCGCCCAGGTAAAGTGTGTGGGAAACACTGCTAATTATAAAGTGCTCTTCTGACTAGCTATATGTTTTACGTTGTTTCTAACTTGCATGCTTATTTGTTTTTTTCCACTGAATACAAAAAGTGATTAAAAAGAAGTAAAAAAAAGAAAAAGCTGATTTCAAGCTGCACCTCTTGAGATTTTCATTACAAAAAAACAAGCTGAACACACTGTCTTAAACAGCTGTGAATCCTCAGCCAAGTCATAGCACACTCTGATCATATTTTCCCCTCGGTTACAGTTTCAGGTTCACACCTGCGTAAGCAATCTGCAAAGGCTAGAAACACAGATGGCCCAACATGAGGTATGCTCCTTATTCAGACCTAGTAGCTCATCTCCAACGACAAACAAATCTCACAAGAATTTTCATTTACTTGCAACTGAAATGTGAATATTAATATTTGCCTTCTTGAACAACCAGCCTACAAACTGTTTATTTATAGGTGTCTCTACAAATGCAAATAAGTATTCAGCTGTGACCATAATGAAAATAACGAGCGATACATAACTTGAATTCAAAAGTCAGTAGCACCTATACACAAGCATGACAGACAGGGACTTTATTTTTAAAACTGTTAAAGTAAACAAAAGGTATATTTACATAACTTTATTAACATTTAAAAATATATTTTTTTATTGTATTTTAGACACATTATTGGCAATTACTTTCAATGAAAACAGTTCCAAACAGAGCCAAAGGAGATACTGTTGAAAATTATTCAATGACTCACTTATAAAAACAATAATTTATCACCACCTACTGCTGTAGCAATGCAACCTGCAGAAAAAGACACAAAAAAGTGTCCATCAAGGATGTCACAAACAAATTCATGGAGAAAAAACCTATTTGTTATTCTGTGACAAAAGGACATTTAATTTAAACAACAAGATGAACACACTTACTAAAAATGTCAAAGATGAAACACCCAGTTATAATCTGGATGAAAAATTTTCTGCTCTTGAGTTATTCAGCTTGATTTTTCCATCCACTCAATGTCTAACACATGTCCTCGAAGGAACACTAATTTGGATTCCTTATGACATGCTGGACTTCTGGCCAGAGATCCCTAAATCCGTGCCATATCTCACAGGGCTGGCTAAGCCTGGCTACTTGCTTGGCCAAGAGTGACAAGATCTGCTTTTACTTTTTTTACTTCACAAAACAGTCCTTGGAATTATCTTTTGTAAAAGAACATGAACGTTCATATAAAATATCTTCAAAATGATATCTGAATAATTTAGGGGAAAATGTTCAAACTTAACAACTGAGAAGACTGAATTACTTTACACTATATTTCTAGTTGTAACAAGGTGTGTATTTCAGTTGACTATGAGGTGGAAATAAACGTCCATTTACAAAATTGTGTTTCTCTAGTGGTAGTTTTGTGGGTTTCAAAACCTGCTTAAAAAACTATTTAAAAAAAAGTTATTTTGTGAATTCAGTCCACTAAACGTAACTTACAATATCATAATATTTTATGTGAAACTACAACACAAAACCACACTGACTTAAATTCAGACCAGTGTTAAATATATTCTAATATTATTCTAATATATTTTAACTGAAAAGTTGAGCTGTGTTCTCATAAAAAGGTTATTTTTCTTAAATGCCAAGTCAGGGTAAATTGTCACACATTTCTTAAAGAGATACTCCACCTCAACATTTTATTCACTTATCCACATGTCATTACAACTCCGGAACTTCGGAACACAATTTATGATATTTTTGATAAAAACCGGGAGGCTTGTGACTGTCCCTTTGACTGCCAAGTAAATAGCACTGTTGAGGTCCATAAAATAATTCTATCTGCCATCAGTGGTTCAATCTGAATTTTATGAAGCGACGAGAATACTTTTTGCATGCAAAGAAAATAAAAATAACGACTTTTTAAAACAATTAGTCTCCTCTCTGTCTCTCCTCATCACCGTAGTGCCATTTTGGATATTACCCATCGAACTCTTCTGCATACGCCTCAATGCAAGAATGCACTATTTTCATTCAAATCAAAGTGTAAATGCATGTAGAATATGCATCCTTGCATTGAGGCGGATGCAGAATAGCATACGCTGTTTGCATTCGATGGGTAATATCCAAAATGGCTCTACAGTGACAATGCAGTGACATACAAGTCCGGGGGTGCGCGTACAGTACGCGCATACTATTCTGATGACGAAATTCGCGTCACGCCCACTCTACGCTGTTCCTCGTGTACACGTACAAAGTGAAGTAAACTTTGGCCTTTACACCACCACCATCAGCCTGAACCGTTGAGACACGTCAGGATGGATCCATGCTTTCATGTTCTTTATGCCAAATTCTGACCCTACCATCTGAATGTTGCAGCAGAAATCGAGACTCATCAGACCAGGCAACGTTTTTTCCAGTCGTCCATTGTCCTATTTTGGTGAGCCTGTGCAAATTGTAGCCTCTGTTTCCTGTTCTTAGCTGACAGAAGCGGCACCCGG
This sequence comes from Oxygymnocypris stewartii, assembly GCA_003573665.1. Lineage (NCBI taxonomy): Eukaryota > Metazoa > Chordata > Actinopteri > Cypriniformes > Cyprinidae > Oxygymnocypris > Oxygymnocypris stewartii. The sequence goes on from QVTF01022009.1 coordinate 2,262,732, forward strand.
TGGGGTCTTCTGCTGCTGTAGCCCATCTGCTTCAGGGCTCGACATGTTGTGGGTTCAGAGATGGTATTCTGCATACCTTGGTTGTAACGTGTGGTTATTTGAGTTACTGTTGCCTTTCTATCATCTCTAACCAGTTTGCCCATTCGCCTCTGACCTCTGACATCAACAAGGCATTTTTGTCCACACAACTGCCGCTCACTGGCTATTCTCTCTTTTTCGGACCATTCTCTGTAAACCCTAGAGATGGTTGTGAGTGAAAATCCCAGTAGATCAGCAGTTTTTGAAAAACTCAGACCAGCCCGTCTGGCACCAACAAATCCCCAAACCAACAAATCGTATTTTTCTTCCCCATTCTGATGCTCGGTTTGAACTTCAGCAAGTCGTCTTACCCACATCTAGATGCCTACATGCATTGAGTTGCTGCCATGTGATTGGCTGATTAGCAATTTGTGTTGCCAAGCAATTTAACAGGTGTACCTAATAAATTGTCAGGTGAGTGAGTGTATATATATATATATATATATATATACACTCATAAGTGGGTGAATTTGCTAAGGTAGCTATTTTGTCTTGGAATTATCACAGCAGTCATCAGAATTGACCTTTCGGTAGTACCCCAGGCACATCCTTTTTTACATTTTTGAAGCATAAACCCCATAAAACCAATGCAAGCTTCTGCTCTTCCAATGTTTCTCTATGCGCTGAAACCTATGGATGTCCAAGTTCCGCTTGCCGTGCAACTGATTATCGACAGCCATTGGCTAGTCTGAGTTCGAGGGGAAGGGCTTCCCGATAGGTCAATTCTTTCCCTGGGCTGTTTAATACGAATGTATTTCTTGTCTGTACCATGATTGTAGATGAACAAATTCAGAAGCTGAACCAAGGTACCATGAAGCTGATCATCAAATTTCTCTGTCAACTCGGCTTGATCCTGAGTTAATGGAGCACATGCACATGAATGTGTGACATCAGCGGCGAACAGCCAATAACAACACAGAGCAAGTGTGATTCACTTCTCACGAGAAAGCCAGCAATATTCAAAACTCGTTTGTTAAAGTTTAAGAGATTAAAGAATGTGAGGAATTTAAACACACTTACACTTGAATTACTTGTCCATGAAAGAGGACAAATAAAGGAAATGATCTTGCTCTATCAATGCAGTCACAAGTGAAACTTGTAAAGTTAGTTAATATAGTTGATAATATACAGCGATAGAGACTTGAACATGTAAGGTCACATATAGCCATTTTTAAAGTGTTATCTATTGATTCTACCACTTATTAATATACCATACGATCTGTATATATTTACAATAAATGCTTTATAATAATTGTTAAACTTAAAGTGCTTGTGTGTAATGGAGTAATAATAATATAAATCATATTGTAATTATATAAATCATATGTAAATTGTAATTATCATTAAAGCTGAACAATTTTGTGGTATTTTTGTTATTTTTTAAGGTACTTCATAGTGCACTGTAAAAAAATTAACAGGCTATTTATTTTTACTTTTAAAAAAAATATGGTAACAATATTACACTTAATATTTTTTTAGTAGTTTTTACGACTTACGAATAGATAGGTAGCCTTCTTTCCTTAGTTTAAATAGTTCCTCAATTCAAGCTTAAAAACGAAGTTTCCTTTAAAAAAATGAGAAAATCATATCTCTTGGATTTATTAGTAAAAAGTCCTCAATATTTTCTATACAATACTGAATCACAATGTATTTAATGAAATATACACACTATTGTTAAGTATCACCTTAATTAATGTTTTTATGAAAATGCATCGCTTTTTACAGTGTGACCTTTAATTTGGAGGAAGAGAAACTGGGGCAGTGACTTTTTTTGTGTCAGACATGTGTCACTTTGCTCACATGTGATTGGTCCAAATTCAGTTTGAGATCTCTAACCCAGAACATAACCTGCCCCGGAGCAGGTTAGCTGTGCAGTGTAAGTTACTATGACAATGAACACAGTTAAAAGCCAAGCCACTTTCATGGTACCTAAAACCTAGGATTGGTGCAAAGTGCAAACTAAACTGAAGCGTACCTGGCTAGCCAGCAAATCTGGCTTCATGGTACAGGCCATGGTGTATAGGTTGTAACCTTACGTTCTCTTCCAAAACACACACATATACAAACAAACACAACTTCAATATGAATCAGTATAAGCATCAGCAAATACTCTCTCCATCTAGAGCAGTGATACTCAAACCTGGCTCAAGAGATCAACTTTGCTGCAGAGTTTAGCTGCAACCCTGATCAAACTCACGTACCTGTGATTTTCTAATGATCCCGAAGACACTGATTAGCATACTCAGATGTGTTTGATTAGGGTTAGAACTAAAACCTGCAGGAAAGTGGATCTTGCGAGCCTGATTTGAGTATCCCTGATCTATGGAAAGGTTAAAACATAAACTATAAAGCCACGAAAGTAATTTCCACAGAACACCTACATGTGTTTGGGTTATAATTTATATGATTTACAAGCACTCATTTACCCGTTTAAAGAATACATTTGCATAGGCCTAAGAAAAAAAAGTTTTATACAAATACCAATATACCCAAACTTGCACTTTATGTTCAACATAAAAACAAAGCAAAAACCACAAAAAGTTCATTTCACAGTGCTTAAACCTATTAGCAAAACTTTTGATAGTTGCTTTCATCATAATCAGCTCTCTTGATTGAAACATCTGTGTTTACCATGGTGCAGCAAAATTATGTCAATTATTTTATCCAAAGCGACTCTATACAGTGCATTCTATATATTTGTTGTGCTTTTTTGTTGCTCTACACAATGCTCTACCACTGAGCCACAGGAACACCCAACATTAGTTTCCAAAAATTATGAGTAGCCGTACAGTGTGTGGAAGAATTCAGAGATGAGACGCTAAGCAATTTCTGAAAATGAGCCCATTAACTATGGAATATTTACCTCTCAGGCTATATATTTTGCAGGCTCATCACAGCCCTCTGACTAACAGGGAAGAAATGGGATCAGAATTCCAAAAGATTCCCGTGCTGTACGACATCTCTAACCTGAGGCGAAAATTTTGCATGCTGTTCTTATTAGACAACATTCCTTCAGCTCACATCAAAGACACACTCTGCAGATATTGTCTCGCAATCGAGCGTGCAGAATTACACAGGATTGCTGCTGCTTTGTACAGCAAATAGAAATGTGAATGGAATACTTCAAGTTTTTTTAAACCCTGCTTACAGTACTGTACCTCCACTGAGTTTTATATTCATGCAGATGTTTATACGACTGCCGTTTTATAGCTCAGAAAAATTAAGTCGATTTTTTTGTAGCAAGTAAAAAGTAGCCATATTTTGGCCTTTTCTTCCAAAAGAGGAATACAACTGTTCATTTAAAAGCAAACAACCACAACTAGCCCAATTCCCTCAAAAGTCACAGCAGGTCACCATGTTTATAAGCAATTTCCACTAATGATAAAATGTGCCAAATATGTAGAGTAGTTTAATTCTTAATATATCAACTGGAATGCTCCTTTGTTCAAAAACTCTAACAAGTATTCAGCATCTTTTGGTGATTTATGGGCAAATACAACCCACTGACATGCCGCTATTTGTAAGCGAAATGAAAGACTATTGACACACATTATCTGACTGAGCAGTAAATCAAATAATTTGCAAATTTTCCTGCATAGCATCATTCATATGGCCTCGACACACTCTACAACAGTGTGAGTATTCTTTGTGGCCAAACTTAAGTGAGCACTAGTGACTAAACAGTTCCCAGAAAAAAAGGTACAAAATCTGTCAACAGATAGACAAATTTGGTATTAATATGCACCCTTTAAGGGTAAATAATGTTCCTTATGAAAGGGTATTGTGCACGTGACAGCTCTTGTACCCTTTTTTTCTGAGAGTGTATAATTGGCCAACTAACATTGTTCCACAAATCATATCTGGAATGGACTGTATCCACCAGGGTTTTTGTAAAAAAGCTTTGCTTGCCTCAAAAACGTCCTCATCCAGGATTCTGGTCCCGAAGACAGTGATGCCTTCAGTGTTAATGATTGCATGGTCACTTCTGCTGAGTGGTTTAGAAACCTTCTTCTTACAGTCCACAATCATTGTGACGGTCTTCTTTTCGATGCTAATAGCCACACGGTGCCACCTATCAGTTGGGAGGAAATTGTGTGGGAAAGACAACAAAGAAGAACCATGAAGTTTGTGAGAATTATATGTTTACTTTCCCTTGCAAAACCAAAACTCATACAGTGACAAGAAAACACCTGCCTTGTATTAGTAAAGGATCTCCCTGAAATAATTTAAATGGAACAGACAGACAGCATTCTCTCTCAATCCATGTGCATTTCAAAAGGCATTTTAACGAGCGCTGCCTCTCATATCGACTCAATTATGAATATTTCACAAGCTGTTTTTTGTTTAATGCCATGTGTTTTTTTTCATGACATGAATTGTGAGAATACAACATTGTTTTATCACATGTAAACCTCAATGAGGCTAATCAAAAGCACAGACGCTTACTGCCTTTCTCGTTTCTTTTAAACTAAATGTTTGCTTTGATAAATTAGTTACATATGGCTGTGCATTCACAGGTTTCCTAATGTAATTATATCTATTAAGATAAATAAATGAATAAGCAGATGGGATATAGTACTAATAATAAACTAAACTGGTCACTAGGAAAAATTCATAAGCAAATTACATAACCAATCCAAACACATTTAACGGCCAGTTGATGAACACTGTACTACAGCTTGTTCAAAACACACACAAAAGATGTTAAGGTCCATTAAAATAAGATTACCTCTGAAATTGATGTATTATAGCCTATTGTACTACTTCAGATGTTCAATCTTTTTAGACCAAAAACCTCCACAAAGATAAAAAATATACAAATAAAGAGTCAACTTGCTTTCCATCTGCAAGGTTAATGGCACGGAAAAGGGGGTAATCCTCAGGAGCGGGCTTCCCATGCTGATCCTCATACAGGAAGACCGGCGCACGGCCCACCTCCACACCCAGCTGCTGGATGCCCTGCTCGTTGTATACCGACAAAAGGAAGGACTGTACTCCCACCTTTGGTTTGATCGTCATAAGGATGGAGAAATCGTTAGGGAATACTCCTCCTGAAGACACAGGAAAGGCATTGTGGGTTAAACATCAGCTGTTATTGATGATTAATTTGCTTGTCTTCCTTTCCATGATGTCGATGAGCTACAATATTACATAATATCAGACAATACTGTGATCTAAAGGGCCTTGTAATATGAAGAAGCCCTTTTACAACAACCCAGTAGTCTATGCATCAATTGTAGGGGATGGTTTAATGAAGTATGAAACGGTTTGTCTTTTCTGTTGCCACATTAACTTTATAAGGTGGCACAACAGATTTACAATTGAGCCCTGGAGTGGACCTAAAGCTCAAACTGTCTATCTCTGAAGTGCTGTTCACTTTGCCAAACTTGAAGCAGATTTTTTCCCTGCAAACATACTATTTTGCTAAAAAAGTAAGTCCTAAAATCATAAGGTTTGGAGATGATTTTATTTTAGCCAAAAATCACAGAAAACGAATTGTTAATTTAATCTCCTGCTATTTTGTGTTTCAGTTACCATTTGCAGTCTGGCCAAATTGTAAGATACCCAACACACACAGAACAGAAGGTACAAATTAATGGGACTAAATTAGTCAATGTAAATTAAGCTGTTGTTATAGACAGAGCAAATAATTAGAGATTTCAACATCCCATTTGTAAAAAAACTATACTCAAAACTGTACTAACCATGGACTTGCAGGAGACATTTGACACTGGTTTTGTGAATAATTAGCATTACTATGAAAAATAGTCTTTATTTCAAACAATTTGTAACTATTCAGCCTCTGTGAATCTATAGACAACAAATTAGTTTATGTTACAGGACTAACAGCAGCAACAGTTAACAGCAGGTTAGATTTTTCTAAGTCTTTGTTTAACTAGTCATGGATGAATTAGCATAAAAAGCTCTGGTCAAAAGCTACCAACCTAGGCTCATTGGGAAATGTGCAGGTGGTGACGTTTCTGCACAGTGACTTTGTTTCTTGCATGCTTCCAAAGTGAAATGCCTAGTTAATGGCAGTAAATATGTGTTTAGTTTTATTTTAAACAGATTGTTTGTAAATCTGGCTACATTTTATTACATTGGTTGCTGTCAATATTGTGGCAGTTCAGAAATGAAATATTCAGTGAGTGGAGCTAAAAGTGTAAAGCTCGTTGAGCTTTTTAAGTGTTTCACAGGACTTGTACCCAAGTGTTCTGCATCACAAGTGCAAGACTGTACCAGGTTAGCTACCGAGCAAGTTTACTACCTCAGAAAAGCCATACATATGTAGCTGGTTATATAATGCAAATGTCAAAATGGATCAGTTTACAAATCATGCATTATGGTAAAAGTGTTCTGGGATCATAAGAGTATTGTGCAAGTAACTGCGCAAAAAAGTAATTAACGTTAGTGTTTTAATTTCACTTGTGTTTATTTCACCTGGAACTGCAGTGAATTGTATGTATAGATAAATGTTTTGAGTTTTGCTAAAACGCGGGTAGAGGCATGTTTTTCCAATGAGCCTATGTAGGTCAAAACAGTAGCCAAAGAGCTTTCTTTATTTCTTAATGGACTCTTTGTTGAAACAATAAACATGGCTTTAATTCCTTCATCAAGGTCTGGGCATCAGACCTCTAGCACTGTAAACAGTCCAAATGCTTTTAACTGAGACGGTCAAGCTACATTATATACTTCCTGTTGGATGTATTTCAAAGAGAAGATAGAAACAACTTAAAATTTCACTTTCCAAGTGAAAACCAATTACACAACATTTAGAGGTGATTTATAGTCTTGCCCAAGCAGAACAGTTGCTGTATTTAAGAGGAAGTAGGGATAAGAGTGCATAGATTAGCTCAATTCACGTACCTGGGAAGAGCTGCTTGGTTGGGGTGCTGAGTTGAGCCTGTTTGTCCACTCTGTAGGCCACATCTGGTTTGGATCCTCTCCGGATGGTGCAGAAGCCTTGTGTTTTCTTCACTCCTTCTGGTGAACTTTTAAAGTCTAAGACCTGTAGCACATCCACGGCTTCAGCTGTGAGGCAGAACATTGGTTACTATGATCAAAGCGTTTGTTATTTTCATAATTTCATTGGTAAGCAAACATTCTTAGCTCTGCTACATCAAATCAAAACAGTATTTGTTCATTTAATCCATTATACATCTAATTTAACTAAAGGCAATAATTCTGTTAGCAAGCAGATAGATTAGAAATGAGGAAAAATATACGAGTGAAAAATTAGGCTGCACTATCCAAAAATACCTTTCATTTGTCATATAGATGAGAACAGTGATGAAACTACTGTTGTCTGAAAGAACTTGTGAAACAGAAATAAATGTCCAGCCATTTGTTCCTCAAAATTGCTTCCAAGTACAGTTGGGTTATTATGTAATTTTATTGCACTCTCCAAGTTTAAAAACAAGAAGTCAGTATTGTTAATCTCAATTTGACCGCTTTCTCTTATGCAACAGGGCTTATTTGGAGTGAGTATATCTACAGTCAATTATCGTTCAGCAAGTGAGGACATTTATGAACCACATCTTGCCATTTGGTAATATGGACATGAGCAAACAAATTCCCATGAAAACCCCCTCGTTGGTACCACGCGGGTGTCATTTCGCAACAACGCTAACTCTGACTGACGTATTATTGTACCTAATTCCCCACCATTGCATATGTGCTTGCACATATTATACTTTTACAAGGAACCCGAGCAGCATAGCAGTAAAGATGTGAAGAAATATCCAGTAGGGATAATTGACCCCCCTAGATGCAGATCTATCTACAAAGCCAAACATTCCAGGAGTTAGTCACTGGTGCTGGTCACTACCCTTCTACAGTTATGGCAGCTCAGCATGACCCAGACTTTACAAGACGCTCAGCACCAATATGTCAGGTACTACACTTCATCGTGTTGCTACTACCAATGTCATATATGAAAGGTTCTGGTTTCGCTCTGCCTGCACCCCACAAATGGCTCATTTCTAATGATCCTTAACAAATCTATGCTAATTCTTAAACAGGTTGAGAGATTTATATGATTAATATGGCAATTTATAGGCTGGCCCTGTAAAATGGACTCTGAGCAGCACTGTAAAGTCATACTGATTTATTGCTCTGCTCAAGTCGTATAGGGTTCGTCTTTGATGCCGTGAAAAGGAAAAGTTCCGGCCTCACTTGAGACTGATGAATGAGGATGTACACAAGGTCAGGGAGATAAGAGTATCAGCTGGGTTACTTATATCCATCACTATCCGTACACAACTTTGTGTCCTTTAGACACATCTGTTTGTCATCACCACTGCGAATGTTGTGGTTGAGGATGCCGAGTTGTGTAAAGTCTCTGATTCTCAAGAGGTTTAAGGGAATAGGAACAGAGGCTGAATGGATGACTAGCACATAAATACTCCTATTCTGACTCCCCCGCTACTAGAGACTACAAAAACTTCTGAGTCAGGTCAAATGGACACATTTGTCTGCTAGTCAAGCTGCAGACAGGAAGTATCTCTTTCAAAGGCCTAAAAACAATAAACCATATAAACAGAATGACTAGTTGCTGAGACTCATTACTCTCTCTCTCAGGACTCAGTGTTGGATCCAAACCAGGGTTTTATTCTCATATGCTTTGACATCACAAAGAGGCTAATTTTCCACCCTGTCCCACTCAACGAAGGCTGGGAAAGCACTTTAGAAGAATTATAGTGAAGTCTTTTGATAGATCAACCCTATAACAATGCCCATAAGGCACAATAAAACCAGCAAAACCTTTATAAAATATGAAGGACGATGAGTTGCATTTGTTAAAAATAGACACTGGGGAAAAGTCACCAAGACGCCTGGTCATCACAATTACACTGAATTATGTTTCAAGAGCAGAAAAAAGAAATATGCTTATTCTATTGCAACAGTAGTTAATGTAAACAAATACAAATAAAAACAAAATATTTGTATTATTATTTTCTGCAACCATATGGTAAGTGTGTGCATGAAGTGCTGATTAGGTAGTTCCTGTTCCACATATGTGGCCAGGAGCTGAAGGGTGGTGATTTTTTAGGGTAAGTGCACATGCTGAACACATTATGGTGTCGGCATGGTACAGCCTGCAGATAACTTTGGCTCAGTGTACCACCAACCAAGTCCTAATGCACTGAAAGCACATATTTACTGTTACTCTGTACTCTAGGACTAAGAAAATGGGACTTTGTTTGAGAGCAAATTATGTTCAAAAGCTTGGGGTCAGTAAAATTGTACTTTTGAAAGATACTAATAAAAAAGATAAATATTAAAATGAGATACTATTTTAGAAATAAATACAATCTATGCAATTCTATTCAGCAAGGATACATTAAAATTATTAAAAGTGAGAATTGTACAGTGTTGCAAAGGATTTATATTTCAAGTACTTGCTGTTCTTTCTATTGATTAAATAATCCTGACTGTTTTTAAAACATAAGATAAATGATAATAAAAAGTAAAATATAATAATAAGAAAGTTTTTTTTTTTTTTTGCACAGATTGATTTCTGAAGGATCATTTGACATTGAAGTCTGGATAAATGCCTGCTGAAAATGTAGCTTTGCCATCACAGGAATAAATAACATTTTAAAATATATTTAAAAAAAATAAAATAAAATATGTGATATTTTATAAAGAATTAATTGTATAAATATTAATTCGCAGTACTACTTTTTTTACTGTCTTTTTGATCAAATAAATGCAGTCGTGAGCAAGATAAAAAAAAGAAAAAGAGAAATCTTACTCACCCCAAACTTTTGAACAATAGTGTAATGTTTAGAGTAATATTGATTGCCCAATAACAATTATGTATTGCCCAACACACATTTCCCTTAAGAGGGACAAATAAACATTATACAGTATTAAACATTTTTGTATAGTAAATAAATCATTTTTAGGATTTTTCAAAATGTTTATTACCAAAAATCTGCAGGTTTTGCTTAGAACAGCTTCATTTTCTTGATAACGTTAAAACAGCTGCAAACAATAAAGCGCAGCGTCTACATTTGTGTGCACGTTTGTGAGCTTGATGCGGTGGGGACTTATCGTAGCTTTGCCAAATCAGTCTGATGAGAGTTTCCGTTCAGCGTAACCCCCACTGACAAAACAAAGAGCAGTCCTCTGCATTGTCATTCTAAATGAGAAGCAAGAACAGTCTGAATAAAAGGAACACAAACTCTTAAAGGAGAGGGCAATAATCTGTAACTCTTACGAGTCTCTTCCAAAATGCAGTGCTACTGTTTTTTATTTTCTAAACTCTAAACTAAAGGTCTCTTTGTGCTCTTCAGAATGCCTCTCAGCATTACTGCATACCTAAAGGCCTCATATATTCCAGATGTGGAGAATTGGCAGGAACAGGACCCCCCTCTCACAGAAGCTCTTTAAAAAATGTCAGCATCCAAGATCCACTAAAGCAGCAATTAAGCATATTGCACCTAATGCACATCCACAATTAAAAGCACTGGATGCATTGTTTTATTCTTTGTATTTTCCAAATATTCTCTTGGAGAACCAGTGTCTTGAATAATGTCATGGTAGATTTTTTATAATAAATTATGACAAAAGTATTTAGCAGAAAATAATTTATCATCTGCGTAATTCAGCCTCTAATATGACTACAAACCTTGAAGAAATCTGGCAGGAATGTCAATGCCGTCAAATACACAAGAGAAGCAATATCAAATGGTCAGGCAAGAAAAATCATAACATTCAAACTGATCCAACGAGCAATCAAATCCCAGTACATAACATTATCCCTATCCGTACTGCAAAATCAACTGCAAAAAAAAATAAAAATAGGCCCTATATCCTCATTGGCTGATTCATTTAATATCCGAGCAGGTGTGGCCAATATCTCATGTGAACTTTGTGAACTGCTGTAGAATATATTTTATATAGATTTGAATTAAATCCAAAAGAGCTGAAAGGTAGCTTTCATGTTTGGAATTTAGTTGTGGTCAAGATTCGTATTAAACCAAAAATGTGGAAACTCACTTTCAAAATATCTCCACCTTCCAATTGGCCTAGAGAATTAAAATGTGGTGAAGACATTATCAGGCAGCCATTTTGAAAGAGGTATGTTATATATCTGAAATGGCCATCGGAACAGCAACAAAGGAGTATAGGCTACTCTTTCTCATTTTACAGCGTAATTATTATATTTTGTAGTAGCTTAAAGCAGGAGAGACCAGGCTCTTTGAAAGCTTTTTAGAAAGACAGTATACAAAAAAACTATTTGTTTCCTATTTGTGATCTTCCTACATTATACAGGTGAGTCAGAAAGAAGATGCCCTAATTTTGCTTATTACTTAGAGTAGCATATACAGGAAGATTAAATGTATAAATGAGGGTCAGGGCCACTTTAAAACACCAAGGTGTCCACTTTTAAAGGTAGACAATGTGTCCAAGTCAGAAAGCACTTCGACAGTAGCTTTCTAACAGTTGATGGGTCTTTGGTGTGGACTGGGATAGTGTGGAGAAACGGTATCTCTCTTTGTCTGAGCAATAACTTTTCCTAAACTAATTCTGGGCACTTGAGTGCCTCACTGGTGTGTGCAGGGTAGTGCAGGTACCATGCATTCTGCCTCATCAACAGGTCAAATATAACAGACATGAACCTCTCTGCTATTTATTGTACCAGTCTATTTTGGGAAATAGCCAATTGTTTTGTATATGTAAACATTTGAATATCAGGGTCACCAGAGATATTGTAACTGGTATTTAAAATGTATTTACACAAATATAATATTTCCATATATTTTATTTAACCACATTTAATACAACTCTGATTATGATGAATCTACCTGAAACAGCACACTTTGAAATACTTAAAATATGTGTCTTGGTACTCTTCCAATCTAAATTTCGAATTCAGTATATTGTAGCTATTAGACATTAATAAATCTAATGCTGAATAATATAATCATATATTCACATGTAGGCTATACTTCAAAAATACAATGCTGGGTATGTGGATATTAAAACAATGGCATTATAACAGCCGAACATAGGCCACTGATATCGCTTAGTCAAATATTTTTCTCATCAAGCAGCATTTTGGGCATTATTATTAAATATAATTTAAAACAGTCGTTATCGGGATTGAGGTTTAGAAATGCCGTGTAGTTCGAAACGAGCCTATGATGGCCATAAATGCTGTCTAGGTAGGCAGCTCACTACGTTTTGGAATACAGCCAATACATTTTACAATATATATAAGCTAATTTTATAATATTCTGACAGTGAAATTCACTACACATTTTAAGTAGCCTATTATATATACAGGTTTATGCTGAAGGCTGGCATCACTGGAAGGCTCGTGACGATACTCCTCAACCTTTTTCTTACCTGCGCTCACATGTGTTGCCTGTAGGACAAAAGTCAGACTGAAGATTGCACTTAAAGCGGAGTTCCTGAGCCAGCTTTTCGTTTTCCATCTCGTGGACCACCTTTCCTTATCCTTATCCATGACCGGCGCCCTCAACTGTGTCTTATTTTAAAATTCGTTCCTTTTTCACGATCCAGATTATTTTTTATTTATTTCTGCACTGCCATGAGCGAAAAAAATAAATTGGTTTTCGTCGTGAACAAACTCCTCAGTCCCTCCGCCCAGTAGACTCTCAGACTGAAGGTAAACGAGCTCTCATGAAAAAAGGAAAACCGGTTTGTTCCCTGAAGAGTTTAAGTCTTTTGGAGGGTTGGACGTGTGGACTAAACCTGACCCGTGAGGAAAAAAGAAATGAACACGGGGAAATCACTAGTCTTGGAAAGATCCGCCCATTCTTTTTATGAGAGCTTCAAAAGTTTGACACAGTTCCCCCGAAAACTCAGAGCAATGGTGTATCTACTCCGAGGGACCATACAACACCGGGATGATGCTAGGACACTGGTTTACCGGAGGAGAGACTCATATAACCCGGATTATGATCCTGCATCCTAAATGAGTGATATAGGACCGGATAAGGACTTGCTTACTTTCTTTTGTTACTGCTTGTGTAGGCCACCACTTGGAAATGTTTATTTTATTTTATTTTATTATTTTTTTTATTTTATTTCAATATATTTTTTTGAATTTCCAGCTGTCTGTAATTTCCATTGCAGACCTGATGAAAATATTTTTTTTTTGGAATCTCAGGGTCCATGAAAAAACTTTAACTTCCATATAATCTTTCCATTGTCCAAAAAAAGTATTTTAAGTAAAAAAAAAATATTTTATTTTAAATATTAGATTCTTAAAAAGTTCTTCACACTCAGAAAAAAAAAATCTTCACTGAAAGGTTTTTGAGGAACTTAATAAAATTGTTTGTCTATGGCATTCGTTCAAAAGCCTGAAGTAGCCCATTTAAAATTGCACAAGAAGCAATGATAGCCAGAAAAGATACCATCCACAAAATTGAGAACTACAGATGAGACTTCATGGACTGAGTCAGAATTCTTTCCAGAAACATTGTTGAAAAAGTCTGCTTATGTGGATTGCTGGACCACAGACTTTTGAAAATAATTACTCTTTAAAAGTCATCGGGCAGATGGCAGCTGTATAATCCAGCAGTCAGTCCACAGTATAATGTTTAGAATCATAATTGACAGCATAACAGAGGACATTTTCACTCAATTTCAGAACACATTAACGATCATTATGCGTTTCATGCAGATTATTTCAGAGAATGCACAGGGAAACAATAAAATAACTTAAACAAAGAAACTGTTTCAAATGTATCTGTATCTTCTTTCAAAATGCTGTACAAAATGAGAAGCTATTCAATAACAGAGACAGGTTCAGGGTTCAAACACTTGTTTGACTGAAAAGATGCTTAGTGGGCAAAATGGCAGACTATTAAATGAAAAATGTAACATTGCATCATTTGCTCGCCAACGGGTCCTCTACAGTGAATGTGTGCCGTCAGCATGAGAGTTTAAATAAACCATCACAAATAGAAATAATCTACACAACTCCAGTCCATCAATTAATGTCTTGTGAAGCAAAAATCATTGTGTTTGTAATACAATACAGTTCTAAATAAATATATCTGTGGATTTTGATGTGAGAGAACAAAATAATTCCCCAGACACACACACTTATTTTAACTTCAAACAACATTAATTAATTACTTTTTTTTATCAGCTTTTTGGACTCTCATTCTGATGGTACCCATTCACTGCAGATCATTCATTGTTGAGCAAATTATGTAAAGCTTATTTTCAAACTCATCTGGAAAATTTAATTTTTGTGTGATTTTTAAAAAAAGTTTAATACTTAAAAACCAAGGACAATTTAACACATGTATCAAGCTTTAAAATATTCCTGCTTGTATAAAGTAACGAGAGTGGGAACATGGAAAGATTTCCATGTGTCAGATAGATCAAATTTACCCCAGCATTCATTTAGTTTTCCACAAAGTACACAATAGGGGTTTGAGAAACCACTGTCAGACCATTCTGTCTGGTTTTCAACTTTGTCCATTGAAAATTTGTGAATGCTAATTATGTAAATTCTTAGAGAATCATTTTTAACTTTTATCTTTTCATTCACATTTCCCTGAATTAAAAATCGTTTTGGCATTCTCAAACCACAAACATACACTGACTCCTTAACTGGGGCAGACAGAAGAGTTAAAAAACAAAAAGATGAAATATAAAGACACGCAGCTCTAAATCTTTTTTATAGTTGTCTTTATTCTGTTTGGAACGTACAATTTACAGCAATATCCATATTTGTATTGCTCATTTATCTATAAACCATATGATTAAACAATCAGTGCACATATATCCAAGTTATATCTTGCATAGTATAATTACTCTATAATTGAGCCACTGTAAGTGAATGACCTTCCCTTTTGTTGTTTTTAGACATCCCGAAGCTTTCAATTTGTTTGACTAGTTTAATTTACAGTTCAAATTTAACTCAAAACGAGTACTCGCTCACGCCAGACAGTTTAGATGTTTGCTCAAAAGCAGCTGAAATGAATCTACACTGTATGTTGATCGACCAGACGTTTTAAGACATGACTCCTGCTCCTACTATGATCTCGGTCTGCTTTGCTCCTCCAGACCTTTTGATTTTGGCCTCAGAGTTTCTTGTTCTAGGTCACTGCTTACATCTTGGCTTTTGAGGTTTTGTCTTGACTTCTGTCTTGGCCTGACATGAGACCACAGTTTCATCCTATGCTGGATGGTAGTGTTACGACATCGTGCTGGTGGGAGAGATTAACAGGGTTAATACATTCAGTCTTACCATTATCTGACATTAGCTGTTGCCGTGAGGGTAGGCTGAACTTACAGTAAAAATGTGTGGTTGGTTATGGAAGACTGACCTAACCACAAGACTCTGGAATGTGTTGAAGTCTAAGCAAGCTAACCAGCTGCTTAACACAATCTTTTTTATTTATTTAAAAGTGGTCACATTTATTTGGTTGTGCTATGGCCGCAATTCCAAAGGAAATAGTGTATCGCACTGAACTCATAGTTTTCCATTTTAAAGAATTCACTGTATGGTACAGTACTATAATTATGGTAAAGTTTTGACTATTGAAATTACTGTAGACTGTATGTGCCGCTACTAAGCCTTCAATGGATATCTTCAAATATTTATATAAAATGGTAGCTCCTCTTCAGGTACTTGAGCTGCGTCTGAGAACGCTAGGGGGTACGCCTTCAGCGATACCATGGTCTGAATCAGTGGTGTAGTCTACGTGATACACAGGTATACACCGTATATCCACTAGGGAAGGTCAAGGATTTGCATATACCCACTTAAAAAAGCATGCGGATACGTAACAACATCGTTTTGTGACAGACCTTTTACAAGTTCATTCATATATTCACCCAGTCAGTGTTGCAAAGCACCGTATTTCTGATAGTCACGCCGTATTTATGTTGATGACTATTGCTAAGCTTGAAATGAACTTATAAAGGAGATATTAAACAAACTACACCCTTTCAGTGTTTTCGTAACCTGCCCCTGAAGCTGCTGCTGCTTCGGGTGACACTGCAAACAGATGACAGGAACGTTAACAATATAGAAATGACAGAAAATGAGCCAGAAGGCTGATACTATCCTATGCGGTACAGAAAACGAGGCCGATGCTCTCATAACATTACCTGGTACGTGATAGAGTATACGTGTCATTAACTTAACAGTAACAGCAGGGGATTGTTGGCATATATGAAAAATTGGTGATTTAAATAAACAAAAAGTTAATATTTAGTGATTTACATTGTCTGAATATAACAGTATTGCATGATTTTGCTTTCATCAAATAAAATAGTGTCACATAAACTCACAACTGAGCTGCTGCACATCTCCATTCAAACACAGTGTTGTTTTATTTATGAATGAATCTGCGCTTAAACGAATCTAGTGAGTCAATTAAATTACTCATTCATAAAGACAGTCACTGCCTGAGTCCCAATGTGCATACTATCCATCCTAAATGTGATATTATTAATGTACTACTTGGTGTAATGAGAGGGGTCAGGGCGTTGAGATCCAAATGCAGCTTTATTAATATAAACAAGAGGAGGTCAGACAGGCCAAGTTCTGTGACAGTAACAGGTGTAACGTAGGCAAGGCAGACTCATCAACAGTGGCAATGCTAAGGTCGATACAGGCGGCAGTTAGAGAGAGTATCCGAAGGGCAGGCAGGGGTCAGAAGGGCAGACAGCAAACGGTCAGAGTTGTAAGAACAGTCCAGGTAACAAACAGGGAAACACACTAAGGGTAAACGCCTCGGAAATGTCAGACGGGGCTAAACAAGATTTCGCAATGAGAGAGATGAAGTCCAAGGCTTATAAAGCGTGCCTGACGGTGTGAAGCTGTGTAATTATTGCAAATGAGTGATTGGTAACAGCTGTGTGATTAGTGCAATGGTGGATGGGAAATGCAGTCCTTGGGTGCAGCTGTAATGTGGTGCAAGAGATGTGGTGAGTGGGCGTGAGCTCATGAAAGCCCCCCCCCCCCCAAAGAGCGGCTTCCAGACGCTCCACACATAGAACAATCCAGGAGGGGGGTGGAGCAGAGGTGGAATCGGGGGAGGAGACGGAGGGCCAGGTCCATGTGGAAGAGCCAAGACCAGGAACAGAGGCAAAGCCGGCAAAGTGCCAAGGTGGAGCAGACGGAACCGGATCCCACCTGGCAAAGCAGACTGAACCGGAGCCCACCGGGTCGGAACAGATGGGATCGGAGCCCACCAGGGCACAGCAGGCGGGACTGGAGTCCACCAGGGCGGAGCAGACGAGACAGGAGCCCACCAGGGCGAAGCAGACGAGACCGGAGCCCACCAGGGCGGAGCAGAGACCCATGGGCAGAGACTGGGACCTAGAGGAAACTGAGACACAAGAGCAGAGAGAGCACATATAGTCTCAAGGACCGAGGCAGGGAGTTTAGGCGGCCATGGTAGATCCGGGGCCTCGGGCAGCCATGATGGATCAGGGGACTCCATGGGTGGGTCCGGGGTCTCCGTGAGCCATGGCAGGTAGCTCCCCGCCAAAAAGTTATTGGGGAAATCACTACCTCAGGGAGACACTCTGGAGGCGCGAACGTCAGGGGGCATTCTGGAGGTGCTGAGTCTCGGGGGCTGAACTGGAAGGGACCAGCGGACGAAGGTTGAGCCGGACAGGGCCAGCGGAGGAAAAAGGAGAGCCGGACAGAACCAGCGGAGACAAAGGAGAGCCGGACGGAACCAGCGGAGACAAAGGAGAGCCGGACGGAACCAGCAGGGGCTCAGGGGAGCAGGACGGAACCAGCAGGATCTGGAGCGGAACTCTGAGAGCTACTGGGACGAGCGGGCTCTTAGAGCGGGACTCTGACAAGCTTCCTGGCTGAGCAGCTCTGAGCGGACTCTGCCGAGTCCTGTGGCGGAGCGGGCTCTGGAGATCAGCAGAGACGTGAAGAGACTCTGGAGGGTCATCGGTAGACGTGAAGAGACTCTGGCAGAATCATCGGTACGTGAGTGACTCTGGCAGATCAGCGGAGAGTGAAGTGACTCTGGCAGTCGCGGTAGACGTGAAGTGACTTGGAAGAACGTCAGCGGAGACGTGAAGTGACTCTGGCAGGTAAGCGGAGACGTGAAGTGACTCTGGCAGGTCAGCTGAGAAATCCACAGAAGAGGTTCATATTTAGCAATAAATACAGTTTTGTAAGCATTTTTTGCACTGTGAAGAGTGGGGCGGGCCGAGAGCCATGGGAATGGAGTAAGGCCGGTGGAGTAAATGATAATGAACGACACCTGCGCCACTCACCGGTCTCAAGTCTCACGGAGGAGCTTCGGAAGGATAAAAAGAGGAGGGACGACAGTGAAAGACGAGAGAGGACCTAGTCACTGTTTTTAGTCCAATCATTAAATATAGTTGTTCAAAACACATGATGCAGATTTCATTATGGTTCTACACATTCATACATTATTGTAATAGACTAGAGAGAAAAATACAGACTCTGGAATAATTTGCAAAATTATTGATAAAATAATCACTCACAGCAGGTTTTTCAAAAAACTTTAAATAAGAATAAAAAATAGATACGGAAAAAAAGATGAGAAAAACTAAGGTAGGCCTACAGTAAAATGCAAACTGGAGTGTCCCTTGCTGCACTTCTATGTTTTTGTCAACCCTGTCTTGTGGATTTGACCGCAGGTTCTCATCCACATCATAATGCATAATGGATTTCATTAGCTAAAATCTTGGAAAAAATCTTATGGTATGTCAAATAGGCCTGACATTGCAGGCATCACCTATGGCCAGATGAAGAGGGACTTGTTTGTGAGGAGCCTATTGAAAACCTTCTACTTCCATTTGGAGAATAATTATTCAGTTGAGTTACAGCAAAGGAAAGGAGAGTATGGGGTAAATACAAGGTGATAAACTGTGGAAGATCCTGAAACCATGATTGCATTTGGTCCAACTTGGCCGTTGCTTGGACTTCTGGACCCTTTGCACTGATTTTACTATGGGGTCCCTCAAAATCACATTTAGTGGGGGTTGGTCAGGACCCCCAGAGAACATCGTTCAGAGCCTCTCTTAACCTCTCCTCCATGTTATGGCCGGGTTACAGTAAGCCTGCTTCATCCAAAAATATGAATGTTTTTCCTCAGCTTCCAGCTCTATCACCCTCTAGAAAGACGTGCTGTAAGAAAAACAAATACTGATAACAATGATATAGATTTTTTTCTCACAACAACACGCATCTTGAAATTGATCATACCTGAACATTCTCAGTCCTCAGTTGCTTTCGTAATCTAAACATGTAATATTGTTCATTATTTTCCATAAAATTATGCTTCAAGTGTAATGCAACAGTTACGTAGCATTTTGAGCAGTCGTATCAATTGATGGTACATTGTAATGAAATTAATAGACACTAAATTCAGATATAATGTGTGAGCTGCATTTTGAAATAGTAATACTTTGACGTTAAGTTGTGTTATTTTGAACCTATGATTTTAATTCAATAAACTAAATATTTTTGGCTCATGTGTATTGTATCCAAGCATTTGGAAAAAGTGTTGTGTTTTGAAAAATTTGCATTTTGATCATTGGTTGTGAATTATGTGTCTAGAGTTTTGAAAAATGACATGAAGGTTCTGTTATTAGGGCAAAAATGATTGTACATTTTTTTTAAGAAATATAAACAAACTGCAGCAACTGACATTTTGTCAGAACCTCTATAAATTAGGCTACATGCTATTTTGTTTAGTTGTCAGTTCAGAATTGTGGGAGAATTGTGATCTCTCCTTGAAAGAAACACA